>CM053792.1:160450993-160805993 GCA_028749045.1 Cupressus sempervirens | reverse complement strand
GTGTCCATCATAATCGTGACGTCATCCACAAGCATTGCGATGGGGTTGTTGTAGTGGCAATGCCCAATTGCCATCACAATTGCCAAGGTGTCCATCATAATTGCGATGTCAGCCACAAGCATTATGATGGGGTTGTTGTAGCAGCAATGTCCAACTACCATCACAATTGCCAAGGTGTCCATTGCAATTGCGACGTTAGCCACAAGCATTGCGATGGGGTTGTTGTAGCGACGACGCCCAACTGTCATCACAATTGCTAGGGTGTCTATCACAATTGCGATGTCAGCCACAAGCATTACGATAAGGTTGCTGTAGCGGTGATGGCCAACTGTCGTCGAAATTGCCAAGGTGTCCGTCGTAATTGTGACATCAGCCATAAGCATTGCGATGGGGTTGATGTCACAATAAAGTGGTTGCATAGCAACGGATAGGTGTCGCAATTGCGATGGTATAGGATAGACATCGTAATTTGCGACTAAAAAATAGTGATGTCTATGAATGTTGCAGTGGCGACACATTTATGTCGTAATTGCGACACATAGCCATCACAAAATGATGCCAAATGTATTAGTGTGTGAGTCCATGTATAGGCAATTCATGAGTGGATTGGATAGGTGTACTAAGATTTTGTGGAGGTTTGGGATCATGAGGGGAATTATGAGGGATAATAGGAGCATTGAGATGGACTTGGACATGAAATTCAAATCAAGTACTTTGATCTTGACCTATAAGAGGATTATGTAGTAGAATGGAAGGAACAAATAGACCATGAGATGGGATTGATTCATATATTGGAGTGGAGGGAATGTAATTGTGAGATGAAGTGGGTTAATCTCAACATGGAAGAGGATTAGTGTAGGATAGGGTAAAAGGAACATCTTCATGGAGTGGAGGATTCGTGTATGTTGACCTTATAGATGGAAGAGAATCAGTAATGGGTCAAATAGAGGTAATATCTTGAGCTTGATTAGGAAGGGGATCATGAGATGGATTAAGAGGGATAAATAGATTTTGAGGGATAAGGGGATAATGGGATGGGGAATTTCTTGGATCTAAAGGAGAGGAGGAATCCATAATGGCATGCTTTGGAACAAAATATGGACAGTGCATTGGGTGTATGACTTTGGGTGATTGGATCACTTTATTTTTAGATTTGTATTTATACAAGCTTTCTACCCATGATTGTTAGAAAAATATACACTTATTGCAAAGTGGGGATGATGTAGATTTTAGAGGATTAGGATTATGTGGAGGTTGAGGATTAGGTAGGGATTGGGATGATGGTTTTGGATATTAGGCTCAAAGTATAGGGAATTTTATGGAGAATTTGGGTTGGATTGGATATGAGTATTATTGTCTTAAAAAAATGGGGGAAGAGGACATATGTTTTGAAAGGTAGATGTTTTCTTTTGACCCCCATTGGGTAGACTAAGGACATAATTGCTAAGTTCCTTAATTTCTTGGAAAAATGTTTTTATGTTCAAGGAATTATGTGGGCTATGGAGGGAATCATAAGTGGATGAAGGATAATGAGGTGGATTTCCCTTGTTAAGGGTGGAGGAAGAATATGAAATGTAAGATGAAATAGGATTGGACATGTAGCTTTGAGGATTGATTTGGTATGTGGGTTGAATGGGAGGTATAACACCATATTTCCTTTGAAGATCTTCAACCATTTGGTTAAGCCAATTCTTATCAATGAACTTAGATGAGGTGAGATGAAAGATTTGATGATGGATGAAATATGACCTTAGGACTAGGAGAAATTTTTGACTTTGCCTTGATTTGATATTGGATGAAAGTTTGAGATAACCTTGATGTAGATAAAGACCTTATGACATTGCAAACGATTGGATGTTGGATTTGGATGATGATATCTTCTTCAACTTGGAGATGGAAAAATGATCCCAAGTTAGAATAGAACACAAAATAGATGAGTCAATACTTAGTGATGGACAAATGATCCCAAGTGAGAGAGTGCAACTACGACAAGTTTTCGTAAGGATGAAGGTCTAATACCACACCTTGGAAAGATCATTCTACCTAAAGATTGGATTGAATCATGATGAAGACGAAAGATGATTGATGATCTTTATTTGAACCAATCTTGAATATGATTAGATGTGGGTCATTCAAGATAACTAGGATTAAATTTCAAGGATTATGATGGTGCTCCTAAGTCCAAAGTAGACAATTTTATGAAAACTTGAATTAGAAGAGAATAGATGAAAGCTTAGAGATAGATTTTGGATAAAGATGTAAATGGATTGAATTAGGAATTGATTAAAAAGAAATGAATTTGACAAAGGGTTGGATTAGAATGATGATGATTTGAAAGATTGGATTAAGGATGAATTATGAGATCAAATAACGAAATCAAATCTTGATGTGGATAATGAAACATGACTAGAATGATGATAAGGAATTTGATTGAATGATTAAGAAGGTGAGGACATTATTAGGAGGATTTGAGATTTTGAGGAGTGATTTTAATGATTAAGATAGAAGAAGTGATGTGGATAACTAGACTAAGAGGACTTAAAACAAGATCTTGATTTTTGTTGTTTTTGAGATTTTTTATTATTTTTTTTTAATTTTGAACTTTTATGATGTTTTTGGATTTTTGAAGTTTTACAAAAAAAAAATTGGATTTTTTGAAATAGAATAGGCAAAGAAAACAATGATATATATACAAAGAAATTTTGGATGATATCTCCCCTTTTGGCTTCAAATGAGGAAGGTTGCAAATACTCAAGCATGTCAAACATACCAACAATTCATAAGGCTTCAACTAGGATATACAAGCTCAACTAGGGGTTTCCTCAATATACACAAGGTACATGAGGCCCAAATCTGTAGATGAAAGAGAATAATGCCACACAACTGGAAGGAGATGGTAACCCAAATCTCCACTTTCACTTTCCAATGGTATAAAGTTCTTTAGGGCTTAGCCAAGAGTGACAAGATTCTACTTCCAAGAGAGGTGTCTTTGGATTCACCTCCCATGATTTATACTCCATCAAAATATGGGAGTTGAAGTTGTCCCTTGAGGTGATGAAATCCCCAAGCATGCCTCTTACAAGAAGAAAAACAAGACCACTTATTTTTTATGCACTCAAGATCACTTGAAGGTGTGAGAGGAGAGAATACTTAAGTGGCCTTGGGGTTTAAAAGACACTTGATCATTCCAAATTGAAGCTTTGAATTTTTCTATCTACTCTTGAAGACACTCGTGTTTATGAATACAAAGTTCTTTCCAACTTGACAACATCTTCAACATAGGAAATTGATTGTTGGTCAATATACTAAAATCAATAGGGATAAGAATGGGTTCCTTTAAGTCATTCAAGATTAAGTGTATTCATTTTAAGCACCAAGTCCACATGTTCATTTTTCATGTTCTTTATCCCTTAAACATTCAAGATTTGATGAGATTCATTTTAAACCCAAATTGAAATGTGTTAGCACATTCTTCTTTGATATTTAGGCATTCAAGATTGAGTGAGAAATATTAATTTTAAGAGCATTTAAGAGTTTGTTTGGATTTTTCAAGATTTTTTGCAACATTCATTCAAAGGACAAATGGTTAAATCATACAAGTTCATTCCAATCCCTAATTCTAAAGTCCTCCAAAGTCTTCTTCTTGCAATAAAATATAATCAATAATCTTTGTATATGAAGAAAATGACAAGGTGAATATCAACAAATCCTTCAAAAATTAACTAATGTACCAAATAACAGAGACGATAAAATATAGTTGTAGATGATGAAATGACATAGACAATTAAACACAAACAACATAAGAGAAACAAACAAGTTATATTTGATACTTACCCTTGTAGATTGTAAATGACAATATAAAATCATAGATTCCAAACCACATACATGCCAAACTCATAGATGCTAAAACATAAGATGCCAAAATGCACAGACACTGAAACTTGTAGATGCCAAAAAATCACAGGTGCCAAAAATTCATAGATGTTGAAATATGTAGACGACAAAATGTGCAGATGATAGAATGTGCAAACAAAAAAATGTGCAGACAACAGCTTAGCAAGTGAAGATGCCAAACTATGGAAACAATAATTCATCTACACAAATGACATTGCACGTAAGCATAGATGATAGTCTATGGTTTTTTTTAGAAAGTTGTTAATTTTAACAATTTTTAGGTGTGAAAAAGGGAAATGGATCCCATTGGGCGAGCCAAAATGTATACATGAAAATCCTTCTCTATTGGGAGTATGCATAAACAAGAAAACATTAGTAGCACATGCATATATCAAGATTGAAATCAAAATAACTACTAACTACTTCAGTTTTACAAATAATGAAACCAAAGATAAGAGTCCCACGTAACCTCAGAGAAGCTAAACAAGGGCACCCAAATGAGACATTGTTGGTGTGCTCAAGACTTAGGGATGTGGATGTGCTCTCCTCAAACACAACTATGGTGGATCCAAAGATGATAAGTGATCAATGAAACTTAGCTAAGATGAATGAAGGACACTTTCAAGCAATGGCTATGGAAGGAAGTGGATGCAAATAATCAAACTATGCAAATCTAGAATGTGAATGCAAGATCTAAGAATAAAATAAAAATAACTACCAAAGGTTAGTTCTATGAATAAAATCTCTAGAATTAAACTAGCATGATAACAATGCAATGGAGGAGAGAAGAAAATGCTTAAGACAAGGTATTTATTTATAGGCTTGAGGGAGACCTTGAGGAGGTGGCATCTATGTGATATCCATATAGGTGTCACAAGGGAGACACATGGGCTAAAGGATGAGTCATGCAAAAGTAAAAAAGAGCCTTTATGATTTGAAAGGCTCAAGATTTTATCACACATGTGAGCAACTTTGGGGAAAGGAGTGGGGGATAAGGATGTGAGAGTCCTTTTTGGAGAATTTAAGGAAAGACGGGCTCCTAGGGATTGAGTTTCTCACACATGTTTGAACAACTACTTAGGGCTAAAAAGGTGCTTAAGGAGGAGCTTATGGATAATAAAGTGGGTTTATGTAGTGGGTAGGCTTAGAAGGATGAGAGTGATGGGTGGTAAGCTAAGTTTTAGGTAGGACTATGATTAAACTAAATATGATTTAATTTAATCATAGGATTAGATAATTTAATAAAGTGGATGGAATTAAATAAATTAGAATTTATTTAAAAGGGGATTTATGGAGCACTATGCATTAAATAAATTTAACACAGTAGAAGGATGTATTTAAATTAATTTTAAATAACTTAAGAAAGTGAAACTATTTAATTAAATAAGTAGAAGAATATGATCAATATAATTAATTAATTAATAATGAATTATAGTGTTAAGGGAGATATAAAAATTAATTAATATAGTGTTTGGGATGATTTTAAGAATCTACAACATATATTCAAAGATGACACGTTTTATACCTTGTACGAAAACCTTTGATGCATTGCATGCAGCTGAGTTATTATTCAAGGATATAGTAAGATTGCATAGTTTACCTAAGACTATTATTTTAGATAGAGACACTAACTAGACTGGTTATTTTTAGAAAACACTTTTGAAAAAGATGAATATAGAATTAAAGTTTAGTTATACATTTCAACCTCAGACAGATTGACAAACAAAAGTAGTGAATAGAAGTTTGGGTAACTTAGATATTTAGTTGTAGATAAGCTTGCTAACTGGGATTCAATTTTGGCACAAACAGAGTTTGCATATAATAATTCTATGAATAGAAGTACCAAGAGAACACCTTTTTAGATTGTTATTGGATTTCATCCTAAAGGAACCATAAAGTTGAGATAATTACCTATTGAGACAAGAAGGACTATTGAAGTTGAGGACTTCGTAATTTTCATGAAGACTTTACATGAGGAAGTTAAAATAAGTTTGGAGAACAATAATCAGAAGTATAAACAAAAAGCTGATAAAAAGAAGATACACAAATATTTTGAAGTTGGTAATGAGGTTATGATTCATTTGAAGAAAAATAGATTTCCAGTTGGTACCTACAATAAGCTAAAAATGAAGAAGTTTGGACCTTATAAGATTTTGAAGAAATTTGATAGTAGAAATGCATATGAAGTGGAATTACCAGAGGATATGGATATATCACATGTATTTAACATGTAAATATCTTTGAGTAATATGAATTAGAAGATGAGAATGATAGTAACTTGGATTATCCTAGAAAGTAGAAAGAAGACATTGAAAAGGTTGTGAATAGCAGAGTAAGAAAGGAATACATGGTTCAATGGAAAAACAAATTTATTGAAGATAGTGCACAAATTACACAAGCTGAATTGGATCCTTATGATTTAGGTTAGAATATGAGTAGTGTTTGATGTGGACATCAGTTCTTTATTAACCCCAGTTGTCTGATGTAGGAGAATCTTGGGTCTTTGAACAATCTTGCATCAACCAAAAATGTATCTTATTTTTTGTACCAGTCTATTATTCATGAAGTAGTCATTGCTATTGTTGGTGTCATGTTATGCACAATTAACATGTTGATGAGGACTTATCTTTGATCCTCCTCCTAAGAGTGCAGGCTTTGATCGTTTGTATTTCTAAAGTTGTGAACCATTCTTTGCAGCCTTTATTTTGGTGTGTTTCCTTCTAGTGAGGCATGTTGTTTCTTTTGGTGTGGTTTCTTGTGTCAACGTGATGTGTTGCAAAGTTAGGAGTGGACTCCTAAGACACATATGGAGCCACCTTTGAGTTCACAAATGTCTTATATTTATTTATAACTAGTTTTGGTTTACTCTTCCTAAGTTGGACCTATAATGTAATTAAATGCTTGACTAGCTGACTTGATTAGAGTTAGAAAGTAGTGAGAAGAATGATAGGAGATATAACGAATTAGGATAGGCTACGAACATTGATTCTAACTTTGTAAATTCATGGTATAAGGCTTAACCCAAAAGGCCTCATATAAATTAGGCATGTTGACAAAATTCTTCTTTTTTATTACACCAGTTTGGCTACCAATTGTCAAGCCTTATGTTCAAATGTGTTGCTTCTTAGTTATACTCAAGTAAAATTCTAGAATCTCACCTTGTGTACATTATTTTTTTATTTTGCTTCCATGTGTAACACTGAGCATGGTTATTTGTAAACTTAAGTTGAGTTGATTTTGCTTAAGTTTTCTCTCTTCCTGCATCAATAGGAATGGAGATAATTAGAGGTGATGATTTTTTGATTATGAGATACATGAACACTATTACATTTTCCCTTAATGTTTTACCATCATTTTCGACCAAGTGATTTTCAATTTGTTTTTGTTTAGGTCCTGAAAAGGTTAAAATTTTGAATCCACTTAAGTTTAGTGTCTAAATTTTAGTTCATTTTGTTTTAGGTGGATTGTGCACCTATAGGAGGAAGGGTTTTAAAAAAAATTATGAATGTGGGATACAAAAAAATAAAATAAAAGTAAATCTCATTTCATTTTGTTTTAGATAGATCATAGGTGAGAGGAATGGTTTTAGTTGCACATGTTGAATGGCAACCCTAGGAAGTCTTCTTTGCTAGGATAAATCTCTTTGCCAATTCTTAGTGTATTTTTTTGGTAGCAATGGTAGAAAGTAAGTAATAACAAAAGCTAGGGCTCACAAAATGCCTTCTACAAACCTTTTTTCAATTGATTAAGGATTATTTGGATAGCCTATTGCATACTTTATTTCCCTTAATATTTTCTTTCATCTCCACTAAAAAATATCACTATAAAGACATAGATGACAAGGACACAAAAAGAGATAAAATATATATTCAATCCTAAATCCTAAATGAATGAATGAATGAATGCAAAAACTAGTGATGCAGGAGCATCCTAGGTTGCAGTACTATCTTGCACATTTTCCTTCTTCTTAGTTGTTGTTGATTTGCAATGTCTTGCATTGACAAGTTTCTTAGTGTTTGTCGAGTTTGCAGTTGTTGTCGAGTCATCCTTTGGTTGCCGAGCTTTCTTTGGTTGCCGAGCTCTCTTTGGTTGCCGAGTTATTCATTGGTTGTCAAGCTCTCTTTGGTTTTTGAGTTATCCTTCAATTGTCGAGCTTTCTTTGGTTGTTGAATTATCTTTTGGTTGTTGAGCTTTCTTTGGTTGTCGAGTTCTCTTTGTTGTTGAGCTTTCTTCAGATGTTGAGTGTTTTTGAGTGCGCTGAGTTGTAGCATTTCATTGGAGTCTTCATTTGCTAAGTTGTCTATGTGTGGTTTCTTGATGAAGCTGACCTTTGCATTTAATTTAGTGATAGGTATTTGCAATAGGCCTACTTGTGGTTGTACATGTATTTAAGAAGGTTTTGGGTAGAGTCTTAGGGCATCATGAGTAGTAGTAGAGCTATTAGATAGATCAAGGAGGTCGAAGTAGAAATGAAATGCGAAGTTTTATCATTGAGGATTAATGTATGTTAGTCATAACCTAGAAGACATTATAGATGGGCATGTATATTTACAATTCAATGAGTCAATAAAGTATCATGTTTCTCCTATCTCCTTTGGTGGTTGTTATTTCCTATTGTTTTTTGATGTGTTTACTCTTGCATGTGACTTGGATAGCCAGGTGAACCTTTGGCCCTAGTTTTTTCTCTTGCCCTCCTTGCATTAGGTCGTATCAAAGCCTAAGGTTCATCATTATAAAGATTGGATCATGTAGAACCCTAAGGGCCCGTTTGGTTGCTAGAATATAAATTAAGCATTGGCATTCAGAATGTTGGCTTTGGGATTCTAGAACTTGGAATCCAGATTATGATTAGGGAATCCAATTTGGGACTGTTTGGTTGACCAAGAATTCATTGTGAGAATACAAATTTCCTCCGTTTGGTTGCACATTGTGGAATTGGAATACTAGCCAAACTAACATGCAAAATATTATCATCTAGCTGTAGCATTATCATCATGCAAAAAAATTCAATACTTATTTGGTTTGTTGAAGTCCAAACATTTTTAACAAGTATAAAAAGATTAAGTCATGTTGAAAGTAAACATTATCATAACGGATGAGGACGAGATTGTACTAATGGATACTAAAACTTTTATGACTCTTGCTCTATAAAAAAAAATACCATTGATTATAATTCACATAATTACTGATATGAAATACTTATATTGTTCAAGTCTCGTTGAATGAATCCAAATCACAAGAATTGATGAAATAAGAGTCAGAAACATCCCATTAAAAATATATATATTTGTAGAGATCCAATAAAAAATTTGATCATCACAACATTCAAACTCATAGGTGCAAAGTCTAAATGTTTATATTAAAATTTTACGAAGTCTTACCTGGAAACACTTTCATGCCAGAAAAAAATCAACAGAGTAGATTGTTTTTGTCCTGCATACGATTCATTTAACTGAGAAACAATGTATGTGAAAAAGTTATTTCACCAAACTTTTTTGTAGTAACTATTGAGGCGGATCAGGTGGAAAAAGCCTGATAAATTACTCAACAGTGGAAAATATATGAGCATGTAATAGCGAAAATTTTTCCCCCCATTTAAAAAAAATTAAAGTTCAAAAATTAGTGCAAAAAAAAGTGCCCCCAAATGGGCATCTGGAAGTCAAACCCAATTAAATTTTACTTTAGTTGAAATCCTCATTTTCAAAAAATGGGAATTAAAACGAGAATTCCAAATAACAAGTATTTTGAAAGAATTTGAAATCCTTGTTTTGGGGGTCAAATGGGGATACCGGATACCACTTTTTCCCAATTCCAATTCTGATTGTGCAGACCCAAACAATGGATTAGAATTTTTTTAGAATTTCGAATGCCAATTCCATTCTAATTCCAGCTACCAAATGGGCCCTAAGTGAAATTAGTTATAGGGTTGCAAATCTGTGGATTTCACCTATAACTTGCAGAGAGTTACAATCTTGTAGGAACCTAATTGTAAAGATTGTTCGAGGTAGAGGAAATGTTGATAATGCAATATTGGATACATTGAGACAAACTGTAGCTAGATTAGATGTTGTAGAGACAACCCAGAGGAGAGGAGCACATCTTGATGATGTGAGTGATGATGAAGTAGTAGCACCAAACCCTAATATAGAACCTGAAGAAGATCAAGATGAGGAAAGATTGCTGAGAGTAATGTCTAGGGTACATTCAAAGCTTGATGTAGAAGTTGTTCCTTATGATGGAAAATTGGATACCAATGTTGTGTTGGATTGAATCGTATGAGTATGAAAATACTCCTGATAACAAAAAAGTGAAAATTGCAGTTACTAGGTTGAAAGGTCATGCCTCACTATGGTGAGAGCATTTGCAAACTGATAGACAAAGGAGAGGAGAGAAGAAGATCAAGATTTGGCCAATGATGGTGAGCAAGGTAAAAAATAAATTCCTTCCTACTAATTACCAAGTTATCTTGTTGAGAAAGATGCAAAATTTGAGACAAAGAGACATGACTGTGAAGGAGTATACTAACAAATTCTATAGATTGGACATCAGATCTAGACATGTGGATGATGATGCTGAGAAAATTGAAAGGTAGCTAAAAGGATTGAGATCTAGAATTCAAGATGAAATAAGTTTTGTGAAATTGGAAAGTGTGGAAGAAGCATACCAATATGCCTTGAAAGATGAGGAGATCTTGACAAAGAAGCATGAACAAAGACAAAGAGGTAGAGGTGGTAGATTACAGAGAGACAAAGGTAGATCTTATGGAAAACATGGTAGATTTGATGATTCTATGCAAGATAAGGGAAAATTTGAATAGAAAAGTGATGAAAAAAATAAGAATGAATGGAAAGGTGGTAATTCTTACCGAGGGCGTACTAGTTCCTATCGAGGAAGAGGTAATTCTTATTCTATAGGTGGTTTTCATGGTAATTGTTTTAGATGTGGTAAAGAGGTACATAGATCCTTTGAATGTAGATCCTCTAAAAGTGGGCAAGGTAATAGAAAGTTGTGATTCAAGGAGACATTGAGGGTTCATCAAGTGGAACTGAGGCTAGAGAAAATCTGATGGTGAGAAGAATCTTATGTAATAAGGGAAGTGATGAGCAACCTATTTTAAGAAGAAGTCTTTTCAAGACCAAATGTAAGATGGCTGGAAAATTTTGCAAGGTAATCATTAATAGTGAAAGTTCTACAAATTTGGCATCAGAAGAGTTGGTTACAAAGTTGTAGTTGTAGAGGCTGAAACATCCTAAATGCTATCATGTTTCATGGATCAAAGATGAGCATAAGATATTGGTAAGTGAACAATGTATTATGAAGTTCAAGATTGGACATTATTTTGATGAAGCCCTATGTGATATTATGCCTATGGATTGTCATATTTTGTTAGGTAGACCTTGGAAATATGAGAGTATGTTATACATGTTGGAAGATTAAATCAATTTACTTTTTGGGTGAATGGGAGAAAACAAATATTGTTGTCTTTGATTGAAATTCCAAATGAGGTTAATTGTACTACTATGAGAACTTGCATGGTTAATGGAAAGCAATTTGAAAAGGAAATGAGAAAGAACCAAGTTTTTTTTTCTATAATTCCTAGAGGACCAAGTTGTGTCAGTAGAAATTGAGTACCAGAGAATAGTGTTAACCGAGTGCTAGTTAGTGGTAGCTGAGTAACAACAGAAACTGGTAGTATTGACCGAGTGCCAGTGGAAATTGAAAATTTGTTGAATGAGTATAAAGAAATTGTTGCAGAAGATATACCTAATGCTTTACCTCTAGTAAGAGGCATAAGTAATTGTATGGATCTGATTCCTAGAGCTAGTTTGTTGAATAAAGCACCATATATATGTGACACTTACAACGAATGAAGAACTTAATAGACAAGTGCATGAGTTGTTGTAAAAAAGTTTGATCAGAGAAAGCTTGAGTCCATGTGTTGTACTTGTTGTATTGGAACCTAAGAAGAATGGAGAATGGTGAATGTGTATTGATTCCAAAGTTATTAACAAGATCATAGTGAAATATAGGTTTCTTGTGCCGAGGATGGATGACATAATGGATTGTTTGAGTGGAGAAAAGTATTTTACCAAGATTGATTTGAAGAGTGGTTATCATCAAATCGTAATCAAAGAAAGTGATGAATGGAAGACTTCTTTCAAGACAAAATATGGCTTGTATGAATGGTTGGTTTTACCTTTTGGTTTGACTAATACACCTAGTACTTTCATGAGGTTGATGAATGTGGTTCTTAAGTGATTCTTGGGTAAGTTTGTGATTGTTTATTTGAATGATATTCAAATATTCAGTAAGACTAAGGAAGAACATCTTGAGCATGTTGGACAAATATTGTAGAGATTGAAAGAGGAAAAGTTGATGATTAACTTAAAGAAGTGTTCTTTTATGCAAGAGGGGATTGTGTATTTTGGATTTGTGATTTTAGCTAATGGTTTAAGAATGGATCCTAAGAAGGTTAAAGCAATTTTGGAATGGCCTACACCTAAGAATGTGGGTGAGGTAAGATTATTTCATGGTTTGGCTAATTTTTACAAAAAAATTATAAAGAATTTCAATTCTATTTGTAATGCTATGACTGAGACAATGTGAGGAGATAAAAGGAATTCAAGAGGACACATGGAGCTAATAAGATTTTTGAGACTTTGAAACAAAAGGTTGTTGAGTTACCTATACTGGCTTTGCCTGATTTCAATAAGGTATTTCAAGTTGAATGTGATGCAAGTGGTAGTGCAATAAGAGTTGTATTAAGTCAAGAAGGTAAACCTGTTGCTTTCTTTAGTGAAAATTTGAATGATGCTAAAAGGAAGTATTATGTTTATGATCAAGATTTTTATGCTATTGTTGATGCCTTGAAGAAGTGGAGAAATTATTTGATTCCTAAGGAGTTTGTTTTGTATATAGATCATAAAGCTTTATAGTACATGGGAAGTCAACATAAATTGAACTAGAGACATATGAAGTGGGTTTAGTATTTGTAAAGTTTCACATTTATAATTAAGCATAAAAGTGGAGTTACTGATAGAGTTGTTGATGCATTGAGCAGAAGATGTTATTTATTGACTGAGATGAAAGTTGAAGTTCTTGGTTTTGATGAAATGAAAGAGTTGTATGATAATGACCCTAATTTTTCTGAAGCATGCAGAGAGTGTTGAGCACCAAATCTAATAAATAGATCACATAAGTAAGTATAATGAATATTTTATTCAAGAAGGTATTTTGTTCAAAGGGATTCAGTTGTGTATCCCTAGAAGTTCTATGAGAGTTAATTTGATTAAAGAAAAGCATAGTGGTGGATTGGCTTGATATTTTGGAATTGATACGACATTGAGTTTGTTGAAGGAGAAGTATTGTTGGCCATAAATGTATAAGGATGTTCAGAAAATTGTGAAGAGTTATGGAGATTGTCAAGTGGCAAAAGGAGTAAGTTAGAATACTGGTTTGTATACACCTATTATTGTTCCTAAGAAACCTTAGAATGGCATTAGTATGGATTTCGTTCTTGGATTGCCTAAGATAGTGAAGGGGTATGATTCTATATTTGTTGTTGTGGATAGACTTTCTAAGATGGCTCATTTCATCCCATGTAAGAAGACATCATATGTTAAGCATGTTGCCGAACTTTTCTTTAAAGAGATTGTGAGATTGCATGGATTTTCAAGAAGCATTAATTCTAACAAAGACAGTAAGTTTGTTAGTTATTTTTGGAAGACTTTATGGAAGAAGATGGGTACTGAGTTGAAGTTTAGTTCTGCATTCCATCCATAGACAGATGGATGGATAGAGGTTGTGAATAGAAGCTTGGGTAATTTGTTGAGATGTTTAGTTGGGGATAAGCCAAGTAATTGGGAAGTTGTATTCACACAAGCTGAGTTTGCATATAATAATTCTGTGAATATGAGTACAAGGATGACACCTTTTGAGATTGTTACTGGAATACAACCTAGAGGTATATTAGATTTAAGGGATGTTGCTAGTAAGAAAAGAGAAGTGTTGTAGGAGAAGAATTTTTTGATTTTATGGAGTCTTTGCATAAGGAAGTGAATTTGAGGTTGGAGTGAAGTAATTAGAAGTATAAGGAGAATGCTAATAAATTAGAAAGATATCATGTTTTTGAAGTTGGTGATGAGGTGATGGTTCATTTGAAGAAAGAAAGATTTCCTATTGGAACGTACAGTAAGTTGAAGATAAAGAAGTTTGGACCTTGTAAGGTCTTGAGAAAGTTTGACCGTGGTAATGCTTATGAAGTTGAGTTATCTGATGACATAGATATATCTTCTATATTCAATGTTTCTAATTTGTATAAATATCATGAGTCAGATGACAAAGTTGTTATACCAGATAATTATCCTAAGAAATAGATTGAAGAAGTTGAACAAATATTGGATTAGAGAGTTAGTAAAAGAAAGAGGAAAATATTATTATGAGTATTTAGTGAAGTGGAAGAACAAATCAGTTGAAGATGCTTCATGTATTTCTCAATTTGACTTGGGTTCAACTCAAGTTGTGGCATCTCAATGATTCAAGAGAATCATTTTTTCAACCCCAGTTGTCTAATGCAAGAGCATTCTGGGTTGCAGTACTATCCTGCATGTTTTCCTTCTTCTTAGTTGCTATCGAGTTGCAATGTCTTGCATTGCCAAGTTTCTTAGTGTTTGTTGAGTTCGCAATTACTACCAAATCATCCTTTAGCTACCAAGATTTCTTTGGTTGTCGATCTCTCTTTGGTTGCCAAGTTATTCTTTGGTTGCTGAGCTTTCTTTGGTTGCCGAGTTATCCTATTGTTGTTGAGCTTTCTTTTGTTGCCAAATTATTATTTGGTTGTTAAGCTTTCTTTGGTTTTTGATCTTTCTTTGGTTGTTGAGTTCTCTTTTGATCTGTAAACTAGGATTTACAAGTTTAATAACTTAATCCAAAATAAAAATTTAATCCCTGATCCAGGTAGTAATTGTGTGGCTATGTGTTTGAACCATTGAAATTACAAGAAGATTTATGTTTAAACACTTAAATTTATCACTGTACTTAAAAATATAAAATAGAGAATAATAAAACTGAAAGAATTAAGAGAATAAGAGAGACATAAGAGAAACTATAAACACTTAATAATGGAGTTTGTCTGATTACAACTACCTCTTTGGGTTTGCTTCTCAATTTGGGGACTGCTTTATTAATTTTGCTAGGCAAAACATGCCTTCTTACAACATCCAAGCTTTTAGGCCTTCATAGTCTCTCTCTTTCATACTTGAAGAAATTAAACGATTCTTTGTACTTACAAAAATTTCTCACTTACAGAATTCCTCTCAAGGATTACAAAATTCTCCCAAGAATTTAATTCCTCCCAAAATTTTCCTCTAAACTCTCCATATTTTACAAAGGAAAATGACCCCCTCTTTTATACATGAAACATAATAACCATTTTCCCCAAATAATAAATAACAAATAACTCCCTATTTTGGCCATTATAATTTACAAACCATACAAACGAAAACACCCCTTTAAATAATCCAACAAATAACAATATTTGTTTGAAATATATGATAAAAAAGGTTCGAATATATTCCATTCCCATATTTTTAGGGATTATTTTTAATCCATATTTTATGTTGGGGTTTGGAAAAAATAAAAAAAACATATATATATACATATACATATATATACATATATACATACATATATACATACATATATACATATATATGTACATATATACATATATGTACATATATGTACATATATGTATATATATGTATATATGTACATATATATGTATATATGTACATATATATGTATATATATATATATATATATATATATATATATGTTTTTTTTATTTTTTCCAAACCCCAACATAAAATATGGATTAAAAATAATCCCTAAAAATATGGGAATGGAATATATATATACATATATGTATATACATATATATATACATATATATATATATATATATACATACATATATATATATATATATATGTATATATACATATATATACATATATATATATATACATATCTATATATATATATATATAGATATGTATATATATATATATGTATATATACATATATATACATATATATATATATATACATATCTATATATATATATATATATAGATATGTATATATATATATATATATACATATATATATAGATATGTATATATATATATATATATATATATACATATATATATATATATATATAGATATGTATATATATATATATATGTATATATATATATAATCACGTTCAAAAGACCATTTTTATTTTTCAAAATGGGGCTGATTTTCCATGTCATTGGGTTGATTGGGATTATGACATCAATGCTGATGTCATCATTTTCAACTTTTTTCCCTCTAACTTCAAACAAGCATAACTATCACATATGAAGTCCATTTTTGATGAAACGAACATAGTTAGAAAGCTTTTGATGGGCTTTTTAATTTGAAACCCACTGTTGACCACTTTCAAGCTTTCGAGATAGTCAACTTTTACCTCTTTTTTATAAGTCAACCTCTAGTTCACCAATTTGCCCTAAATTTTGACAACTAGTTTTCCCTGAATTTTGACCAAGCATAACTTTTCACCATGACCTCCTTTCAACACAATTCAAAATGTGTCAAGATTGTATCAAGAAGCTCTAGTCATCGATGTTGATTCTTTGAGACTTGAAACTATGAAAATTTTAGGCCTTCTAGATCCACCTGGATCATTCCTCCCCATTGAGAAGCTTTTGGACCTCCAAAATTTTATTTTTACATAGAATAGAAGTGAGGGCATGTTCATCTCACTTGTCCAATATCACTTGTACAACCTGCTAGAATTCTAAATATTTGACTCATCATAAATACAATAAAAAATGAGATAGTATTGCTAACACAATTAACCATACATCCACCAATATTCATTGTTGTATCCATCACCCAAATAGTACCAACTAGTAGAAAAAGAAGAAACAACACTAAATAAACTGATGAAATGGAAAAAGTATCAACTTTCTGGATCCCATGCATAGGAACACCATTAGAAAATGAATCATTCAAATCCTCTTTTACCATCACTGGTTGAAGACTTGATTCTGCTTGTACCTTATTGTCACTTATTATGGTAGACATGAGAGTTAGTCTACTGCTTGCATTTACAATCATTTTTGAATACCCTGTATTTATAATTAATCCTTCATTCTTCATATGATGAGCCTTTACAATGTATTCAATCACATTCTTAATCAAATAATATCTATTATGCTCCCTATAGAAGATTAGCTTTTCTATCATATAAGTACAAGCTACCCAATACAATCCCACAAATGTCAAGTGGAACCACATCAAATTCAACCTCATCTATGTACTTGGATGTAATTGCAAATCTTAACCTACATTGCTTAGTTATTCACAATCTATTATCATTGCACTCCCAACCTAAAGGATAAGGTCTCTTATGTGGCTTGGTTTCCAATCCAAACTATTTAACAACTTCCTCTAAAATTAAATTAACTTGGGATCCACTATCTATCAATGTGTCAATTTTTTTTTTTCTTAGAAATCACCCTTATATGAAACAAGTCAAATCTTTTATTATCTTTAGAAACATCATGGCTTTTGGAAGTAGAACATGAAACATTAGTGGTAGAATCAACAAAAGCTTTACCTTTCAAACCCACAATTGATATTTTTGTTTCATCATCAAAATCTGATACAAGATCTTGAACAACAATTGTAGTATTTTGCTTTCCTTTGTAATCCTTCTTAAATCACTTTGGTTTCAACTTAGGATGTAATTTCCAACACTTTGCATCTACATGCCCTTTCTTCTGACAATGTGAACAAGTAGGCTTTTCACCTTCCTCTTTCTTCATTGTGGTTGCTTTTTTTCCTTTCTTGTGTCCTTCAGAAGGAACAAATTCCTTCTTTGAATTGAAACTTGTGTTTCCTCCACCTACTTTAATATGGGTTGCTTGAACACACACTTCATCAAAGTTAGAAGGACTAAACATCAATATTGTATGTTTCAAATATGAATGCATTCCACTTATATACTTTAACAAATTATCTTGTATGTAAAGAGGAATTCCAAGAGTTAATGCCTTCTTCCTAAACACCTATGTACACTCTTGCACAGACTGCCCTTTACCTTGCTTTAGATTTTTCCAATCCATAATGGCTTGTTGCATATGACCCAAATGATAAAACTATTTCTTCAAAGAAGAAGTAAACTCATACCAAGATGAAATGATTTTACCATGTGTAGCAAGATCATCCTGGATCTTACTCTCCCACTAGACTAATGCAATACATCCCATTCTGAGAGTAGCTAGCTAGATTCTAGAAGAATCATCCAAAATATTTTGAACCTTGCAGTAGAATTCAATTTTCTTAAGCTAGTTATCTAATTTCTCTACATCCAGTTCACAATTATATATAGGCAAATCAAACATTACATCCAATTTTAACAAAGGTGTCTTCACTGATTGTTTCTTTTTAGAAGAAGTAGACAAAAAAGAAGAAGACGATGAAGAAGATCAAGAAGATGGGGATGGAGGTTCAGGAGGGTCACTACCACCTCCTAATCTTTTTCTTTGTCATCTTTTGCTGATGATTTAGCTCCTTCCTTCTTCTTAGCCTTATCTACTATTAGTGAACAGATTGTCCTCCAAAAATATGTGTGCAACTATAACCCTGACTGCCCAAGTGGGAGAAGTAATCAACACCAACAGTTGGATAGGTTATCATTGGATTGATAACCTTCCTCTGAATTTTACCAGGTACAGCTCCTCGTGTAAGATATACAATGAATTAATTGTGGATGCTTTTAATCAAAAAGCACAAAAGAATTTGAAGCATCTATCCGTAAACACAAAGTAGACGCAGAAAGCTAAATGACTACAAAAAAAAAAAGTAACAAATGACACAAAGTCCATTTGCATGCAATGTTACAAACAGAATAAAGCCTGAGAAAGCAAAGAATCAGAGCTTTAAAAACACTTTGGAATCAAATGTGTTAAAAAAGCCATGACACAAATGTGTTTAGAGAAAACTGAAAGTCATACAAAGATAATGATCAGTGGAAAGAAAATTGCCTAGACTCAAAGTTCTAGTATGCAACTATCTCTCGAGTCTCCCTCCTCTAAAAATGTAGAAACAACAAAGTTTTCATTACATTATGCATTTGAGTCAATAACTAAAAAGGAAAACTAAATTCCCTGCCCCTGCTTACATTCAAAATCAAAATATCCTTTGTTTTCCAACTCACAGTTCGGAAAATAAAACAAAACTCTGCTCTTTTCTCTCTTAGTAGATACAAAATAAAACTTTCAATCCAACTCCGGCTCTGTTCTGCAGCCCAAAGTCTACAGCCCAGCCCCCCAAAAGTGAAACCCCTTTTCACATTTGCTGAGACATTTATCTTTTCCTATTGTCAGTGGCTGTTCAGTTTAGGTAACTGATTCTTGAATTTATCTTTCTTTAAACTTATTTATTCTTGTGTCCCAATAACTTTTCCCTTCCCAAACAACTTTCTTTATTACAATATCAATACTTATAAAATTGTCCACATTATAAAAGCAAACCTTATAATAGGTGGGTGTGACGTTTAAATTTTTTAATAGAGAGTCACAACGATAAGACTAATCTTCCTTGAAAAATTCTCCTCCTTGAGATCCCCTCTAAGAATTTCCTTTGCCAGTTTATTATCTATGTTGTGCTGGATTACTCTTTTTATTGGCCTTGCACCATAATTTGGATCATAGCCCATACTGCCAAGCAGTTCAATTGCACCGTCCGTCACTTTAATTGTTTTTTTTTTTCTCTTAATCTCCCTTGGACTCAGTCAAGTTGTAATCTCATAATGCTACTTATTTTTTCAAGGTCCAAAGATTGGAAGACAATATACTCATCAATATGATTTATGAACTCAGGCCAGAGGGTCGCCTGTGCTGCTTTCATGACTCTCTAATGATAGGAAATCCTTCCATTCTATTTGTTTCAATGGTCTTGGAGAATGCTTCAAGTTATGTTCAAGTTTCATCAATATATTTGCATGCTCTTTTAGTGGGTGAATGTTGATACAATTCACTAGAGCTCTCTTCTGGAAAATCAATCCAAGCATATGTAGGATCGACCAAGTGCAAAGCATTAATAGAGGCACTGAGCCCCTGTAATCTTTCATTCAATGCAAAAGATAATTCCATGTGCACTCTCAAATTCCTTCCTCCTTCATGTGAACAATATATCTATAAATGTAACCAGTTGCCCTGCGCCAATTGTGGTGATATGTGTGGAATGCATATAAGAACTTGTAAGGATTTGGTTTTGCTATTATATCTGAGCATTCTTCCAAACCAATTCTCTCTCTACTCTTTCCAAAAGGCCAACAAATGGTAGCTTACCATCACAAAGAATCTGAGTTGCTTTCTCTTCACAAAGCATGACTATAAACCGTCTTAGACAAATAAGCTTGCTCTCTTCGTCAGGGTTTGATACTATTGCACAATATGCTTCACTATACTGTTTAAGATCTATTGAAAATTTGAAAACATTGGCCCAAAGACGAACTTCACCTATTATGACATTTCATTACTTGTGATCTGTGCGAGGGAAATGTATACAATCTGCATGAATTCTTTTAATGTTAATTTGTACCCATTGGTGAATACACCTCATGGTCCTACGGGCTTCCATACTCCTCTTTTATGTGCTTGCACCCGATTCAATAATAAAGGGGGAAACCTTCTATCTAGCAAATTACGTAATACCTTTTCAAAGATTTACATGGGTTTATGCGATGCCTTTGATTGCTCTTTTTAAAACCTTTATAATGTGTCTTCATATGTGGATGTCGCGGGTTTACGTACTCTGCATTCAATAGTTTTGAGTTTGAACTTGTGTCTTAACTCATAAACACTCGACTTCTACCCTTGCTGCTTTGATATCATTCTCGCGCGGGCTTTATTCTCAAGCCTTCAAGAATCTTTAGTATTTCTCCATTATTCACAACTTTCTCAGATGAATAACGTGTTGTCTTTCCTCCTTGAATCAGCTCCTCAATCTTTGCCACGGGTTCATCAGATGTTCTTAACTTATCGGAATTTGGAAGTTCTTTGGTGGACGATAAAATTTTTCATTTTTGGCATGATCCAAAAATCTAGTCATCTTTTTGGCTTGGAGTGCAAGTTGCAAACTAAGAGGTTTAAAATCATTTGGCTGCATATTCGTTGATAAAGAGAACTAATTCTCTAGTGAAAATGTGAGTGAATCTATCAAAGTATGCAATGAAATTGATAAATGACCTAGCAATTCAAAACATTTATTCTTTTCTAAAGTGGAAGAAGATTGAGATAGGAGCTCAAAAATCAGACCTCCATTAGCTTCACAACGGAAGGTGGCAGATTGTTTCCATTTTGACAATGATGACAACTCTTCTCATTATAGTTTCTCTGCTTATAATATCTGATAAATAGAACACCATCATAATCCTTGGTTATATGCAAGAGCCTTGTGGGCAAATATTTGAAGATCTGTCATTAATCTATTCATGCATCTTGTGTCTGATGCCTTTCTTTCATCTATCTGCATTTTCTTTTGAAATATTATAACTGTGATGATAACATCACCATTTTATGACAAGGCACTTATCCTCAACTTGGATATCACCAATTTTCATGATATGCAGGCCCAAAATATGATGGATTAAGTTGTCCATTGATGACTTAAACAAATTTTGATCTTCTGTACTTCAATAATTAATTCTCTGGCTCCATTAAACTAATATTTTAATCACAATCCATATGTATGAATGTTTGAGAGGTTATGAGTCTTTCCCTTAATTTGCAAACCTGTGAATCATACATCTACCAGGTGAACTACAATGTGCCTATTCGATCAAATCTGATATTCAAAATCAAGACCTCGATTTATAGAAGTTGAAAGATTTTTTTATCTTTTCTACTGCATTTGATTGCCTTAATGTCATTAGGAAGAAACCCCGAACTTGGCCTTAATATGCACTTTGTATCACAAAGCCTTAAAATTCATGATCTGACAAACTACAATTCTAAACTAGGGAAATGAATCACTAAAACCAAGCTACTAAATCATGCATGTGAACCTTTCAGAAAAGACCACTAAACCTGAATGAGCAAGTCAAACTATTTTGAACTACCAAGAACTACTTTAAACTCCAGTTCAAAGTGGTTCAAGAACTCTGCACTTGAAGTTTTAAATTCTAGGTCCATATATGTACCAGCATCTACCTTTCTCAATTGTTGTTCATGCCTTTCTTGAAGAAGAATGTCCACCAAAGCTTTCAACTCCACAAAAGCTCTCTAGAAGGCTTCTGCATCAAACTCAAAAAGATTTTGTTTAGATGCTATGACTTGCGAAAAAGTTCTTCTTTTTCCAATCTCTGGATTGAACTCTGCAAGTTCACCTTCTCCTTGTTTCAACTTCAACCTAGTTAAGATTCACCGCCTACAATTTTCTACGAAATAGGCTATGATACCAACTTGGTTTGTAAACTAGGATTTACAAGTTTTATAACTTAATCCAAAATATAGATTTTAATCCCCGATCCAGGCAGCAATTACATGGCTATGTGTTTTAACCATTGAAATTACAAGAATTATGTTTAAACATTTAAATTTATCAATGTGCTTAAAAATATAAAATAGAGAATAATAAAACTGAAAGAATTAAGAGAATAAGAGAGATAGAAGAGAAACTACAAACACTTGATAACAGAGTTTGTCTAATCAGGACCACGTCTCTAGGTCTACTTCTCAATTTGGGGACCGCTTTATTAACGTCGCTAGGAAAAACATGCCTTCTTACAACATCCAAGCTTTTAGGCCTTCATGGTCTCTCTCTTTCATACTTGAAGAAATTAAACAATTATGTGTACTTACAGAAATTTCTCAGTTACAAAATTCCTCTCAAGGATTACAAAATTCTCCTCTAAACTCTCCATATTTTACAAAGGAAAATGACCCCCTCTTTTATACATGAAATATTCCTTATTTGGTCTCAAACTAGATAAAAAACATAATAACCATTTTCCCCAAATAATAAATAACAAATAACTGCCTATTTTGGCCTTTGTAATTACAAGCCATACAAATGAAAACACCCCTTTAAAAAATCAAACAAATAATAATATGTGTTTGAAATATATGGTAAAAAGAGTTCGAATATATTCCATTCCCATATTTTTAGGGATTATTTTTAATCCATATTTTATGTTGGGGTTTGGGGAAAAAAAAACATATGATCAAAAGATCATTTTCATTTTTCAAAATGAGGCTAATTTTCCATGTCATTGGGCTGATTGGGATTATGACATCAATGTTGATGTCATCATTTTCAACCTTTTTCCCTCTATCTTCAAACAAGCATAACTATCACATATGAAGTCCATTTTTGAGGAAACGAACATAGTTAGAAAGATTTTGACAAGTTCTTTAATTTAAAACCCATTGTTGACCAATTTTGAGATAGTCAAATTTTACCTCTTTTTTATAAGTCAATCTCTAGTTCACCAGTTTGCCCTGAATTTTGACCAAGCATAACTTTTCACCATGACCTCCTTTTGGCACGAATCAAAATGTGTCAAGATCGTATCAAGAAGCTTTAGTCATCGATGTTGATTCTGTGAGATTCTAAGACTGTGAAAATTTTAGGCCTTCTAGATCCACCTGGATCATCTTTGGTTGTCGAGCTTTCTTTAGATGTCGAGTGTTACTAAGTTCACCAAGTTGTAGCATTTTGTTGGAGTCTTCATTCACCGAGTTGTCTATGTGTAGTTTCTTGATGAAGTCAACCTTTACATTTAATTTAGTGATAGATATTTGCAACAGACCAACTTGTGGTCATGCATGTATTTAAGAAGGTTTTGGGTAAAGTCTTAGGGCATCATCAGTAGTAGTAGAGCTAGTAGATAGATCAAGGAGGTTAAAGGAGAGTTGAAATGAAAAGTTTAATCATTGAGGATTAACGTATGTTGGCCACAACCCAAAAGGCCTTATAGCTGGGCATGTATATTGACAATTTGATGAATCAATAAAGTGTTGTGTTTCTCCTATCTCCTTCAATGGTTGTTATTTTGTGTTGTTTTTTGTTGTGTTTACTCTTGCAGTTGACTTGGATAGTCAGGTGAGTCTTTGGCCGTAGTTATTCCTTATTCTCTCTACACCAACTAGTTTCTTCTATTTATGGAAATAGGGATATCACTCATCAAATCCCTTCAACTTTAAAAATACAAACTGCATACACTTATTGCTTCTATTTATGGAAATAAGAATGGATAAGGTATGATAACTATTTGACAAAATGTGGTATCATGGACGAGTCTTGGTAACTATGGGAGTCTGCATCTCTCTCATTTATGGGTGCTCTGTAATGCATATCTATGCTTGATTTGCTCAAAATAAGTAATCAACTCATTATTGTTGTTAAAAAGAAAAAAGAAAATGTTTTTGTTATGCATGTCATTTTTATAGTTCATCAATAGTCTTCAAACAAGTAGCTAGAATTGCACTTTTAAAATGATTCTCATATAGAAAACATATCTTTGCTGTTTGGAGTGTGTTGGAGTAGATCCTTGATATGACCATGCTAATCCTCTTTTCATATGGATATAAATGACCATACTACTCTATCTAATAACTCATTCTAGAACTTATTTCTTTATCACTCACATGCCTCATACAACCTCTTTGTTTGATTTTTATTGATATGTCTACCAAGAAAAATGGCCTTTGATAACTATCTCCATCCTCTTGCTGTTATAATGAAACTCATTTTCATTGATATGGACTATAAATTTTGTTACCAATGGGTAAGTGCACAAAGTTGTGGTGCCAAAAGGGGGGTATAAGTGGACACATTTTTCCTGAAATCTACAAATTCTGAACTTCAACAAGATTTTGAAGATAGTTACGCTTAAAATTTTAAGATATGAAAAAACCAAAAGTCATAGTCCTTTGAATCTAGTTTCTAAACTACTAATTTTTTTTAAAAATGGTTTAGTTTTATGTCTTCAAAAAAGGGGGCCACAAAAAGTGGTATTGTTTATTCCAAAAAAATATAACACAGTACAAAGTGTGGCCCCCCTAAAATTTTAACTTTTTTTCAAAATCCTTTAATCGCTCTAGTCAAAAGTTACTTAACACTATGTAGTTTATCCCAAATTTTTTGGGTAATTTTATAATGTGTATTTTTTTTTAATGAATTTTTTAACTAGTTACATCCCAAAAATGTGAAATATTTGTGTGCTCCCCATAGAAATAATTGAAAACTAATCTAAAATCAAAACTTTTTTTTTCAAAGTGTGTAGAATGGAGTCTAGTTTCTAAAAAACTAAGTTGTTGCAAAATTCGATGAACAAGCTAAAATCTATAGCCCAATTAGTACATGGTGGTTTTTGACAAAAAATGAACATACATTCAAAAGAAATTATAGACGAAAGGTTTGAAATAGTTCAAATTAAAAATAAATTATATGGTTAGATAACTAACACAGAGACCTATAATGCTATGTAACCTGATCTTATCGATACCCAACCACGAGGAATCTTGAAGGGGAGCACACAAGAAAAAAAATCATTTTTGGTATGTTTGCTGGAAAATACGTCTCAGACCTCTTCATAAACTCCAAACCTTTGGGTTGGATATCCAAGGAAAAACCAAGCCTTAGGCTTGGGTTTAAATAAGCTTTCAATAGTGCATGTGCCCTATAGTGCGCACATGCTATAGTGCGCACACGCTATCTAAAACATAATTTCTCAGTAGCGCATGCGTGCTATAGTGTGCACGCACTATTAAGACCTAAATTGCATAAGAGAACTAGGTGGGGGGGGATAAGGGAATGGTCATGTGTGTGTGAGAGAGAGATAGAGAGAAAGTAGGGGATGGGAGAGGGGAGAGAGAAAGTGAGAAAGAGTAGGGGTGGCAAAGAGAGTATAGGATGGGAGAGAGAGTAGGGGTGGCAGAGAGAGAGGAAGTGTGAGAGAGAGTACAGGTTGGGAGAGAGAGAGTAGGCGATGGGAGACGGAGTGGGAGAGGAAGAGTGAGAGAGAGGAGGATGGGAGTGCATGTGTGTGAAAGAGAGAGAGTATGGAATGGGAGAGGGGGAAGACAAAGTAGCTCGAGAGAGAGTAGGGGATGGAAGAGAGAGTAGGTGATGGGAGAGGGAGTGGGAGAGGGAGAGAAAGGGGGATATAAATGTACGTAAGAGAGAAAGAGAGAGAGTAGGGGATAGGAGAGAGTGTGAAAATATAAGAGAGAGTAGAGAGGGGGAGAGAGAGAGAGAGAGAGAGAGAGAGAGTAGGCAGTGGGAGAGGGAGTGGGAGAGGGAGAGTGAGTGAGCAAAAAAGTAGGGCATGGAAGAGGAGAGAGGGGGGATGGTTGTGTGTGTTTGTGAAAGAGAGAGAGAGAGTAGAGAATGAGAGAAGGGAGAGAGAGAGAGAGAGAGAGAGAGAGAGAGAGAGAGAGTAGGCAATGGAAAAGGGATGGGAGAGGGAGGGAGAGAGTGAGAGAGAGAGAGATAGTAGGCAGTGGGAGAGGGAGTGGGAGGGAGAGAGAGGTGGAATGGAAGCGTGTAAGAGAGATAGAGTAGGGGACGAGAGAGAGTAGGTAGTGGGATAGGGACTAAGAGAGAGAGAGGGGGGGGAATGGGAATGTGTATTTATTTATAAGAGAGATAGAGTAAGGGATGGGAGAGAGTGTGAGAGTTTGAGAGAAAGTAGGAGGTGGCAAAGAGATCTCATACGGGATGGGGGCGAGAGAGAGAGAGAGAGAGAGAGAGAGAGAGAGAGAGAGTAGGGGATGGGAGAGAGTGTGAGAGAGAGTAGGGGATGGAAGAGAGAGAGTGAGAGTAGGGGATTGGAGAGATAAAGTAGAGAGGGAGAGAGAGTACTTGAGAGAGAGAGAGAGATAGTAGGCAGTGCAAGAGGGAGTGGGAGAGGGAGAGAGAGGGGGGATGGGAGTGTGTGACAAATCCAGAGAGTAGGGAATGGGAGAGGAGAGAGAGGGAGGATGGGAGTGTGCATGTAAGAGAGATAGAGTAGGGGATGGGAGAGAGTGTGAGAGGGTGAGAGAGAGTAGGTGGTGGCAAAGAGAGCTCGTACAGGATGGGAGAGAGAGACAGAGAGTGAGATTACAGAATGGGAGAGCATGAGAGAGAGTAGGGGATGGGAGAGAGAGAGTGATAGTAAGGGATGGGAGAGAGAGAGAGAGTAGAGAGGAAAAAAGAGAACTTGAGAGAGAGAGAGATAGTAGGCATTAGGAGAGGGAGTTGGAGAGGGAGAGGGAGAGGGAGAGAGATAGGGGGGATGGGAGTGTGTGTGACATATGTAGAGAGTAGGGGATGGGAGAAAAGAAGAGTGGGGGGATAAAAGTGTCTGTATCTCTGAAAGAGAGAGAGTAGGGGGTGGGAGAGAGTGTGAGAGTGTGAGAGTAGGGGGTGGCAGAGAGAGAGTACGATGATGGGGGAGAGAAAGTAGGCGGTGGGAGAGGGAAAGAGAGAGGGGGGATGGGAGTGTGTGTGAGAGAGAGAGAGATAGAGTAGGGGATGGGAGAGAGTGTGAGTGTGAGAGAGTAGGGGATGGGAGAGGAGAGAGAGAGAGTAGGGGATGGGGGAGAGAAAGTAGGCAGTGGGAGAGGGAGAGAGAGGGGGGGGATGGGAGTGTGTGTGTGTGAGAGACACAAAGTAGGGGATGGAAGAGAGTGTGACTGTGAGAGAGTAGGGGATGGGAGAGGAGAGAGAGAGCAGGGGATGGGGGAGAGAAAGTAGGCGGTGGGAGAGGGAGAGAGAGAGGGGGAATGGGAGTGTGTGTGTAAGAGAGATAGAGTAGGGAATGGGAGAGAGTGTGAGAGTGAGTAGGTGGTGGTAGAGAGAGCTCGTACAAGATGGGAGAGAGAGAGAGTAGAGAGGGAGAGAGAGAGATAGTAGGTAGTAGGAGAGGGAGAGGGAGAGGGAGAGAGATAGGGGGAATGGGAATGTGTGTAAGAGAGACAAAGTAGGGGATGGGAGAGGAGAGAGAGAGTAGGTGGTAGGAGAGGGAGAGGGAGAGATATAGGGGAGATAAGAGTGTGTGTGAGAGATATAAAGAGTCGGGGATGGGAGAGGAGAGAGGGTGAGAGAGGTAGAGAAAGTAGGTGGTGGGAGAGGGAGAGTGAGAGAGAGTAAAGGATGGGAGAGGGGAGAGAGAGTAGGAAGGATAGAGAGTAGGGAGGATGGGGAGTAGGGAGGATGGAGAGTGATGTGATTTCACATAGTGTGTACGCACTATCTCAAATCACCTAAAAATGGTAAAAAACCAACCTTGGGGCCCATTTCATCCATTTCTTGCTTTTGGTCTGTTATGCACTCTGTTATTCTGACAGAAATCACGGGTTTCAACATAGCGAACACCATTTCAACACTTTTGGAAGTTAGCAAACACCAAATTCAATCATTGGATACATGATTTGAAGACTTTTTGAATATTCCTTGCATAGAAAAGGTTAGTGCAATCCATTTTAAATATTGTTTGTCAATATATAGATACAAATTTGATTATAATTTGACATGTTATTTAATATATAATGAATTCATTAAAAAGTGTATGTTTGAATGAAATGTTATTTCAGAATGGTTAGAAATTTGACAAGTCATTTGATATATACTATGTATTCATTCAAATAATTATAATTTTTATATGTAATTGAATAATTTGTAATTTACACATTTTAAGCAATTCAGATGTTTGAATAATTTGACATGTAGAAATCATGATCATGTCAAGGAAGAAACCAAAGATTAAAACAAATGAAGATAGGGAGAGAGATTTGGCAATTAAAAGAGATAAAATGAAATTACTACGTGAACAAAGAAAATTACAAAGCAATAATGAAGAATTGACTTTTGAAGAGGATCAAGAACCACCAGTACAAAGAAACAAAGAGGAAGAATTAGAAGGACAAAGAGAACAAATGAGATTGTTACGCTCAATAAGACAATTGAATTGTGAAGCTACACTATCCTCCAATGTTGGAGTCATATCGTCCACTACACCATCTTCCAATGTTGAAGGCATATCATCCTCTCATGTAGAAGAGACACTGGTTGGTAGATTCGACGATATACACACTTCATCATGTCATGTTGAAAGCACAACATCAACACATCAAGTAGGTGATATTCCATCTTTTACATCTTATTGCCAAGGCACATCATCTTCGGTTCAAGGTACGCAATACACTCAACCTTATATTAATGTTCAAAATGTTGAGAGAATTGAAGAGATTAGAACACCTTCTAGAATTCATTTTAGAAGACCAAAATATTTGATTGATATTGATACTAACATTTTGAAATCAATGCCTGACAAGATTAGCAAGTGTACTTGTCAAAGAAAAGTTAATAGTATGTGGAGATTATTTTTTGAAAAATTAAATATTACAGGTCAATGCCAATTATTTGTTGAAATGATGAGAAATTTGAAATTTAGGGCTATCATGAAGATTCTTGGGCTAAGAATGATGGACGATTCAAATGAAAGAAATATTGTAAAGAATCTAATGAGTACTTATGACAAAGTGGGTTATAAATCACGCACCAAAGATAGTAATATTACAAGATGAGTACTCACATCGACAATAGTAAGTAGCCAAATGAAGAAAGCTTGACTCATGAGAAAGACAAGCAAAACATTAAAAATTGGTAGAGGTATCCTAAGGAGAGCCATGATAAGGCGTGAGAGATTAGAAGATCCAACAAAAAATGAGTTATGGACATTTAGTGGTAGACTACCGTGAAAGGATAAAGAAATTAGTGAAGCCTTGAAATCATTGATCAAAGATTTTTGGAAAAATAATACACGTGTTTCTCCTAATCAAAGAGATGTTGTAAGGAGGATTGGTAGCCGAAATTGAGAGCCACATGCAAAACATTTTTTGGACTCAACTCAGACACAATTTTTTGCAAAATTTATTGGTATGTATCCTCAAATTCAAATAAGTCAAAGATTTTTTGAGATGGGTAAACCTTTTTATGTGAAGATAAATCACACACGCACAACTTGTTGTTGTAGGATACATGTTGAATTTTCTAACCATTTTGATATTTTTAGGCATATATGTGTAGTTTTTCATTCTCAGTTTGTTTTGCAGGATTGTGACATAAAAGAGCCACCAAGATCTTCAAGGGAGTTCATATCCAACATTTTATGTGAAATAGGGGACAGTCAACAATTTTACAAGATATCATGCTTGGATCGTACGTGTTTATTTTGTGGTTCTTTGCAACTTTTATCAACTTGTCAACATATGGATAGTACGCATGCAATTGGAAATGAAATAGTAGATTACGAAAAATTCAAGACAGTAACATATTCTCTAAAAGATGGGAAACATTGTAAAAGATGTGATCTAGTTATTGAAAAGATTCCAGTGTATGAGTTAATGAAGATTTTTCGTGAAAAGATTATTTACGTGTATGCAAAGGTATACCCATAGAGCTCGATGGTTGGATTTGCAATTCAAGTTGTGCAAGGATATGTTTCCATTGGATACCATTGTTTCAGTTGTAGATTTTGTAGAGAACTACACATTACAACCACAAAATGAGGTGCAAGCAAAGTATTATACATCTCAATAGGTTTTCATATTTGTTCACATAACATTCATGCATTCACCTACAAGTACAGAGGATGATAGGAAGATTTTGAGGGAGTACCATTTTTACATTAGCGATGATCGATCAAATTCTACAAAGTTCGTACATGGTTTTTTTCAACTATTTTATGAAGATTTGGCTAACAAGGGCATATCATATCGTCAGCACATTATTTGGTCAGACAATTGTGCATCTCAATTCAAGAATGCACGGCTGTTCTATTGGTTGAGAAGAATGCACAAGTTGTGTAGAATTCAATATATGTGGAATGTCACAGAGGCTGGTCATGGTAAGGGAGAGCACGATGGTGCAGGTGTATACATTAAAAGAGCCTTGGATCATGAAGAACTAAAGTACAAAGATGGAGCAAAATTGATAGATGCAAAATCCATCATCCAATGGTGTAACGCTACAATGGGTCCAGGTAAGGAAGGTGAGTCTATAGTTCGTAGATTTTTTTGGTTGATAGATAATACTAACATTGCACTATATCAGGATTGTTGCACACTAATAGGATCTAGTGAGTTACACTCTTTTAGAAGCTCTGATGTAGGTTCATGGAGTATCCACACACGAAAAATGGCATGCTATTGTCCATCATGTGCAGAAGAAAATTGGGATGACTGTGAGTCAACTGAATGGGTGGACAAATGGGATATACGGGTGTTGGATTCAATTGACACCTATCATCCCCCATAAGCATTGGAAATGGTAGAGATGGATTCGTCTATTGACTTTGACTGCTTGTCAAATCTAGTGCAACCTAGTAATATATATATATTTATATATCTTTGTAATTTCAATATGTAACTTTATAACTTTAACCCAAGTATTTTTTGAATTAATGACAATATTTTGTACATTTGTCACTACAGGCCATGTTTTTGTTGTTATTGCACCTAAAGACAATGAAGAAGGGACAGATTATTATTTGTGTCATTGTGTTAAAGCCAAACAAAAATTGGATCACTCGGTTATAGATGGTGAAGGTTTAGAGTACCATGTCGGTGTGGTGGTTGTAACAGGCACATGGCTTAGATGATATCCTATGAAGAATCCTAACTTGTGGTTATTTGAGGATTGGCAAACAGAGAGGAAGATTCTTCATTATTCAAACCTCATTATCGTATCAAATGTCCACTTGATAAAATATGGTGGAAAACCACATAATAAGATTCTTTGGAAATTTTGCGAGTCAGACCATGAGGCAATACTTGAGACATTAAAATGTTGAGCAGATCCAGTTGGCTCATTAGATTGAATAGGGAGAGAGGGAGAGAGATAAAAAGTGATCAATTGGATCCAAATACAATGTTACAACCTCTTCCCCAAGACTATCACATGACTAAGGTGGACCATATTGTTATGATGTGTAAGTGATGAGATTTAGTTTTTATTTGTTTAGAATCTAGATACATTATTTTCATTTATATTAGATTCTTTAATAGGACCCATTTTTTTAATCTTATCTTAGATTTTTTACTGTGCTAATTCTTCATTTGTAGGTCACCAAAGAAGAGGGCTAATAAAGTTGACGCACAAGTGATAAAGGGTGAGATGCCAAAATCATCTGCGAAATGGTATTATCAATTCACATCCTCAATATTTATTAGTGTTCTTTGTTCAAGTACCATTGTATGCTAATCATCTTATGCTTGGAATTGCAGAGGATCACAATCATCAAAAAGTAAGAAAGAAAATAGGTCTCGATCTGATGATAATGGGGCAGTGACAGATATAGTTCTCTCTAAGGATTCCAATTTGTTGGACTTTGAATCATTATTATCATAAAGTTGGAATGTTGGAAAGGGTTAATATTTGATTATGAATATTAATCCCATGTGTGTTAATCTTAGTGGATTAATCTTATCTTAGATTTTTTATTGTGCTAATTCTTCATTTGTAGGTCACCAATGAAGAGGGCTAATAAAGTTGATGCACAAGTGATAAAGGGTGAGATGCCAAAATCATCTACAAAATGGTATTATCAATTCACATCCTCAATATTTATTAGTGTGCTTTGTTCAAGTACCATTGTACGCTAATCATCTTATGCCTGGAATTGCAGAGGATCACAATCGTCAAAAAGTAAGAAGGAAAATAGGTTGTTCAAGTGACATATTCAATGAGGTTGTTTGTACAATGTAATGATTGAGTTGAAGTGATTTATGAAGTAATGGTTGTTTGTACACTATAGTTTTTAGCATAGACTTCCTAGAATAATTTTTTTACTATGCTTTGAATGATAAATAGAAATTTCAATCTACATATAATATGATCCTCTAGTTTTGTTATAGCATGTGCATACATTATCCCTCAATATCAAACATGGAAGGCTATTAGCTACTATATTTAGAATTGCTCTGGAAGTTCATACACATGTTAATAATAACTTATTTCCAAACCCAATTGAATTCAACCCGCAATATGGTTAAATTATGTCAATACTAAGGTTTGTAGCATTAATTGGTCACATTCCTAATATTGACACACAACTGAATTGGGACCAACAATTCCTCACAGGTTTACACCAACAAATATATTTTAATGGAGATGTATATTAGAAGATTCAACACAATGGTGATGCATTTGGGTCATAGATTTCATGAAGAGTTTGACATAGTTTTAAATATTTATAAGTACATACTTCTAGGAAGTCACATTCTAGTGACTTGAAACAGATTTACAATGCTTAGAACTTCCATTTGTTTAAAGTAGAGCACAATCATATAGAACTGGATTCCAATCAATTCCTACAGATGTCATTCAATTCAGGATAGTCACCTCATAGTCATCTATCTTTTAAGAAAATCATCACTACTTACATGTGATGCTCTATACGGCCTATTGTGTGGTGACCATTCCAACTATAAATTGTTCACCATTTCATATGAAACTAAACTATCATTGGAACCTAGATGAATTCTTGTCATTCACAACTTATCTTGAATCTTATATTGTGCTCTAAAAATTAATAGCTTTGGTTTCACTTTTTTTGTTTTCCCCTTATAAAAATCAACATTTATCCTTTAGTCTCTAAAATTAGTTAAACATAAGGATCTGAACCTCTATGTGCTCTAACTTCTTGACCCTCTTCTTAATCTTCCTTTCACCTTGATCATTTAATTGACACTTAATTGATGTGTTCCCTACCCTTCTTGTAAACATCCATGTTCCTCTACCTAAACAAAATCTTCCTCCAACTCTATAGCCTCCTCTTTGATAAGAAAAAAAGGCTCATTACCCTTGTCATTTCTTCCTTGTCCTATTCCTATATTACTGGTTTTTCTTCCCCTTCCTCTGTTTGCATTTCCTCTACCACCTTCTTGTCTCTCTTTCTTCCTATTGACCATATCTTATGCACTTATAGCCAATTGGAAACTATCTCTAAGCATCTTAGGAAAAATCAAGGTAATCCCATTTTGTTGTTTTCATGTGGTTTGATAGTGTATGGAATGTAGATGCTTTGGTAAAGATTAGGAGTTTTTTTGAAAGGGTCTCTAGCATGAAATTTCTAAGGGGTGACCTATTTGACAATTTGGAAGTGTAAAAAGGCATGTAAGCAAGAAAAATTGCAAAAGTTGCTCTATTGCAATTTTGCAATTTTTGAAAAAAAATGCTGTCCTTTGCTAGAAATTGGAGTTTTTTTCTTCAAAACATAAAGAGGCTGATGCAAAACATTAGGAGGGGAGAAAAATACCTAGGAGGAAGTATAAATGACTTCCCAAACCCTAAAGTGAGGAAGAAGTTGTCATTTTGAAAAAAAACAAGTGTTGTAGCATGCATTTTGAGAGCAAAAAGACTAGTTTTTTTCAGTTTTGAGGTTTTCTTTCATTGTTTTTTGCATGTTGTACCTGATATAATGTTAGATGGAATGATTTAGAAAAAAATTTATTTAGGAAGTTTGGCTTGAAAGCATTTCGTTTGGTAGTCATAAAAATCTTTTGTTTTTAGGTAGTTTGCTATCTAGTTTACAACACTTTGTAAAGAAAATGAGATAACTCACTATCCCACCTTAGGAATTGTATGGCCTTTTGGGGATAGTGAGTACACTCAATGTACTATATTTAGGAAAAAGCAGGGCCCTTCAAAATGCTGGCAAGCATTTTTAATCTCTTGCCCTATGCGAGCCAAAGCAAGCCCAATTAGGGAAGAGTTGCAAAATAAGCATTTTACATTGCAAGATTGTGGATTTTGTTGCAGGTTGTTGAAGGAGGTTGGAAGAGGAGTGAAAGGAAATTCTTTGGGTCAAAGGACAATGCTCCACCAATCCATTTGGCCAACAAACAAGATAGGATAGCAGGTTGTCCTTTGATTCCTTGTAGCTCTATTTTGGAGCAATTTGGTGAAATCAGTAAAGAAGAAAGCTTCAGCAACCTATTTTGACATGATAAAGGATTACATTGCAAGGTTTGAGACTCCTTACATGATACTACAAGTGGTTGGTAAGATTGGTCAAGCAGACCTAGTTTGATTGAAGGTTTTGAATGATCTTCATTGAGAATGGTAGCTTGGCACGTAGCAAGAAGTGAAAACCTCTCAAGATAGTGGAGAAGGGTTTAGGATTGGGGGATCTTTTCTTGAAAAATATCCTATAAATCCATGTGGTGATCTTGGAGGACACCCTAAGTCTCAAAGGTAGACTAGAAACATGAATCAGTGATTGATTGATCCTTTCTCTCCCTATCAGTTGGGTGCAATACAAAATCATCGAAGGCAAGAGTGGTGAGTGAAGGAAATTAATTCTAGAAGATTAGTCATTTAGAGTCCATTTTAGTGGTGAAAGGAAAAACCCTCTATATTCATGTTCATACAAACAAGAAACCCTTGTAAATAGGCATATTTTTGGGAATCCCTTGTACGGATGACCTGGGTGTTGCAGACCTAAAAAATCTTCAAGGGGAGCCAAAAGGGTACCCAAATCATAAATTTTTTTGAGTTCTTCTTAAGGGTTTGAGGAGATATAAGCCAAAAATCAGTTTTGGAGGCCTAATTTGTTATTAGTCCTAGTAGCCCTCTTAACTACGCAATCTGCAAATCAATTGGAAACCCAATACTCCAATCCAGTTAGTGATCCTAAAAACTATTGAATGAGACCTAATACAAGCCTTGGAATTTAATATAGCCAAGAATGCACTCTTGGAAGCCAGTTGTGAAGAACTGTGCAATGAGAGCACTAGGGAGACCCCATGGTGAAATAGAGTTTTGAGTTGATTGGTGAGGATTAGTGTAATAAGGGAATAGAGAGAAGATCCCCTTGGAATAGGGTATAGGAGAAATACCCTAAGAGGCTAGGAGAAAGCCTGGAGTGAGTTCTAGTAGTTAAGGCTAGAACCTTGTTCAAGATCATTTGTCCTCCAACTCCAAACTATTTCCAATACCAAACTGAAACTGATTTTCTAGAACAACCAAAACTAACAACACCAGAAGGCTAGATTACCATGCACCATGCACCTAGTACATACCAACTATTATAAAGACTCAAAACTGGCTATTTTAGTCTACCAACTAGGCCTAGTTTAAGACCATTTACAAAGCAACTCACAATCCCTTGACTTTTGGAACTTCAATGACCCAAAACAGTCTTAAGAGATGACTCAAATGCAAGGATTCTTTTATTTTTTTGGTCGCATGATCAACTTTGCAATGGTTTTTACAAAACCCTCCTTTCTAGCCCCTTTACCCTAGGGCTTTCTAGAAATCTTACTTTGCAACGTCTCTAGAATCCCAAAATGGTTCAAACACCTTCACTTTGGTTATATTAGACGACTTCCAATGTAAAATGAAACTCTTGTTTAGAGAAAACACTAAATCCACCTTTGGAGCAATCAATTTTGACTATCCAAACTTGTCTCCCACACATGGGAATGAGGTTTTAAACTCATTTAGACTCTCAAAACCAAATGAAACCTCCCTTTGGACCCTTTACATGACTTGATTAAGCCCATTTTGGCTTATATTGCCAATGTTGGCAATTTTACAAAATATTTCACTTTTAGTGCCTTTTACATCTTTTAGAGGCTTCGATAGCCTTATTACATTATTTAATACCTTTATAGGTCTTTTCTATCCACCCCTAACCTAGGATCAATCCTGATGTAGAGGATAGGGTGATGGACCCAAGTAACAACCCAAAATGAGCAAATTTGTAACAATGTGCCAAGTGACCCTTCTAGGTCCTGATGGGAAAATCCTACAAACAGTTAACTCTAAGATGTTTTTAGACTTTAATAGGTTTGTTCTACCCTATCTAGCATGTTCCCATCAACACCTTTTAGTTCCATACCCTCCAAGCCAAAATGCATAATTCACCCAAATGTTGTCAATGCAAAAATTGCAAAGTTGCATTAGCAACTTTTAGGAAATAACCATAAAAATATCTATATTCCTATATTCCTTTTAGGTTTTACTATTTTTGAACCTTTTCAAAGTCATAGAATTGGAATCAAGTGAAAAATGTAAAAATTGCACTTTTTGTGCAAAGTTGCATTGTTGAAAGTTGTAAAAGTTGCTCAAATTTGTAACTTAGTGGAAAAAAGGTCATGGATCGAACTGTCTACTCTGTTAGCTCTGGGTGGCTGGGTAAACCCTATCCTAAACTCATCCTATTTGCTTTAGCACTCGAACGTTCTCGAGCACGCCGAACCGAAATGTCCCCATTGGTCACTGAATGCCATAGGGCTGCGATCTTTGACAAGGCATATCTCGGAGCTCATGCGAGGTATGGATGCGATTCTAGTTCCTAAAGGACTGTGTTGCAGAGGCATACAATAACCTCTCTCTCTTTTTGAATATCACATTTCATTTTCATTTTACAATGCCATCTCATGTGATGTTGAAACTTGCAGTGTTGGCTAGTACAAAGTTGCAAACTACCAAATCTCTCTCACCTTTCATCGTGGGATTGAACTATCTGCTCCGTTAGCTCTGGGTGGCTGGGTAAACCCTATCCTCAACCTCATCCTATCTGCTTTAGTGCTCGAACATTCTCAGGTACGTCGAATCGGAATGTCCCCAAGGGTCACTAAATGCCATAGGGTTGTGATCTTTGACAGGGCATATCTCAGAGCTCGTGCAAGGTATGGATGCGATTCTAGTTCTTACAAGACCATGTTGTAGAGACCTATAATAACTTCTCTCACTTTTTAGAGATCACAATTAATTTTCATTTTACAACACCATCTCGGGTGATGCTGAAACTTGCAGTGTTGGCTAGTACAAAGTTGCAAACTGCCAAATCTCTCTCACCTTTCGTCGTGGGATCAAACTGTCTACTCTGTTAGCTCCAGGTGGCTGGGTAAACCCTATCCTCAACCTCGTCCTATTCCCTTCAGCACTCAAAAGTTCTCGGGCACGCTGAACCAGAATGTCCCCAAGGGTCACTAAATCCCATAGGGTTGTGATCTTTGATAGGGCATATCTCGAAGCTCGTGCATGGTATGGATGTGATTCTAGTTCCTACATGACTGTGTTGTAGAGGCCTACAATAACCTATCTCGCTTTTTGGAGATCACATTCCATTTTCATTTTACAATGCCATCTCAGGTGATGTTGAAACTTGCAGTGTTGGCTAGTACAAAGTTACAAACTGCCAAATCTCTCTCACCTTTCGTCGTGGGATCGAACTGTCTACTCTGTTAGCTCTAAATGGTTGGGTAAACCCTATCCTCAACCTTTTCCTATCCCCTTTAGCACTCGAACATTCTCGGGCACGCCGAACTAGAATGTCCCCAAAGGTCACTAAATCCCATAGGGCTGTGATCTTTGACGGGGCATATCTCAAAGCTCGTGTGAGATATTGATGCAATTCTAGTTCCTACAAGACCATGTTGTAGAGGCCTACAATAACCTCTCTCACTTTTTGGAGATCACATTCTATTTTTATTTTACAACACCATCTCAGGTGATGTTGAAACTTGCAGTGTTGGCTAGTACAAAGTTGCAAACTGCCAAATCTCTCTCACCTTTCGTCGTGGGATCGAACTATCTACTCTATTTGCTCTAGGTGGCTAGGTAAACCCTATCCTCAATCTTGTCCTATCCCTTTCAGTGCTCGAATGTTCTCGGGCACGTCGAACCAGAATGTCTCCAAGGGTCACTAAATCCCATAGGGCTGCAATATTTGACGGGGCATATCTCAGAGCTCATGCAAGATATGGATGCAATTATAGTTCCTACAAGACTATGTTGTAGAGACCTACAATAACCTCTCTCACTTTTTGGAGATCAACTTCTTTTTTCATTTTACAATGCCATCTCGGGTGATGCTAAAACTTGCAGTGTCGGCTAGTACAAAGTTGCAAACTGCCAAATCTCTCTCACCTTTCATTGTGGGATCGAACTGTCTACTTTTTTAGCTCTAGGTGGCTGGGTAAACCCTATCCTCAACCTTGTCCTATCCCCTTTAGTACTTGAACTTTCTCGGGCACGCCAAACTAGAATGTCCCCAAGGGTCACTAAATCCCATAGGGTTGCGATCTTTGATGGGGCATATCTCTGAGCTCGTGTGAGGTATGGATGTGATTCTAGTTCCTACAGTACCGTGTTGTAGATGCCTACAATAACCTCTCTTTCTTTTTGGAGATCACATTCCATTTTCATTTTACAATGCCATCTCAGGTGATGCTGAAACTTGCAGTGTTGGCTAGTACAAAGTTGCAAATTGCCAAATCTCTCTCACCTTTCATCGTGGGATCGAATTGTCTGCTCTGTTAGCTTCGAGTGGCCAGGTAATCCCTATCCTCAACCTCCTCCTATCCCCTTCAGTGTTCGAACATTCTCAGGCACGCCGAACCGAAATGTCCCCAAGGGTCACTAAATCCCATAGGGTTGCGATCTTTGACAGGGCATATCTCGGAGCTCGTCCGAGGTATGGATGCAATTCTAGTTCCTACAAGATCATGTTGCAGAGACCTACAATAACCTCTCTTTCTTTTTGGAGATCACATTCTATTTTCATTTTACAACGCCATCTCGGGTGATGTTGAAACTTGCAGTGTTGGCTAGTACAAAGTTGCCAACTGCCAAATCTCTCTCACCTTTCGTCGTAGGATCGAATTCTTTGCTATGTTAGCTTTGGGTGGCCGGGTAAACCCTATCCCCAACCTCGTCCTATTCCTATGTGACAATGGATAATCAATATTGACTAACTTTAAAGATGTTAAGAAAAGGGGAAATTTAGTTAACAACATTGGAAATTTAGTTTAAAACATTGATAAATTGTTAATGAAGATAAAATATTGAATGGACTTATATCAAAGTTAGTGATGTAAAAATAGAAGATATGAGTCAAAGGGGGATAAATGAACTATTGGCGAATGCTACTCAAGGAGAGAAGTGTTATAGTTAAGATATGAGTCAAGCAAAGACATGAAGTAGAGAAGTGTTGCAAGGAGGAGATGAATGGTTTATTAGTTCTATAAGTATTTTCATAAGGGGGAATATATAATAGAAAAAAGGTGGAAACATTATTGTGTTTCATCATAATTTGAAGATGATAAATATTGGTGAATAGAGGAGGTCTGAGGCCATGCACCAATTCATGCACCAATTATCTAGTAATTACTTTGAAAACAAACCTAGTGTGACCTTATTAGGTCTATGTACTTTACATGGGTTAGGTGCTACAAGAATGGAATTGGGAATCTAGGCTTTGGAGTCTTAAATAAATTTCCAAAGGGGGTCTAAATCTACCCATAGAATAGTTAGATTTCAACCTAAGAGGAATTTAAGTCCAGAAAATCAAATTAGGAGACCTACAAGGAATTCTATGATAGTCAACATTTTGTACTGTATGAAAATTGGAGGGTTAAACCAAGAGTTGATTCTCAATCAGTTCAACATAAGGAAGGTGTCCCAATAGAAACTTGGGGTTGGTGAAGCTATTGGTGAAGAGTTACAGCTATTGGCTTGGAATAGGGCTAGTGTCCCTAAAACAAAAAGGTGTAAGATCTTGATTGGAGAAATACTCACCTTGGAGGAGTTCACAAATGAACCTATCACTTTAGATAGGCCACAAAAAATGATATCCTAAAGAAGTGAGATATTAGGAAGGCCACAAGTTTAGTTTGGTAGATTAGGAACAAGAAAGTGCTTAAACCTCACTTCTTTCTCAACATCTCTGCATTGGTGAGGGGGAGATGAAGAGGATAGATGGCTACATAGATATGAAAAAAATAGAAATACGAAGAGGGGGGAGGGGAGGGGGGGAATAAGAGAGAGTGAGATACAAGATAGAGTGAGATACAAGGATAACATGAGCCAAAACTACCAAATTTTAGTGCTTGAATCCTTCATTAGAAAATCAACACCCAAATTTGAATACAAGTCTACAAAACAACATGTTCCTTCCACTTGTCATACTCTTTTATTTCCTTTTAAAGATGCTCTATGATTTTCCATAACATGCATTGTAAATTCGTTAACAAGTATAGCTCCCTCTTACAAGTATCTTATGTGTCATCTTAGATTCGTCCCCCTCTCATGTGAGATATCTCTCTTTCTTGTACATCACAACTATTTATTCAACTTTTATTTTTACCTTAATCTAGTTAATATAGAATAATAACAACACATTCCAATCAATTGGTGATTATGTTACAATCATTAATGTATGAAAACACATAAAACTATCAGTGATTATGTTACATTTATGATTTTTAAAATGACTTTTTTTTTCAAATAATCCATCTTTTCTCTACTATTGTATCAAAAATTCAAACTAATTGGGTATTGAATTACACTTGATAAACAAATGATAGAGAAGGAAAACTTTAAACATGAACAAGATCATAAATCATATGATGATGACATATTGCAAATGATTAACTTATGCTTAAACAATGATAAAGTTTATTGTTTATCAATATTCTATCAAAAATTTTAATAGATTAGGTATTGAATTTAATTTCATACATGCACATATCTAATTTAATGTCATACACGAACATATCTAATTTAATGTCATACATGAACAAACATGAACAAACATATCATATCATATGTCGTATATGAACAAACATAGCGTATATATTAACCAATAATGTCATAAGTGGAATAATGTCATACATCAAATAAATGTCATACATCAAATATAGAATGCCATATACATCAAATGTGTATTGAATGTGTCCACTGATGCCTATATATATACATGTCTAGATCAACTACATCTTTTCCTTCCCATGAGGGGAAGGAAACAAGTCTCTCGACATCCTCTGTCGTCATGTGGAGGGAGACAGTGGAGATGACGGGGCCCTCTTGACGCGCTCACTTGACCTCTTGTTGAGGCTCTTCTCCAGCTCCAACTGATACAAAGAAAGTAGATATGAATTAATATTTATTATACATTGAAATCAAATATATGTACACACAAAATCAATTATTTTCTTATCACCAACAAATAGTCACTCTGTAAGTTCACATCAAATGCTCGTGGACGATCAGGCGTGACGAGACCCTACAACAATTCAATAAATATAATCACTTATAAATACACATATCACCAACAAAAATATTGTACCCAAGTAAATATCACCAAAGTCATCTTATACCCACCAATTCCAACCCAAGTTTTGATTGTAGGTCCAAGATATTTAGAGCGTGTGAAATTTGATCTAACAAGTTATTTTTGGGTTTAGAGAGAAAATACATGTCATAAATGGTAAGATAAGGTCCAATAAATGAAAGGAATTATTTGATTGAAGTTGAAATAGAGAAGCACACTTATAGATAAGGGTAACCCTGAGTTTTTAAAGAAAATGAATCAATATAGGACTTAAATAATAATTTGAAGGTCCAATGAGTGTTAGGAGAGTGTGAAATCAATGTAGGAACCCATAATGTATATTAAAATGGGGCTAAAATTAATACCAAATAAGTGTTCTTACTTTTTCAAATGATACATTTAGTCCCCACTTTATTGAAAGCATGTTTCCGCCTCATGCACACAATAAAGTAGAACAAAAAAAGAGAAAGAGGTAAAGATTTTTGGAAAACTACAAGGAGATTAAATATCACCAAGCTGAAGGACAAAATCTCCCAAACCAAGAATATTAACTATTACATTCATTTGCAAGGATACATAAAAGAACAACAAAATCCTAAAGCTTACTAAGATTCCAAGTCAACTAGTTGAAGAGACCTCACTCAAGAAAATGTCTCAATCTCAAGCATCATGTTGAAAAAGCTATAGCAAAAACTCAAGTAGTCACTTGAGAAAAGAAAGAGAAAAAATTAAAAATAAGAAAATACTCAATGATTTATCCCACTAGCATAGCTATAAGAGTATGAAAAGAAGAGAGATGGGCCATGAATCCAAAAGTTTAGTAAGTTATCTTATCCAAGTTTATTTTGTATGAGAGGAGGAGGAGGACGAGAATGAAAGAATGTAGAATTTTCTTATGCTAGTTCCATTCATCCCAAAGAAATAGTGAAGGAAAGTTGATGGTGTTGATTCCAAAAACTATAGTCTCTTTGAATCCTAAGGATATGCCTAGTTCTATCATCAAGTTCAACATTTGACTTTGGCCTATGAATAATATTAATTTAAAACACAAATTCTCCTACACTTATGACTCTACTAGACCAAGGTGAGTATATCTAATAACCAATTATATCTTTAAACTTGACTATTATTTATAGAAAACATATAACTTCCATCTTGTAGGTCCTACTCCTAGTTACAATCAACTTGGAATACAACTAATATTCTATTCCTATCTTTACTTTTAATTTCATTATCTCCTACTCTTAGTCCTCATACCTTTATTTGATTTTCCTACTTCTTCTCTACTTCTAACTTCAATATGTGCTCCTAGTTCTTCTTTATCTAATTCTTTCACTGTCGCTTCTACCTTCACTCCTAGTTTTTGAATTAAAAGTAGCCAAAACTAGGGGGCTGACCCTTTAACAACAAACTAACCTACTATCAATAGATAACCATTAAACAAAACTACCCCTTACCACTTAGTAAAACAAATATAAGGTTTCAATCCATAATTAAAAGAGTATCAGCAGGCCTAACATACATACTGCTTGTGTAAAAACCATAAAAGCTATAGTAATATATAAAAAAAGGTTAACATTAGAAATTTTGAGATTAACTATTATAAACAACAACTAAAACAAAGAAAATTCTTTCATACCTTCATTAGTGGTTGTGAGCTAGCCACAGCTGCAGCCACTCCACCATCAACAGACTATCGCAGATGAGGAGGTGTGTCTGACATCATGAGCTACATGTCATACAATACACGTTACATCTAACATGAAACATAAAATAAATATAATCAAATGAATTAAATTAACATGAAACAACTGTACTTGTGTGAAGATCGTATGATGTCTATGCTCTGAGTTTGTGGTAAAGGTTGAGGGTCCTGTTGAGAACTGATGCACATGCATAATTTTTTTTTTCAATCCTTAATACGATTACGTAATAAATATATATTAATTAAAATGATTAAATTGATACATACCTCAGGACTCGTGGAAGGGACAAAAAATGGGCCTGGAGGATCGTTGTTGGGCCCAACAACACTCTGACCCTGAATTTTGAACAATGTCAATAGATGCTAATTAATTAATCATTCACTATACATATGAAATGTGATCAAATTAGTAAATTATAATTGTAATTTACCTATGTGTCAATGCCAAATGTCTCGTTCAGGAACTGATCGGTGACAAGCCCATCATCCACACCATCTCCAGCATGAGTGCCAAATGTGCATAGAGATCCGCATGAAGTGCACATGTGACCACGACGCATAGAAGGCTCCCCCTCAACTAATGGGCTCATGGAATGGATGAGGGTCTATGTCAAAGCATTAATGGTCCCTAGAGTGCTAGCCTCTACATATTCCTTCACAACTGAAGGAATAGTCACATGCTCGTGTTGTGGCTTGACCACAGGTGCCCTAACTACATTAGGGTCATGACGTGCTCCCGACCTCTTAAATGATGACCCCCCACCTCTACCCTAGGAGTCTAATATATCAAAATAATTGGGGATCTCCCCAAGGACAAACTCACAATATAATTTCTTCAAAAAATACATGGGGACCTCATGATTGTTGCAAGGAAGGGCATCAAAAACCATCCACCATCTATCCCAAAAATTGTTTCTAATAGCATCGTGTATGCACTAATGGATGGGGAATCATTTAGTACCCTCTCTAATAGTATTTTGCTCACCGGGTTTTCTAAATAATGCACATATACTACCTTTTGGTATTTCTTTTTCTTTAACATCTTCATATGACAATTTATTTGCATAAAATATTTTTTGTTCATCCCTCTTAACCTGCCAAATATCTAATTGACCGCTAATTGAGGCTATCTGGGTGTTAATGGATTCGAGGGATGATGCCAATTGAGCCCTAATTGGATTGGTTTGTCCGAATTCTTTCAACCGAGCAATGAGTCTTTCTAATTCAATTTTGCCTCTCTCTATTTCATTTATTATATTTTCTTGTGTGCCTGGCGGAGGTCTTGCAATTGGTTTGGGTTGTGAAATTTATTGTTCTTCTTGAGGAGGGTTTTGTTTTTGAGGGTTTTGAGGCTCTTGTGGATTTTTTGAATGATTATGGACATTTCTTGATAAAAAATCAATTGAAATCCAAATAAATAAACAAATCTAAATGAAATTTGTAAAAACCCTACAAAACAATATTAAAAACCTACAAAACAATATGAAAAACATATTAAACAACGCAAAGTTAAGTTAATATCACTTACGACATCGTCGTGGGTGTGCTTGTTGTCTTCAATTTCATTGGCGAGGAGGCATATTTGCAAATGAAGGTGAAAACTTGGGTTTTTGACCCGCGTACGTGCTCTTCTCTGTGGGAATAGCAAAAAATGAAGATAAAAATGATCGGCCACTATTCTGCAGCCCATCATATATAACTTTTTGATAACGTAAATAGCGCGTATGCGCTATAGCGCACACGCGCTATTGAAATTAGGAGAAAAAAAAAACCATGTCACCTTTTTTGGCACCATAACTTGGTGCATATGCCCCAATATGTTGATGTTGTGATTTCCTATTGTGTTCATATATCTCTCTGAAAATGCAGTGAGGATTATTCCATAATGTTCTAAAACTTAATTGGAATCAATGTATCTCCATTTGCATTTTCTAAATGATCCTCCTCTTTAAAACTTGGAAGTATTAAAGTTTTATTTAACTTTAGCATACTCATCATAATGAGCTAAGGTATCTTTTGTATGAACTAGTATTTCATGTAGTAAGCTTCTAAACATGGTAATTTTTTAATCATATGATTTGTTGGTATATAATGTAAAACATTATACGTGTTAATCATGTAGTTGTTACAAAATCAACAACATATGTAATATTCCATTACATTTCATAATGAAACAGTGTATTATTGTCTTGTCATCATTAGCTTAATGCATAATTGTTGTTATGTAAGAATCTTTACATTTGAACAATAATCCTTAAACTTTCATCCTTCATTATAAATTTGCACCTTTTCTTAGTTGATTATACTATTTTGATCATCCCTACATCACACATTTTTAAATACTCTTGATCATCCTTACATCAACCATTCATTCTATTTTGATCATATCTTGATCATGTCAGCATTTACATATTACCCATAACCCAAAACTCCAAGCTTGAAAACTTTGTACTTTCCTATTAGCATTTAGGATAACCCAACCATGTATTAACCTTACCATATAGTATCTTGCTTACCCCTACCATGAAAGAAACATTTAGACATATCCAAGGCTTTTCTCATAACCATACCCAACTTGGATTCACTATGCATCAAGATCCAAATGAAAAAATATTAGTTTTATACCTTACTATTATGGCATGACATTCTACTTAAATCTGCAACTTTCTTTGATCTAAGACAAAAATCTTGGCTTAAGCATTCATAGAGGCCTTCCATGTATCAAATTACTCTCAATATACTTCTCTCATAACATTCAAACCAACTTTGAATCACCAAATTCAAAAGACACTGTAATATGAATGTTTTGATTTTTATTAAGACATGTTTGGATCTCCGCCTTGTGCTATATTATATCATTGTGAATGATCTATTAAGTTTCTTTGTATTCACACATCATGCTATAATAAACACATTATTTTGGAATTCTTGGAAGATTTGAACATGGTAGTTTAATGTTGAAACTCTTAAATGAATTGACACTTCATGATAGTGTCTTTTATGCACTACTACATGTTGGCCCGAATTGCAATGACAACTCATCACAATTATGATAGTAACCTATCACCCAACTGACATTAGTTAGAATTGGCTCCCGTTGGATGGGCATCAAACTTTTTCTATCGCAAGTTGCAATAGAAAGGATTACCAGCACAATTGAGATGGCTATTGGTGTCGTAAATTGGGCTACCATTCATTTTCACTATAAGAATTGTGACAGAAATCTATCGAAGACATTGTCATAATTGTGAGATTTGTGTGAAAAAAATTCTATGGGTCCCACAGTAAACCATCATAAACTATGTTTACAATTGGGATGGGCATGCGGTAGGAATGTTGTGGGATCAACAACCAACTTTCACAATTGCGACAGTGTGCTATATTAATTTTAAAAAATTGGTGGTAAATGTTGAATATTTATGATGCAATCATAGGTTAATATTGAGCTTCACTTGGTTTCAAGAATAGTTTAATACTCTCTACTAATCAGGGCCAACCATGTGAAGGTGGAAGCTCATTTGGCCCCATACCCCCCCCCCCCCCCTTTCGTTAACATCTAAAATCTTTAAGAAATGATCAATGTTTAAAGTACAAAAAAAGGTTTCAGACCTGCAAAAGTGACATCATGTTCCCATCTTCTGGTGCATGTCATTTTTTTGTCACATCCAAAATAAGATTTTGCCATGTTGAATTGAGAATGCACATGAAGCTATGTTAAAATGCACGGACAACAGGTGGAGCTGATAAAACACAACATGATTACATTTATTTAATAGCTATTAAGTTTTTAAAATTATAGAGCATCATCATGAACAATGTTCGTGATGGTCTATAACTTAAAATATCTAATTAAAGACCTCTAACAAAAATGAAAACCTATTGTGTTTTTTAGCTTTGCCTGATGTCATATGCATATGAATTGACATTTTATATTGAACAATGGCATCCTTCTGCAATACCTGAAACTAAGAGATTCACATAATTAGTTGTCATACAATCATAGGTGATTGTTGAGCTTGACTTGGTTTCAAGAATAGTATAATATTCTCTACTAATTAGGGCCAACCACGTGAAGGTGGAAGCTCATTTTCCTGCCCCACCAACATCTAAATTCCTCATTAACATCTAAAATCTTTAAGAAAGGACCAATCTTTAAAGTACCTGGAATGGCCTCATCGCCTCTTGCTACTCTCAAGGGAAGTCCATCTTCATTGCTCATGAGAAATTCATCACACACGTACATCTAGGAATTTCCTCATTGCCTTCTACATTAAATGAATCCAATATTAGAAAATGCCCCCCAAGAAATAATAGTTCAAGTGAAATAAACACATGAAAAATATGTGTGTGTGTGTGTGTGTGTGTGTGTGTGTGTGTGTGTGTGAGAGAGAGAGAGAGAGAGAGAGAGAGGGAGGGAGGAATCTACTTACCAATAGGCATTACCATTGCATCTATGGTCATGCTACCCATTGAGTGAGTTTTATTATTATTTTGTTATGTAAAGATCTCTCTATTTATACACACACACACACACACACACACATATGTATATATATGTATGTGTATGTATATATACAAAGATAACAAGGGTAAGGTAATGAGATGCAGAGATCACAAGGGCACAACAAAGAAATGTAGCAATCACAAGGGCACATACATACATACATATACATACATACATACATATATACATACATATATATACATACATCATACATGTATGTATATGTATATACAGAGAGATATTTTTTAAGGTGCTAGGTGACTTACCTCAAGATCCTCCACAAAAATAATGCAGACTAGGAAAAACGGGTAGAGTTCGCAAGAAATTTTACAAAAACATATCATAGCAGATAATTTTAGAAAGAAACAAACCATGTAACCAAGTTAAATGGGTCTAGTTGTTGATTAGTTGGGTTGATATATAGGTACATTTAACTAGGTTATGGCTTTTGCAAGGGAATGAGCCTTGTGATTATGGCATTTACACAGAAGCAAAACTTGGTTCTTCAACTCCTTACACTCAACTCTTCACTAAAGTTATTCTTCCAGTAGTCAGAATAGCTGTTACAAATTCTTGGGAACCAAGGGATCCTGAACCTATGCTACATTTTCTAGAGACATGGGAGAAGTTACTACCAGCTTCAATACTTCATAACATTCTGGATCATATAGTGATGCTCAAATTAACAGTAGCAAAATATTCTTGGGATGCAAAGATCACAAGGGAATGACAAAAAATTCCTATAGAACTGTCATCATATTAGGTATAATATAATGAACAAGATGTAGAGATTAGAAGGGAATGAAAATAAGATGCAAAGATCACAAGGGCATGACAATGAAATGTAGCGATCACAAGGGCACAACAACAAAATCCTAGATCTCCAAATGATACATACATACATACATACATATATATGTATGTATGTATGTTTATAGAGAGATATTTTTTAAGGTGCTTATACATCTTAGCACAACAACAAAATTGATCCAACTGCATACATATTCCAGAATCCAAATAATCAAACAATAAAATTCACTCAACCCGTGCTAAGTGACTTAGCTCGAGATCCTACATAAAAATAATGTTGATTGTTTCTTTTATTGTACCTAAATTGATGACAATTCTACAGGAATTTGTAATCAACCCAGGTAATTAGCAACTAGACCCATTTAACTAGGTTATGGCTTGCATATATAGGTATATTTAACTGGGTTATGGCAACTACAAGGGAATGAGCCTCATGATTATGGCATTTACATAGAAGCAGAACTTGCTTCTTGAACTCCTTATGCTCAACTCTTAACTAAAGTTATTCCTCTAGCAATGAGAATAGCTACTACAAATTCTTGGGAGCCAAGGGAGCCTGAACCTATGCTACATTTTTTGGAGACATGGGAGAAGTTACTACTGGCTTTAGTACTTCATTACATGTTGGATCATATAGTGATGCCCAAATTAACAATGACATTAGATACTTGGGATCCTCGTAGGCAGAGCATGCCAATACATACATGGTTACATCCTCAACTTCCATTTTTGGGCTAGTGTATGGAGCCTTTATATCCAACCATTCATTATAAATTAGGGAATGCGCTTCATGCCTAGCATTCAAGTGATGCATTTCCATATGCAATTTCATCACCTTGGAAAACTGTATTTGATCTTGCTAGCTGAGAACAACTAATTGTTCATTTTATTGTACCTAATCTAATGATAGTTCTACATGAATTTGTAATCAACCTAGCTAATCAACAACTAGACCAAATTAATAGCAGCAATAGATACTTGGGATCCTCACAAGGAGAGCGTGCCGATACAATTCAAAACCCATAGAAATTAAATCAAGTTATTTATCTGCAATTCTTTTAAACCTTTAATAAGATAGGCATAAAATACCAAGTCTACTAGATCTAGACATTCAAGTTAAATCTACTCACAAACATTGAACAAATAATAACATAGTCCACTAAGTTTCCCAACATGTTCCTACATTGTTAATACCTCATCTTAGCTAATTTTCTTGAAACTAATTGAAGTCAGATTGGAATTTTAGAAACTCATATTTCTTTAACACATAGAAAACATAGCTATAATTAAGAGGCATAGACAAGTAAACATTTTTCAAACCCCATTGCAAAAGAAATTAATTATTAAATAGCTACACTCTTTAAAAAGCTGAAATTTTTTGACCTTAACAAAATTAGATATATTCTACGATTTCTATCCAATATTTCAGCTAGATTTTCTTGTTAGAAATCATGGCATTTGGAGAAAAAAAAAACATAGATTTGAAATAAAGGTTTGTATTAGCCAAAACCAAATAAAAATCAACTCAATTTTTCCACACCATTGAAAATATCATTTGTTCTTACATTGTCAAAACTTTGTCTCAGCTTATTAGACAACAAATTATCTAATGGGGTTTATTCTTTGGGGGGAAAATTAGATGCATCTTAACAAAGCATTCAAATCGATATTGTCCAAATTTTTATACAGTGATTAGAATTGGTAGAAAAAAGGAGGGAATGAACAAATTTCCTATTTTTGGCTAGGAAAGTGGTTTTCAGCACTAGTAAATTAAATGGGCATCAAGAATCAGAATGTGGATAAAATATTGAACACCCATTTTAATTAATCCACATTGATTGACATTGTACGAGATCAAAAAAATCTAAACTTTCTTAATTTATCTTTATGTTCTTCTTTATATTTGAGCTCTTATAATCTTAATTTTGATAAGGTAGTTGTTTATAATTTGGATAATCTTTTCTCCTTCAAATAGTTGATGCTTGTTGTCAACTTGAAATAACATTCATAATGAAATATGTTGATTAGTCTTTGAGTCGTGGCATTCTAGGGGTAAGAAATGTCAATTCAAGAATCTCTTTGGTCACAATGTCAAACACTTCTAAAAGATTTCATAATGCACTTGGGTCAAGAAAGATTACATGCAGGAATTGTCTATGTGGTATACTTGCATTTAATAATTAAAAAAGAAATATAGAATTATAATCTATGTTTTCATATAATTATTATTAAATAAAGAAACAAGTCTTGTCACAAGACAAGACGAAAGCTCAATTATCTATGGACAAGGGAGTAAATTCCACAAATAGAGAATCCTAACAGACTTGCTATCTGGAAACTCCTTACAAAGGATTTGTCTAGGATTTCCAAGGATGTTGATATTCATGACATTTCTATAATTACTACCTATAAATTTTTAGTTCCCAAAGACTTACCTTTCCTCTTGTTGAAACATCTAGATAGAGGTAATGCACTTAAGAATTGTTGCAATAGCCTAGAAAGAGTACCTAAGAAGAGATGGATCTCACATTCATTCATTAATAAAATATAGAATTCATTCATTATCACATGAAGCAAAAAATAATTATGAGAATCCATAAAATAATCTCATAATGTCCAAAGCTAACATCTAACATTAGTTCATACTTTAACATTCATTAACAGTAGCACATAAACACATAACATTCAATAACATGTGAAACAAGGTATTTAAACATGCCTCAACCAATTATGATTTAATTTTGGATCACCTACCTGATTAGTTTGGAATTTTGTTCTCACCAAAAATCATGAAATATAATTGTTTCAAACAGAGTGTAAAAAGATGATTACCATGTACCAATCTTATTTTTTAGCTCTTTTGGCATAATTGTTCTTACAATTTTTTCGCTCAATCTCCAACTAGTCAGTATGTGTTTTGAAAAATTATTGTTGGACTGTGAGTCAAGAAAAAGAGAAATATCAAACTTGAAAAAGATGTACATAAATGCAATTAATTTTTAAACTTCAATTTATAAACTTACAAAGAAAACCATAGAATTATAAGAAACTATTGTGGTTTTTACTATTTGAAAATTATACTTACAAGTGATAAGTTATATAGCTTTGATTTAGAAAGCACAAATAATGGAAATGAAGTATTACAGAAGGTGCAAGCTCAACTTACCCCACCCCTCCCCCCATGTGGATGGCACTATTAAGTAGAGAATAGTCACATCCATACATACATACATGGTTAAGTGCTATCTAACTATGTCCAAGGCTACCTAACTATGTCCAAGGCTACCTAACATATAATGTCTTAAAATAGTTAAGTGTTACCTAACTATGTTCAATGCGTCTACACACTTGAGGCATACTTTGCCTACCAGGCTGCCTACATACTTGTATCCATAGGATCAAGACCCTTGAACTACTCATTCTAATGAATATGTAGTTTTGGTTTCTAATTGTTGTGATGTAGCTCTATTCTTATAACCACTAGTGAGCTTTACTCACCTAATACAACTCTTCACCGTCATACACCCACTTGGGTGGATCAAGCGGTTTTCTATAATTACAATACTATAATACCCTAGTGCAACCTTTGTGTTGTAGTTTACATTTATGTAAGATTAACCTATATACATCCTAACTCACTCCATATATATTTAAGTTAAAAATATTGTGACAATACATGTAGCCATGCTACCTATTGAGTGAATTTTATTGTTTTTTTGTTGTGCCAAGATCTCTCTATCTATATACATACATACATACATACATATACACATATATACATACATACACACACACACACACACATATACACTAGAGATCACAAGGGTATGACAATGAGATGCAAAAATCACAAGGGCACGACAACGAAATCTTAGATCTCCATTGATCTCCACAATCCACAAGATCTATATATATATATATATATATACATACATACATATATATGCATACATACATATATACATACATGCATATATATACACATACATACATCTACATATGCAATTTTATCACCTTGGAAAACTATATTTGATCCTGCTTGCTGGGAACAACTGATTGTTCATTTTATTGTACCTAATTTGATGACAGTTCCACAGGAATTTGTAATCAACCCAACTAATCAGAAACTAGACCAATTTAACTAGGTTATGACTTGTTTCTTTCAAAAAATATCTTCCATGATATATTTTTCTAAAATTTCTTGGTCTGTATTATTTTTGTGTAGGATCTTGAGCTAAGTTAGTTAGCACGGGTTGAGTGAGTTTTATTGTTTTATTATTTGGATTATGGAATATGGGCTTTTTTTTATCATTGGCTTTGTTCAAGTGTCAATTTTAATGAAGTAACAAAGTGGTTTTTGGGGTGGAAAGGACTATATAATGAAGAGGAAACTTGAATGTTGAAATGCTGAAATGAAAGCTATCGAGGATCAAACACCTATGGCAGAGTTACAACATAATGTGAAGTTAATTTTAGATATAAACAAAAATAATAATAACATGACATAAATCATTCCCTATTTGTTTTGATTGTGGAGAGTTGTGCGCAAAAGAGGGTGGAGAGCTCTGAATGTTGGTGGAGATTTTATTTCTATGCCCTTGTGATTGCTGCATTTTGTTGTCATGCCCTTAGGATCTCTGCATTTTTTTGTCATGCCCTTGGTAGAGATTAGTGAAGATCGAGGAGTTTGTTGTCCTGCCCTTGTGATCTTTGTGCCCTTGCTCTATGATTTTTTTGTCATGTCATGCCCTTGTAATCTTTGTGCCCTTTGCAGCACTACAATATTTGGGGTCAAATTGTGACAGTGGTGTAATTTGTGGTGTTTGGGCCCAAATGTAGTAGTGCTTGCTCTGTGATTTTCTTCAAGGGGAGAAGAGGTACCTATGTAAATGTTCTTTTCTTTTCCTTCTAAACATGTATCTCTTTATATTTCCCCTAGTAGGTGATTAGAGAAGCTTCTCTTTATGTATATGTATGTGTATATATACATACACACACATGTGCGTATATATATACAGATATATACATATACATATGTATATATATGTATATACATATGTATATGTATATATATGTATATACATACATACAAACATGCATATACAAAGATGGGCATGACAACGAGATGTAGAGATACATATATACATGCATACATTCATATACACATACATACATACATACATACATACATATATACATCTACATATGCAATTTTATCACCTTGAAAAACTCTATTTGATCTTTACTCAATCACCAAGAGATAATATAATCTATAAGTACAGATTTCTGCATACTTAGTTTGGTATGAATAATTTCAATTGAATTCATTTGAGGAGAGTGAGTCCACTCATGATGATAATGGCTCCATGTATTGGGTCTTTAGAGGAGATAGACTTACAAAAGATAGATTTTGTTTATGTATATGGGATGATTTGTTTGTGTGAATGGTTGATCAGGCAAGTTGTAGAAAAAATCAGTGTGTCAATTGCAAGTAGTTTCATTAATTAGATAAGGGAATCAACTTTGAAAGTGGGATGATCAAAATTGGCATGTCCATCCTTATGATAGATGTCTCTATCTCATAATAGAAAATTACCTCAAACGACAAGCGATAAATTATTAAATATATGGAAAATCATAAGAACATTCACCTATAATTTTTTTGAAGGACAAAATTATAATAAAAATATAATTTGGTGGAAAAAGCCACGAGCTATGTGGCTCCACATTGTGGCTGTTCCATTGTCCAATAGAGGAAACTATTCACATTAAATATGAAGATCTTGAAATTGAAAAAAGATAACTATCAGAGATCTATATTTGTGTTTTAGTGATAACAAGTATATAGTCTAATTTTAAGAAAAATAATAGTCTTAAATGTATATGATAAAATAAAATAAACAAGAGTACTAGTTTTAGTTGCACAATTCTAGTATTACTGACTATGTTAAACAAAATGTTCAATAAAACAAGTATGAAGTAACAAAAATGGATCATTTGCTTGATCCTATTATGACTTAATGTGAATGCATCTAATCATTACCTAGATGATATTATGCATGGGATCTTTACTCAATCACCAAGAGATAATATAATCTATAAGTACAAATTTCTACATACTTATTTTGCTATGAATAAATTTGATTGAATGCAAGGATACTTGCTTGTATGAATTCAAGACTTGAATGATTAACTTAATTTAGCACAAGTACTATGCAAGTGTGTATGTATGCATGTGAAGCAGTTCACATAGTGAACTGATTTATATACATACATGCACATATGCATATAATCATCATAATCAGTTATCCTTGAATCTGACCAAAGATATTATATATGAACAAGAGATACATGTTTAGAAAGAAAAGAAAGGAAGATTTATATAGGTACCTCTTCTCCCCTTGAAGAAAATCATAGAGCAAGGGCACGAAGATCACAAGGAAATGAAAACAAAATCCTAGATCTCTACTAATCTCCACCAACATTCGGAGCTCTCCACCCTCATTTGGAGCTTTCCACCCTCTTTTGCACGTAGCTCTCCACAATCAATCAAAATAAATGGGGAATGATTAATGTCGTGTTTTCTTTTTTTTTCTTTTTTTAATCCACAATCCACAAGATCTCTCTATATATATACATACATATATATATACATACATATATATATATACATACATATATACATACATATATACATACATATATATATACATACATATATACATACATACATGAAAACAACAATACACTTTCTAAGAGTTATAATTGTTCAACAAAAATAATATTTTACTAGAAAATGCATTTGAAGAACGGTTAGCTCAGAAGCAAGAACATGGTGTTGAAATAGTACAAAAATGCTTGACATGAGAGGTTCGCAAGTTAGGGTGTTGACCAATCTTGAAAACTTGAATGCTGAAATGAAACCTATTGATGATCAAACATCTATGCCAGAATTACAACACACTATGAATTTGATTTTAGATAAGGTAGAGGCATATATTCAGAAGTTTGATAATCAAAATTTAAGGCACGAGAGCAAAGGAGGAGTGGCTTTAGAAAGAGAACGAGAAAGAGTGGCTTTAGAAAGAGACTGCATGACAAAAATAATAGCTAGACAGCATAGAGGATATTATGCGAGCCACTGGATATAATCTAGGGAAATGTTGCAGTAGGTACTATGACATTAGAATCACTTGCAAGTTTCTTTAAGAATTTACAGTCCAAATATCAAATGCTTATAAGAGTGTTTCAAGTATTGGCACTGTCACCCTAGGATGATCGCAAGTATCAAATGCTTATAAGAGTGTTTCAAGGCTGGGAACCACTTGAACATCCTTTACATGGTTTAGAGGTAATTTCATTGTGGCAGAGGCTTCTGCAAGGGAATGAACGTCATGATTATGGCATTTACACAGAAGCAAAACTTGCTTCTTCAACTCTTTACACTCAACTTTTCACTGAAGTTGTTCTTCAATTCCTTTCATATGCAATTTTATCACCTTGGAAAATTGTATTTAATGCTACTAGTTGAGAAAAATTGATTGTTCATTTATTGTACCTAATCTGATGATAGTTCTAAAAAAAAAATTAATCAACCCAGCTAATTAATAGCTAGATCCATTTAATTGGTAATGGCTAGTTTCTTTCTAAAAATATTTGCTATGATATGTTTTTGTAAAATTTCTTGTGAACTCTGCCCATATTTTCTAGTCTACATTATTTTTGTGGAGGATCTTAAGGTAATTCATTTAGCACAGGTTGAGTGAGTTTTTTTTTGGATTCTAGAATATGTATCTAGTTGTCCATCAATTTTTCTATTGTGTAGCAAAGATGTAATAAGCACCTAAAAAAAGATCTCTAAATATACATGTCAAAAAGGAGATATAAAGTGATACCTATTTAGAAGGAAAAGAAACAAACATTTACATACCCTTGAAGAAAATCGCAGAGTTAGGGTAGGGCAACAAAATCGTAGAGTAAGGGCACAATAAGGAAATGAAATCATAGAGCAAGGGCATGCCAACAAAACACAAAGATCACAAGGGCATGGCAACCAAATTGCAGAGCAAGGGTACAACAAAAAAATGCAGAGATATATCACAGGAATGAAATGCACCAAGCACATATGCATAATCACGAGGTTTATTCCCTTGCAGAAGCCATAACCCAGTTAAATACACATATATATCAACCCAACTAATTAGAAACAAGACCCATTTAACTAGTTATGGCTTGTTTCTTTCTAAAAATATATACTATGGTATGTTTTTGTAAAATTTATTGTAAACTTGGCCCATTTTTCGTGGTCTACATTATTTTTGTGCACGATCTTGAGCTAAGTCACTTAGCACGAGTTGAGTGAGTTTTATTGTTTTATTATTTGGATTATGGGATATGTTTGTAGCTAGATCATATATGTAATAAGCACCTTGAAAAAAATCTCTCTAAATATATAAGTAGATACATGTTTAGAAGGAATTATAAAGACATACATGTTTACAAGGAAAAGAAAAATATATTTACATATGTACCTCTTCTCGCCCTTGAAGAAAATAGTAGAGCTAGGGCATGTAGATCACAAGGGCATGACACAACAATGAAATAGTAGAGAAAGAGCACGATATGATAATGAAATTGTAGATCAAGGGCATGACATGACAATAAAATCATAGAGAAAGGGCATGAAAATGAAATGCAAAGATCACGAGGACACAACAATGAAATGCATTGATCACAAGGGCCATGACAATGTTCATAGCTCTCCACCCTCGTTCGAAACTCTCCACCTCTTTTGCGCACAAATCTTCAAAATCAAAACAAATAGAAAATGATTATCGTGTTTTCTTTTTTTTGTTTTATGCTCATGAGGGCATCACAATTATGACTTCGACATGGATATTGCAATGACGTCGACGAAAATTGTATAAAATTTTGAAAATGACCACAAATTACACCATCATTGCAAATTGGCATCACAATTTGAACTCAAATGTTGTAGTGATGTAGCCTCGAGGACCTAATTCCATTATGACTCATTCACTTCTATGTTTATAGAAAGTGTCACACTTCTATGTTTATAGAAAGTGTCACACTTCTATAAACCCGTATTCTTGATAATACCCATAAGAGAGAGCATCTCAAGAGGTGGCTTATAGCTCTCTATCTATGATGTGCAAAGGTTATGAGATGATGGATCTCAAATGAACCAAGCTATGCAACCCTTGCACACTACACCATAGAATGAGAAATTCAAAGAGTAAAGGCAATGTGTGCCAATATCCAAGAATCCCCAAACAGGTATGCAGTGAAAATGCAAATCTAAGCTATATGAAATGCAAAATGCAAGCTAAACTAGCGAGATGAGAGTATTAGAAATCCTTCCTACTTAAGCTATGTGAGCTAAACTATGAGCATAAAGAAAGACTAAGCTAAAATTTTATAATGCAAGTAGAATGAGAGCTAAGCTAAAATGACAAAATGCAAGAATGCTCCAAGTCTTCAAAAGCTCCAAAAGCACCTAAAATTTTTGCAGCATAATCTTAGCATGAGAGTAATAATTTTTGAATGAGGAGAGAGCCCTCCCTTTTAAATAAAAATGGACTGTAGAGATTAAGAGGTAAAAGAGGCATAATCAATGGAGGAGAATACATCTTGAGTGATCCATATGCACAAGCATTTCAACCAATAAGAAACAATGGTTGACTTTTGAGAGGGAAATAAATGTGTGGAGGAGAATTAAATTTATTGTAAAAATAAAAGATTCGTCTCACATAGAAAATTGTGCATTCGTGTGTAGACAAAAATTTCTTTTCTTTTATTTTTAAAATAGGAACAATGCTTTATGTATGCACACTTATGATAAGTGGGAAGTGGGAATTTTTATTTAATTAAAAGGGAGCAAGTTCTTTTAAATAAATAAGAGGCTTGGGATAAAGTGGTCAAACCATAGGTTATAATCGAATAAAATATAAAATAAGGATTTGATCAAAGATAAGCCATGGATAAATTAAGGAAAATGATAGAAAAGGGGCTCATAGTCTAGATGACCATTTTGGGTGATTACATTTGCCCCTTTTTGACTAATGTATGATCGATCTGGGAACACATTATGTCAAAGAATGAAGAAGCCAAGAAAGCATAAAATAGAAAGATCTGACTTTGAAGAATGAATTATAGAAAGAGATGGCAAATCCTAAATTCATGGTCTTGTAGCGACAATACTGAACATTAGGAGAGGGAGAGAGATGATATAAAAACTCAAGAAGAGTACTAACATCAAGAAAAGAAGATAGATTAAGAGAAAATGGAAAGGTAAAGCATATGCTCCTAAGAAAAAGATAGCCATAGAAAATCAATTTGCAATAATGATAATATTCATGTCCCCTCGAGATTGAAATCAAAATGAGATAGAGAGATGCATAAATGACCTAGATATGATCAAATTGAGATAAATAAAAGTACATAATGATAGATAAATGATTAAGACCAAAGAGTGACCAAAAAGCAATGAAGATATGCCCTAATTTGACTAAGGTGGCCAAGAAGATATAGCATAAGCATTGTGTAAAAACAAGAAGAAAAATAGAATGAACAAGAAGGTGTGAAGAGAATAGAAATGATAAAAGAATAAAGAACTAATGATTTCCCCAACAAGATTCAAAAATTAAGCCTCAAAAAGGTCAACCAATTGCATAGAAGAAGGATTTTAAAGAACAATTTTGACCATCAAGATGAATCTGAATTTTGACTTCAATCTTGAAAATGATACAGAATGTCAAAATTATGTAAGAGGTTCAAAAGGATAGATAAATGTGATGATTACATTAACCCTTTTGATGACATGATAGAAAAATGGCAAGCAAAAGCCAAGAGCGGATGACAAGATATGATTGAGAAGAAGCAAGAGAAGATGAACACAGTTAGCTGACATGTCCATGAAAGATAAAGAAGACTCTCTCAATATTAGAAAAATGCAAAGCTAAGCTATCATGAACCACAAAATGCAAGCTAGTATGCCAAAAGTGCAATTGCAAGGGTTATATAGTGTCATGCCCAAAACCTGAAGGCATAAACACACACACACAAATTTTTTTGATAACAAACTAATAATTAAACATGCTCTAAGTTTGATATGATTGAGGTAGAAGTTTTAGTACAGGTTATCTACATTACGTCTAAAGATTATAAACAAAGGGATGGTTATTAAAATTTAAGATTTGAAACTTTAGTTATCAGATTTATATCAATAAACTTATGTTATTACATTAACTTTTAATAATAAGAAACAATTATTTAAAATGACACTATCTTCCACTATTTAAAACTTTCTAACCGAAAATTAAGTTTACTAATTACATTACGAAATTGGAAACTTTCCAAAATAAATATCCATTTTACTTAATTTAAAATGTTTTAAATTAAAAAAAAACAAATTTAAACAATTGCTAACCAAGTCTCGATTAAACTAACATGATTACTTATAATTAGGTAGTGAAACCTTACTCATCGAAAATAACTGCTTACTGACTAGAACTACTAGATAATATTAACTAAATCCAATTTAATCTATATTTAATTATATAACAACTGACTAAACTAAATTAAAAGCTAAACTGAAATATATACATCTAAAAATTACAACTTTAAGCAAATTAGATTAACATCTCATAAACTAACACAAACCTAACCTAATCTAATTAGGACTATCCTAACCCCTTACATTCTAACAAAAGTTTACAATATTGAATAAAACTCAAACTAAAATAAATAAATAAATAAAAACCTACTAACCTACACCTAACAAGCTAACCCTAACCTACTAACCCCTAACACTTATTGCTAACTTTCTATACTACCCCTTTTTTTTCCTTAAACCCTACTCTCCACCCTACACACTCCTCACCCAAGAAGGGCTTGGGCGAATCCCAAGCATACCCACGCAACCCGAGGGTCTGCAACACGTAGACCCAAGTGGACCTGACCCAAGTACATGGGACAGCAAGTCCACCAACCAAAAGCTCCCTAAGAAAGTGATTGGTGAGGAAGGTGGATGAAACACATAGTCTAATCTTTAACACACCTTCACGCAACCCAAAACTGGTGCCCAAAAAGGGGAAGCATGGCAGGTGATGTCATTACATAGGATGACACTACTCCAACAACGCCTAGTACATAGGTACTCCCACCAATCGACCCTAAGGATATCTTCAGCATAAATACTATGGTTGTTTTAAAATCTCTGCGCTTTCCAAGAAGGAAGTCGACCCCTGCACAAGTACAGGGTGACGTCACCTGAGATTGACATCCTCACCAATACAAAAGGGTCATCATGACCCTCCTACGAGCTGGCTTCAAGCGGGTGGAGGACTTAATGCATAAAGATTATATGGTGAGAAAAGACTTTAGTAGCTTAGATATAAATATATATATATATATATTTATAAGCATTGTTATTATTATATATATATATATTTTAAATTTATTATTTCATTGAGGAATCTATTATTTTATTAGCCTGTAATAGAATCAACTAAATATGTGTTTGCCATACAAATTCCAGAATCCTGTAGGTGGGTTATTTGATAATTTCTCTACTCTCTCTTGGAACTCAATGTATATTTTTCTTTTGCAATTATATTACCACAATAGGTGTATGCATTCTCCTATGAATTTCTAATTCATTATTTCCATGAACCTCAAATGGCCAAGCATTTCAATAATACCATATTACATGAAATAGCCATCTACGTATTCATTTAACTGTCTAATAAGCTGATGGATCAACATAATGACTAAACTAGTCTTAAGGCATTTGAGACAATAAGAGAGGTCAAAATGATAATGTTCCATTCCTTTTGAAAGGAGTATCCAAATACACAAAGTTATCTCTCTATCATGTTTTCAGATTTAAGTTGGATATCTTGACATAATTCCTTCCTTCATGTTCTTGCAAATTCACTTTCCACACAACCTTACATAGACTAAATCATACCAAACTCAAGGAAATACCATACATTTACAATTTGAATCTTGCATAATTTGATATCATTGTTTCATCTTATCTTTGATACACATTCATATGACAACATAGAATACGAAAATTTTAAGAGAAGCAAAATTTTCTCAATCACTTATTTATTATCAACCTGATTCAAGGCTCAGCCGGGAAAGAATCAGGAAGAAAACCCAGCTTCGTTGCCATATATAACAAGGTCAAAAAACAAATACAATTTACAATAGGATCTCAATCCCAATTTTCAATAATTTCATCAAATTTCCTTCATGATCCAAATCAAGGAGTTTGTAATGTCTTCTAAATCTCATATCAAGAACCATGGAAGAAACCAATAACTAATCGGGTGACAACCAAGCAGAACCCAAAAGAACATCAAACATGCATAATCATACATGGTTTACACAATAAGATTCACAGTGAATCAAGACTAGGGAGAGGTGGATTCTTCCAACTGGAGAAGTCAAGCACAACACCAATTCAGATGCCCAATTAGGGCCAATAACCAAGAACTTCCGTTCTTCCATTTAAACTTGCCATACTCATACCAGGCTTGTGCTGACGGGTAGGGGCCCATAACACCCTACCTTTTATCCCTCTTCTCATCTTGAGAAGAGACTCTACACAGGTTGGAGTCCAACTAAACAGACCTCTCCCAAAATCGGTCACTTCTGCCCTCTCCTAGGGTGAGTAATACCAAGACACCCATGCAAGGAAACTCAAAATTTCAAACATAAACAAGAAAGGAAAACAACCAAAATAAAAAGGTTTACAAAACTTCCCAACATACCCACAACCATACAACAGTAAAACAATAACAAGGTAACAAGAACATGAAACCAATCATAAACACTGAATAAGGGAAAATGGGAGTTTCCTACCTTCACAAAGAGGTAATGGCAATGAACCAATTTGAGTAGAGTATCCCTCCTTCCTTCAAGCTTCAAGAAATCCTCTCTAAAAGTAGAGATTGGGTAACCTCCCACCACTAAACAAAGGAAGGCCTCTAATAAGCCTCCAACTCAACCACCCAAAAAGAGCAATAACTATCTCCACCCACTTAGCCACTCTAGAAACTCCTAACACAACTTACATCATGGTTAAACCCTAAAAAGGAGGTGGGGTAAGACAACTCATGACAACCACTTGCAATTTTCGCACAAAGGCAAAAGGGGACTTTTTGAGTGCCCTCAAAAGTCAAAGCTAGGGGCTTAGGGGTTGGAAAAGTCCCCTAACCCATACCCATACCCTAAGGTTAGAAAAAAAACATGTTTTAAAGCCTTAGGGAAGAGGTTAGAGTCAAAATAAAAAATCTAGAAATAAAATAGGTCCATCTAACAACTCTAACTAACAAATTAAGTACATAAACATTTTACGAGTGTCAAGCGACACTGAAAGAACACAATTACGAACAATAGGGTTTCCAAATTTTAGCACATGGAGATCAATTTTTTTTTTGTTCCTCCGTAGGGTTCCTCGGCTAAATATCTGCACACTCATTGCACACATCAGTAATCCTAAAAGTCACATGTATATAAACGTATATGTATCAAAATTTTCATAAATTAAAACATGCATCAAATAAGAGTTTCTTCATCCTACATAATTCTTAACCATTGAAATATCTTGAATCAAATCTCAATTTTACTGATTTCATCAACATACATATACAAGATCATTAAATGACAATCATCAAATATATCTGGAACTAACATCACACAACATGAAAAAAAATAAAATATGTTCTAATCATCAGATAATGTCCCGACATCTCGAGTCGCGGATAACAAAAAATAGTAGTAATGTATCACTATGCTACGATGGGTCGGGGCGAGGCCTTACATCCTCCCCCACTAGGCATGAACTTCCTCCTGGAGTTCATCAAAAAGGTACAGGTACTGAGATTTCATCTGCACTGCATCCTCCCATGAAGCTGTGACCTCATCGTAACAATCCCATTGGACCCTAACCTGGTCCAGCTCTCGGCCTCGAAGTGCTAGGGTCCGTCAGGCAATAATGCGGATAGGCTCCAGTGCTAGCTGCCTGTCTGACTCCACCTGTAAAGCATCCCAATCAATAATATGAGACTCGTCATAAACGTATCCTCTAAGTACTGAAATATGAAACACATCGTGGATGCGTGACAGGCTAGGTGGCAAAGCTAAACGGTATGCAACAGGTCCTATCCTCTCAAGGATCTCGAATGGCCCAACAAATCGGGGTGCCAACTTAGAGCCCTTTCCGAAATGAATCAGACTCTTGTGTGGTCGAACCCTCAGGAACACTCTATCACCAACCTGATACTCTCGATCTGTCCTCTTCGCATCTGCATACTTCTTCTGCCTATCCTGTGCCTCTTTCAGGCGCTGTCTAATCAGGGTCACCTGCTGCTCCATCTCCTTTACTAACTGGGGACCAATGGATACTCGATCCTCGATCCTATCCCAACTCAAGGGTGTCCTGCACGGTCTCCCATACAAAGCCTCATATGGTGGCATACCTATGGAAGAATGATGCCCATTGTTATAGGCAAACTCGACAAGATGAAGGTATTCCTCCCATTTGACCTGATGGTCCATCACGTACATACGTAGCATGTCCTCCAAAACCTGATTCACTCGCTCGGTCTGGCCATCGGTCTGAGGATGGTACGCTGTACTAAAATTGAGCCTGGTGCCCAAAGCTGACTGCAACTCTCTCCAAAATGAAGATGTGAACAAAGAGTCTCTGTCAGATATGATCTTACGGGGAACACCATGAAGTCTAACAATGTCCCGCAAGAACACCTGAGCTATGTCTCGTGCTGTAAATGTAGTACGCAAGGGTGAGAAATGGGCAACCTTGGTCAATGTGTCAACTATCACCAAAATGGCATCATGGTGACGAGATGACATAGGAAGACCAACAATAAAATCCATAGATATAGTGTCCCATTTCCACACTGGAATCTCATGCGGCTGGAGAAGCCCGCCAGGATGACGGTGCTCCGCCTTCACCCTCTGGCACTCGAGGCATCTTGCAATTATGCTAGCAATATGCACTCTCATGCCTGGCCAATGATACAACTACCTCAAATCTACATGTAACTTCTTAACACCGAGGTGTGCTGCATAAGGTGCTCTGTGAGCCTCAAGTACAATGAGCTCGCACAAACCCCCAATGGAAGGTACATACATACGTCCCCTATGTCGCAAAAGTCCATCGGAATCCAAGGAAAACTCTGCAAACTTCCCTTCCAAGGGTCTCTGAGAATGTACTAACTGACTTACTTCTGCATAAAGCTCATCAGCTGATAAGTGCTGCAAAATCCGCTCTCTCAAGTCAGTGCAAGTAGTCACAGATGAAAATTCATGGCGCCTTCTACTTAGGGCATCTGCAACCACATTCTCCTTTCCCTTGATGTAATGAACATCAAAATCATACTCATAGAGGAACTCCATCCACCTTCTTTGCCTAGCATTAAGGTTCGGCTGAGAAAATATGTACTGCAAGCTCTGGTGATCGGAATGAAGCTCAAACCTATGACCTAGAAGGAAATGTCGCCATCTCACCAAGGCATGAACCACTGCCGCTAGTTCTAGGTCATGAGTAGGATAATTGAGTTCATGAGTCTTCAACTTCCTAGACTCAAAGGAAATAGGTCGTCCTTCCTGCATAAGGACTGCTCCTAAACCATCTAAAGATGCATCGGTGCACACCACAAAATCTGCAACAAGATCTGGTACAGAAAGAATCGATGCACTCGTGAGGGCTCTCTTGAGCTCTTCAAAAGCTCTACCACACTTCTCCGTCCACTCGTACTTCTTCCCCTTCCTCTGAAGAGAAGTGATGGGGTGTGCCAACCTAGAGAATCCTGAAATGAAGCGTCGGTAGTAACCTGCTAGCCCCATAAAGCTCCTCACTTCAGTAACATTAGTGGGTGTTGGCCAATCCATGATAGCCCTGATCTTTGATGGGTCTACTGAGACACCATCACCTGATGTAACATGACCCAAATAATGTATCTCAGGTCTGAAGAATGCACACTTCGACAAGCTGCCAAACAACTGATTCTCTCTCAGCCTTTGCAATACCTGTCTCAAGTGCCCTTCATGCTCTCTCTCATCATGAGAATAAATTAGAATGTCATCAAGAAACACAACCACAAACTTATCCTAAAAGGTATGAAATACTCCATTCATGAGGCTCATGAATATAGTTGGAGCATTCGTAAGGCCGAAAGGTACCACGGTGAACTCGTAGTGGCCATATCTAGTACGAAAAGCTGTTTTGGGGATATCACTATCCACAATCCTCAACTGATGGTAACCCGACTTTAGGTCAATCTTTGAAAATACTCGGGCACCCTGCAACTGGTCAAAGAGATCATCGATTCTGGGAAGAGGATATCGGTTCTTGATGGTCACCTTGTTCAATTGCTGATAATCAATACACAACCTTAGTGATCCATCTTTCTTCTTGACGAAAATCACCGGTGCACCCCAAGGTGACACACTAGGTCATATATGCCCCTTCTCCAAGAGTTCCTCCAACTGAGCCTTTAGCTCACTAAGCTCATGAGTAGTCATCCTATAAGGTGCTCTTGAAACTGGCTCAGCTCCTGGTACTAGGTCTATGTGGAAATCCACTGCCCGCAGTGAAGGCATACCAGGAAGCTCTGAGGGAAACACATCTGCAAACTCCTGAAGGATTGGAAAATCATCAAGGGATGGCTCCCTTCCTGATTCTTCCTCTCAGTCACTGATAGTGATAGAAAATAACTGACAACCCCTTTGCATGCATCGTCTAAGCTGCATAGCAGAAATCATACGAAGGGATACTGGCCTCTTCACTCCGAAGATCTCCCTAGAGATACCATCATCATCCACACATTCCACCCTCTTCTGTCGACAATCCACCTTGGCGCTGTGGGCACAAAGCCAATCCATGCCAAGGACAACATCATAAGAACCTAGAGGGGTAATGCGTAGGTCAGTCCTAGTGGACATGTCTCCAATCTGCATCTGGCAACTCCGCACCATGGAACTAACTGACACTCTAGCTCCTGAGGCTAACTCTACCTCCCAACTAACATCCTGTCTAACTGCCACTAGCCTGCAACGCTCCACCACAAATGGAGATATAAAAGAGTCAGTAGCTCCAGAATCAAATAAAACTGCAACCATATGGCCCTGTATAATACCTGTAGCCTCGATAACTGTGGCCTGATGCTCAGCCTGGCGGTTGTCAACCGCTGTAAAAACTCTATAGGATCTACCCATGTCACCAACTGTCGGCTCTGAAAAAGCCCTGCTCTGACCACTGGATGTCTGTCCCCGCGGACACTCCCTAGCTATATGACCCATGCCACCACAAGTGTAGCATGGTCCGCGAGTATAAGATCGTGCACCCTGTGACCCAAACTGTTGTGGGCCTCCTGATCTGCTAGAGCCGCTGAACCCTCCCCTAGAAGACTGTTGAGTCTTCACTGACTGAGACTGTGGAACCTGTACTTTCTGCTCCTGCCTAGGACCCTGTGACTGCCACTGCTTGGGCTTAGAGCCCTGATAACCATGAGAAGGTTTCTGCTATTGCTGCTGGGGTTTTGGCTGCTAAGACTGTTGGCACCTAGAGGACCCTGCTATATAGTTCTGATTCCCTTTCCAAGGAGGTTTCTGCTGGAAGGAGTTTTGGTTTTGAGGCCCATCCCGTGACTCCTGCCTCCCTCGAGTATCCTCAGCAACTAGTGCTATCTCCACTACCTGTCTGAAAGTGGTAGGGAAGGCCATCCTAACTGGGCCCTGAAGAGAGAAATTCAGACCCATGACAAAGCGATGCACTCGTAGTTTCTCGTCCTTCATGTATTCCACATAGGGAAGGAGCTCGAGAAACCTACTCTCGTACTGAGCCACTGTAAGGCCTCTCTGATAAAGAGAATGGAACTCCTCTATCTGCTTCTGCCGAAAATGCTCTGACAAGTATCTCTCTCAGAATCTTTCTAGGAAAGATTCCCATGTGAGGGTGTCCATCCTCACTCCACCTATGATCTCCTCCTGGTGCCACCAGTTGGAGGCATCCCCTCTCAACTGATGAACTACAAGTCATGCTTTTAGATTACTCCCATAAGGGCGTAACCCAAAGCACCACTGTAAGCTCTGCAACCATGCCTCTGCTACTGAACCCTCAGTGGTACCGGTAAACAATGGTGGTCCAAGTCGAATCAATTCCCTAATGTCATCCCCTACATGCCTAGGAGGTCTATCAAAAGGGGGTTCTCTCTGGTGTATGGACTCTTCCTCGTGATCACCCTGACCCTCTATCTGTCTCAGTGGGGGACTCCTAGTCCTCTCTTGGACTCTGGGCTCGCCTCCTCCGGGTCCTTCTGCTTCCACTACTGGAATCTGCTGGACTGGTTGAACTATCGGTACCACTCTCTGCTGAACTACACCGATCAAAGTCTGGAGTGCATTAATTATGTCCTGATTTGGGTTTGGTGGTGGTAGCGGTGGTGGAGGTGGTGGTGGAGGTGGTGGTGGTCCACCCTCCTGTCCCGCTCTACCATCCCCAGTCTTATGACTTCTGCCTCGCCGATTGCGAGTAACAGGTGGCATCTACACAATTAAAAGTTGAGTTAAGTTTAGGAAGCAAAATGGTTTAAGGTGCCTAGTGTTGAAACCTGGCGCTCTGATGCCAAAATGTCATGCCCAAAACCTGTAGGCATAAACACACACACACAAATTTTTTTGATAACAAACTAATAATTAAACATGCTCTAAGTTTGATATGATTGAGGTAGAAGTTTTAGTACAGGTTATCTACATTACATCTGAAGATTATAAACAAAGGGATGGTTATTAAAATTTAAGATTTGAAACTTTAGTTATCAGATTTATATCAATAAACTTATGTTATTACATTAACTTTTAATAATAAGAAACAATTATTTAAAATGACACTATCTTCCACTATTTAAAACTTTCTAACCGAAAATTAAGTTTACTAATTACATTACGAAATTGGAAACTTTCCAAAATAAATATCCATTTTACTTAATTTAAAATTTTTTAAATTAAAAAAAAACAAATTTAAACAATTGCTAACCAAGTCTCGATTAAACTAACATGATTACTTATAATTAGGTAGTGAAACCTTACTCATCGGAAATAACTGCTTACTGACTAGAACTACTAGATAATATTAACTAAATCCAATTTAATCTATATTTAATTATATAACAATTGACTAAACTAAATTAAAAGCTAAACTGAAATATATACATCTAAAAATTACAACTTTAAGCAAATTAGATTAACATCTCATAAACTAACACAAACCTAACCTAATCTAATTAGGACTATCCTAACCCCTTACATTCTAACAAAAGTTTACAATATTGAATAAAACTCAAACTAAAATAAATAAATAAATAAAAACCTACTAACCTACACCTAACAAGCTAACCCTAACCTACTAACCCCTAACACTTATTGCTAACTTTCTATACTACCCCTTTTTTTTCCTTAAACCCTACTCTCCACCCTACACACTCCTCACCCAAGAAGGGCTTGGGCGAATCCCAAGCATACCCACACAACCCGAGGGTCTGCAACACGTAGACCCAAGTGGACCTGACCCAAGTACATGGGACAGCAAGTCCACCAACCAAAAGCTCCCTAAGAAAGTGATTGGTGAGGAAGGTGGATGAAACACATAGTCTAATCTTTAACACACCTTTACGCAACCCAAAACTGGCACCCAAAAAGGGGAAGCATGGCAGGTGATGTCATTACATAGGATGACACTACTCCAACAACGCCTAGTACATAGGTACTCCCACCAATCGACCCTAAGGATATCTTCAGCATAAATACTATGGTTGTTTTAAAATCTCTGCGCTTTCCAAGAAGGAAGTCGACCCCTGCACAAGTACAGGGTGACATCACCTGAGATTGACGTCCTCACCAATACAAAAGGGTCATCATGACCCTCCTATGAGCTGGCTTCAAGCGGGTGGAGGACTTAATGCATAAAGATTATATGGTGAGAAAAGACTTTAGTAGCTTAGATATAAATATATATATATATATATTTATAAGAATTGTTATTATTATATATATATATTTTAAATTTATTATTTCATTGAGGAATCTATTATTCTATTAGCCTGTAATAGAATCAACTAAATATGTGTTTGCCATACAAATTCCAGAATCCTATAGGTGGGTTATTTGATAATTTCTCTACTCTCTCTTGGAACTCAATGTATATTTTTCTTTTGCAATTATATTACCACAATAGGTGTATGCATTCTCCTATGAATTTCTAATTCATTATTTCCATGAACCTCAAATGGCCAAGCATTTCAATAATACCATATTACATGAAATAGCCATCTACGTATTCATTTAACTGTCTAATAAGCTGATGGATCAACATAATGACTAAACTAGTCTTAAGGCATTTGAGACAATAAGAGAGGTCAAAATGATAATGTTCCATTCCTTTTGAAAGGAGTATCCAAATACACAAAGTTATTTCTCTATCATGTTTTCAGATTTAAGTTGGATATCTTGACTTAATTCCTTCCTTCATGTTCTTCCAAATTCACTTTCCACACAACCTTACATAGACTAAATCATACCAAACTCAAGGAAATACCATACATTTACAATTTGAATCTTGCATAATTTGATATCATTGTTTCATCTTATCTTTGATACACATTCATATGACAACATAGAATACGAAAATTTTAAGAGAAGCAAAATTTTCTCAATCACTTATTTATTATCAACCTGATTCAAGGCTCAGCCGGGAAAGAATCAGGAAGAAAACCCGGCTTCATTGCCATATATAACAAGGTTAAAAAACAAATACAATTTACAATAGGATCTCAATCCCAATTTTCAATAATTTCATCAAATTTCCTTCATGATCCAAATCAAGGAGTTTGTAATGTCTTCTAAATCTCATATCAAGAACCATGGAAGAAACCAATAACTGATCGGGTGACAACCAAGCAGAACCCAAAAGAACATCAAGCATGCATAATCATGCATGGTTTACACAATAAGATTCACAGTGAATCAAGACTAGGGAGAGGTGGATTCTTCCAACTGGAGAAGTCAAGCACAACACCAATTCAGATGCCCAATCGGGGCCAATAACCAAGAACTTTCGTTCTTCCATTTAAACTTGTCATACTCATACCAGGCTTGTGCTGATGGGTAGGGGCCCATAACACCCTACCTTTTATCCCTCTTCTCATCTTGAGAAGAGACTCTACACAGGTTGGAGTCCAACTAAACAGACCTCTCCCAAAATCGGTCACTTCTGCCCTCTCCTAGGGTGAGTAATACCAAGACACCCATGCAAGGAAACTCAAAATTTCAAACATAAACAAGAAAGGAAAACAACCAAAATAACAAGGTTTACAAAAATTCCCAACATACCCACAACCATACAACAGTAAAACAATAACAAGGTAACAAGAACATGAAACCAATAATAAACACTGAATAAGGGAAAATGGGAGTTTCCTACCTTCACAAAGAGGTAATGGCAATGAACCAATTTGAGTAGAGTATCCCTCCTTCCTTCAAGCTTCAAGAAATCCTCTCTAAAAGTAGAGATTGGGTAACCCCCCACCACTAAACAAAGGAAGGCCTCTAATAAGCCTCCAACTCAACCACCCAAAAAGAGCAATAACTATCTCCACCCACTTAGCCACTCTAGAAACTCCTAACACAACTTACATCATGGTTAAACCCTAAAAAGGAGGTGGGGTAAGACAACTCATGACAACCACTTGCAATTTTCGCACAAAGGCAAAAAGGTACTTTTTGAGTGCCCTCAAAAGTCAAAGCTAGGGGCTTAGGGGTTGGAAAAGACCCCTAACCCATACCCATACCCTAAGGTTAGAAAAAAAACATGTTTTAAAGCCTTAGGGAAGAGGTTAGAGTCAAAATAAAAAATCTAGAAATAAAATAGGTCCATCTAACAACTCTAACTAACAAATTAAGTACATAAACATTTTACGAGTGTCAAGCGACACTGAAAGAACACAATTACGAACAATAGGGTTTCCAAATTTTAGCACATGGAGATCAGTTTTTTTTTTGGTTCCTCTGTAGGGTTCCTCGGCTAAATATCTGCACACTCATTGCACACATCAGTAGTCCTAAAAGTCACATGTATATAAATGTATATGTATCAAAATTTTCATAAATTAAAACATGCATCAAATAAGAGTTTCTTCATCCTACATAATTCTTAACCATTGAAATATCTTGAATCAAATCTCAATTTTACTGATTTCGTCAACATACATATACAAGATCATTAAATGACAATCATCAAATATATCTGGAACTAACATCACACAACATGAAAAAAAAAAAAAAAATGTTCTAATCATCAGATAATGTCCCGACATCTCGAGTCGCAGATAACAAAAAATAGTAGTAATGTATCACTATGCTACGATGGGTCGGGGCGAGGCCTCACATATAGATAGGTCTTAGTTTTTATCATCAAGCCTTATTAGCGACATTGGAAGATCATACAATCATCACTAGTATGACTATGAGGATATGAATGTGATCTATATCAGATAGAAATGTGATAATCCAACCTATGCATCAAAGACATATAGATCAAGATGAAGAGCGCAGTTATATTCCCTAAGTTTAGTGTAGCAAGATTATGCTCTCATCGAGACACAAAATATCGAGATGGCCATAAGCACTCACTTGCAAAAAAAGACAAGGATGATATTCTATATATCGTAAGTGTCAAACAGAACAAGCAATATGCTCAAGACACCTAAGATCTACAAGGTATGCCCACAAGAAGAAAGAAAAAGAAAACATGCTCCATGCCCCCAGTCTTCTAGTCCATGACATCCTCGAAAGACTATTAAGGAGGGAACACTCAATAAAGAAATTGTCATAGATAGCACACAAAGAAGATAATGTTTAGCACGTCTCAATAAGTTTAATTTTAAGTATGTGTGTGTAAGTCACATGGCCATTTTTTTAAGACTTGCATCTGATAGTGAGAAATATTGTAGCATCTAGACTATAGGAAAGATATCCGAAAAGTGTTGAAAAATACTTGGTGTTAAGGGGAAGTGTTGAAAAATATTGTTTGAGAGATATGCTAAAGAAACACCAATGCAACAAGGAGACCCTGATAAGCTATGTCATTTGTGCCCCCTAGACCTAGTAAAGAGTCAATTTCAATCTTAGCAAGGAAAAGCAAGATGAATGGTGTATGAGCACAAAGCAAGATAAAGATAGACAGAAGTGCAAGGGTCTCAATTAGTTTTTGTTTCTAGGTTTCAACCACTTGGAAACATTTTTTTATGATTTTTTTAATGATTTTTTTGTATTTTTTGAGAATTTTTTTTTTTGCATGATACATCAAAGCGCTTATTTCAAGGTTTTCACTAAGATGGTCATTTTTTTAGGATATTTTCTATTTTTTAAAGGATTTTTTCAGCATCATATATAATTTTTTGGATTTTTTCAATGACTTAGAGATTACTTGCTTTCAAGAAAGATCACATCAATTTGTCCCCATGTCTAGTAAGTTGTAGAATATGGAGTAGAAACCACGTAGATTATATGGATAAGCATGAAAGAATGAAGCAAGTGAAAGTGATTTGCAAGAACTAACTCCTCAATAGTACCCAAGCTAGGGAAAGATAGCCATATGAAGAAAGTTTTGGATAAGAAATGGAAGCCATGAGAAAGATAGCATGTAGGATAAGCAGTGAAGCCAACAAGTGAGATAACATAGTAGACAATTAGTGGAAGACAATAAGTGAGATAGCATGAAAGCATGTAATCTAAAAGAGTAAACACATCAAGAAGCCTATAAGAAACATGTTTTTCTTTGTGTGATCAAGACCAAGGGGTTGACTTGATAGGATAGCAATGGGATATATCAATAAGAATGAAGCTTGATATGAAGGATATGATTTAATGAGAAAGAACAATAGGGAAGCTCATGGATAAGATAACCAATGCATAAGGATAACTCAACATTGTCAAGATAAAAAAGGAAGAGGGAATAGATGGATGATGGAAGAATTATGCATGATGCTTGTTTACTAGGTTTTCATCATGGTACTTATCAAGGGTGCCACAAAAAGTGGTTTTCACTATAGGATGAACTTATTTCTCTTTACTTTTTCTACCAAGGTGTCTATTTACCAGGTTTTCACCAAGGCATTTCTCAATTTTCTTAGCTTGTTCTTTTAAACCTTTTTTTGAATTTTTAGAAAGAGCTCAAACTTTTTCAATTTGGATAGTGCTCCTATAGGAAGGATAAGAAAAGACCATGCATAAGTATGCTCAAAGATGTTGATAGGGTGAAGGAAGAGAGATGGTAGTACGGTGAGTATATAGAGGATAAGATTTCATGCCTTGAAAGGATTGTAGGAGAATGCATAGTAGGTAAGTGTAGCTTTGAAAAGATCGCATAAGGGTAGGTGAAAAAGTGGGGAAGATCAACATTGACACACACCTTGGAGGGTTTTGACATGATTGAGGAATCATGGAGGAAAAATATCGAGGTTTAGATTTATGAGGTGGTAGGATAATTTTAGAAGACGATGGAATAGAAGACTTTAGAAGCTTTTGAGGAAGATGTTTGGAAGGAAATGGAGTGGAAGCCTTTGGAAGCTTGAATGTCAACTTAGATTTATGTTCAATATTCAAGTATTTCAAGAGAGACTTGAGAACCCATATAGCTTTAGATTTTCCTTTGGATACTTTACAACATGCTTCTTCAATAATGGGTTTAGGAACCCATATTTTCTTTGATTTAGCTCTTTGGATAGTGGACCCTTGTGGTCTCTTGAATGTTTGTTCTTTCTTAGCATTTACATGTTTATTAGATGAGACACACTGATCTCCATTTTTAAATGGATTCTTGTGTTTGTTCTTAAGTTGAACATCCAAATTGCTTCCAAAAGACTTGGGACTTATGGATGGATAAGGATGATATGATTGGTTTAGATGGTTGAGTGGATGGATGTTTTTCAAGGATGAATGTCTTTGTTGATCTTGAGGTACAATAGGAGAGCTATAAGTGGAAAGTGTAGGAGATTAAGGAACATAAGGTCCCAATATGGATGGATAAGGACCAATGATAGATTTAGGACATGCAAAGGGATAATGAATAGCGATATCAACATCTTTAGAGTGAGCAATATGGCTAAGGTCATCAATAGACTCATAGATTTGATAGGAGCAACATTTTTGATAGGAGCATTTGAAGCTTGAACATAGTTTTGAAGTGGATATGGAGAAGTAGAATGAGAGGGAATACTTGTATTTTGACAATTTTCTTTGGATAGCATACGAAAAGTGACTTTCTCGTGATTTTCAGTAAGCTCAATGGAAATAATGGAAGTGTTTTCTTCATCGTACTTAGGAGGTGGGTAATACATAGGAATGGAGGGATGACATATTGAAGGAGATGAAAGGGTGCTTGATCTTGATCTTTCTTGACATTTATAGCTTCATAGTTTTGAGATTCCTCTTGACATGGAGCCACTTCTAAAGAAAAAGGGTCATGAAGAGGGAATAGAAGATTACTTGGAGTAGGTATAGTAAGCATAACATCACATGAAATTTGATGATATTTAGTCTTAGTGGTATGGAAAGATTTTGCAACCAAGTGAAGATTATCTTGAGTTTCTTTTAGAGGTAGTTTTTTCACAAAAGTTTGCACCCTTGCCTGAAGCTTTTACCTAAAGGCAACCTTGTGAAACATGGAAACAACCTCCAAGTTGTGGGACTTCAAAAATGAGGTTGAGTCTTCGAAGAAATATGACTTCCTTTGCTATCAAGGTGCACTTAAACTATACTTGGAGAGGAAAAGGGGAGAAAGCATATGTAAAACACTTACCTAATCTATCCTAAGGAGGTGATGCACCAAAATAGAGTGTTCAAACCAATCTTTTCCCATACATGCACAATTAAACTATCATGGAATCAAAATATACATATTTAGACTTGTTTTAATCTAGTAATCACATGCAGATCAAACAACCTTCTGAGTGACATAAGGAAGAAGAATTTCACTATATATCATTCATAAGCCAAAAGAGATAAAGTCATGCAAATTATAGATATCCATAATACATTGATGAGAGGAAAATGAATCTTACACAATACATCAATGAATGAAAGGATAAGGTAGAATATCATGAAGTTCAAAGAAAAAGGAAATTTACAGTAAGCATGCCAGAGCAATGCCAAAGAAACAAAGAAGAGTCATCTATACGAAGGGTATTAAAATGTATCTTTATAGTTCAAACATAGACTCTGGATTGATTCATAACTTAACCAATGCATTCAAGACTATCAAAGATCAATTGGATAAAATCTAGACAATAGATCTAATTTGGTACGCTTTAGAGGCAAGAAAAACATCAAAACCCTGACCTAGAAGAAACCCTAAAGTGATAGAAATGACACCATTAATGCTCTAACCAAGTAGATGGATAACTAGGTGATGATTGAATTTCCTTTGCATTGTTTCTAGCCGTCGCATTCATTCAAATTGGTTGAGATCGATCATGAAGATCAGATCATGTAGAGAAAACTAAATTTTTTCCCTCTAGGTTCAACAAAACATTGAAATTAGCCATCAAATGGGTCTGACAACTAGGATGGACACATGGACCAATAGTTGAATTTCTTTCCACCATCTTGCAAAGGTCTTTACAAGTTGACTGTCTTATTACCTTAACCATGCCACCTTTTCAACCTAATCATAACTACTTTGTGAAACCAAAAACTTAACCATGATGTAGCTATGACTACTTAATTTTTGAATGGGCCTACCAGGACATGTGTCTTCCCATTGTTATGTCACATGAAATAAGGTTTGATAAACTCTACATAGCAACATAACGACAACCATGGATCTTGTTTCATCTGATAGTCCCAAAGATGTGTTGAACCATGTCAGCACTTTGTCTAATAGAATTGTTGCCTTATGCTAGCTCACCTAACAACTTTCCACCTTGCTTGTGGCCCACAAGAAGACAAGACCCACATGTCACATGTCACACTGTCACTTTTTTGCATGAAGTAAAGCCTGCACATATTTTGCAAAGTGATAAAGCGATGACCGTAGATGTTGCAAGATTTGATAGTGGATGAAAAGACCTAACTTATGACTATGCTAATTAAAGAGAAAGGGGCCCATGGTGCTATGTGGTAAGCTTTCACTTTGTCGCTATGACAAAAGGGTTTGTAGTTTTTGACGATGACAAAGCGATGATCATTGATCCTGTTGTATTAGACAGTGAAAAAGATCTGGGCACACAAAAATATTGAAACACAAAATCACTCAAGACTTGGGGAATAAAATGTATAACCAAAGTTTTAGAAATATATTTCACATGCCCTAATATTTGAAATTATATGAACATTAATAGGGTTAAAATTCAAATCTTTCAATTTTGGCAGGAAGGCAAAAATATCTAACAATCTTGGTGACTCGGGGGGGACACAAGCCTGCTATGCATACGACTAGTGACCTTCAGTATCCATTGGGCTATAGAGTCATAAAAAATTGAAAATATGCTCTGTAGGAAACAAGAACACTGAAGAACTATGACCCCTATGACTGCAAAAACTCAGGAAAATCCCAGCTTTGCACTCTTTGCATGACTTCAAAAACTATCATTCCAGAGGATTGACACCATGTGCACCCTACACTTCTTAGAAAATAGGAAAGAACTAAAGGGAAAACTAAACTAACTATATACATGAAACATTCATCTCCATCAAAAACAAGCTTTAAGATATATTCCATTGACTAGAATAGGCAAAATTTCACCGTCAGATCTGCTCAACTAGAAAGCATTTGACTGCTTGCAACTAATTATCACATAGGGACCACTCCATAATGCATCAAGCTTTGAATGTCTCCTTGGTTTTGCTTTGTCTACATATCACTTTAACACAAGATCACCTTCCCTGAAATTCTTGACCTTAGCCTTCTTGTCAAAGAACCTTTTCATTTTTTGTTGATGTGTCTCCAAGGTTTGCATGGCTTGGTGTCTTTTCTCCTCCAACTCCATCAACTCTACTATTCTCATTATCATAGCATCATCCCCATTCAACTCTATCTGATGAGTCAATTCAAGAGTAGGAAATTATAATGAAATAGGAAGCCTAGCCTCTCTGCCATATACCAACATGAAAGGAGAATTTATTATGGCTCTCCTCGTTGTTATTTTATTAGCCCATAGAGTTGTTTTCAATTTCTGATGCCAACACCTCATATTATCCTCTATGGTTTTCTTCATTACCCTAATCAAATCCTTATTGGATGCCTTAGCTAATCCATTATCTTGAGGATAGTAATTGGAAGAAGTACTTAAATAAATGCCATGATCTACTGCCCATGAACAAAATTGAGCTCCTACAAATTATTTTGCATTATTTGAAATGATGGTGGAAGGAGTACCAAACCTTGTGATGATTCCATCTAAGAATTCTTAGTAGTATCCTTTAATGCAATTGCCTCGATCCACTAGGAAGAATAATCTCTAGCAGCCAGGATCCATTTATGACTAGAGCTAGAAGGATGGTTAATAGGACCTATAAAATCTAATCCCCATTGAGAAAAAGGTTGACCCAATTGAATAGGATGAAGTGAAAGGTTGCAAGTCTTTGTTAACATGAAAAGAAGGCACATTTTTCACACTTCCTAACATACCTATGAAAATCATGGAACAAGGATGGCCAATAGTAACCTTCCCTCATTATCTTCATAGCAGTGATCCTTGCTGAAAAGTGGCCACCATCAGGACCATTATGAATATCCTTGATCATTCTCTCAGCTTGATCTACATCAATACATCTTAGTAAAGCTCCATTGAAATCCTTCCTAAAATGAATATTATCAATTATGGCATAAGGGATTGACTATAATTTGAATTGTCTTCTTTTAGCTCTATCCAATCCCTAAGGATATCTATTTCTTGATAAGAAGGACATCATGTCATTTATCCAATTCTTTAGATTATCATTTCTTACCTCTTGTTGTTATGTCAATACTAAGGAAACTTCATTTGATTCTTAAGATGAGACCATCTGCTTGCATAGTCCCTTTCCTCTTACTAACTTGGTAATCTAGATGTCCACATCATACTCCATTACTTTAGTGATCCAACCTGCTCTTTTCTCATTAATATCCTTGCTCAAAAGGAAATCCTTAACACTTGCATGAGGGACCAATAAATGAATCCTATTGTGGGATAGAAGGTGTCTGAATTTCTTCAAAGATCTTATGATTGCAAGAGCTCGCTTCTCCACATAGCTATACTTGTCTTCATACTCTTTAAGCCCTTCATTAAAGAAGGCTATGGGTTGCTCTTCATTCTTATCATTTGATTGAGTCAAAACAATAGAGATACTTGACTCACCTCTTAACATGTAAAGAATGGAATCTTTCTCAAATTTTGGATTGATGAGAGTAGGAGCTAAGGCTATGGCTGCTTTGATCTCTTCAAAGCTTGCTTTAGCTTCCTTGGCCCATGTAAAGACCATGTTCTTCTTGAGCATAGCTATAAAAGGTTTCACCATGGTGCCTAAATTAGGAATGAATTTACTAACAAAATTTATCCTACCAAGAAAACTTTGCAGCCCTTTCTTGTGGTTGGGAAGGGGAAGAGAAAGAATAGCCCTAGTTCTTTCTAGATCAATAGTTAGACCATCCTTAGATACAATGTGTCCTAACAGCTTCCCTTGGTTAGTAGCAAAGAGACACTTTCTTGGATTCAATGACACTCTGTACTCTCTACATCTGATAAACACCTTTCTTAGATGGCCAAAATGATCTATCATATTTTTTGAGTATACTGTAATGTCATCAAGATAGACCAATACAAATTTTTCTATCATATTCTTAAAGGCCATCTCCATTGATTTTTGGAAAGTGGCACCTATTTTTTTTAGCCCAAATGGCATCTTACTGTAAGCATAGGTGTCCCACTTTGTGGTAAATGCAGTCTTGTATCTATCGACCTCTTTGACTAACACTTGATTGTACCCTAAAAACCCATCAAGGAATGAGAACCTTTCTGAACAACTGACCCTAGATAAGATTTGTTCCATGGAAGGAAGGGGATGATGATCCTTAAGGGAGACTTGGTTAAGGTCCCTAAAGTATACACATAGTCTCATTTCTTCGCTCTTCTTCCTAACAAGGACAAGGTTTGCTACCCAAGATGAATGCTTAATAGGGAAAATGATGTTGGCATCTATTAACTTGGATAGCTCCTTTCCCATTAATGGTTCAATTTTAGGATTCATTGCCCTTTTCTTTTGTCTTACTGGTTTGACATCTTCCTTTAGGTCTATGGTATGCTAAAATAGGCTTGGGTCAAAACCCTTTAGGTCATCATATGTCCATGCAAACACATCACTAAATTCTTAACATAGATGAATGAAATTTTCTTGCTCAACTTCAATACATACCTTTCCCAAGTTTAGAGTTCTTCCATCAGCAACCATGACTTGTATGTGACCATATTTTCTTGTAGCAAGGTTCATGCCTATCTCTTGCTCAATCATCAGGAGTGAAAGCACTTTCTAAGGTAATCAGACCCTTAGGCAACTTGTTGGAACCGAGATTAATTATCTGATCCCCATATTGATCATGTAATCTTGACTAGTTTATGTGTGAGAAATCTACTTCATTCCATAAGAAACTCACAATTTGTGCATCAGATTCAAACACTTGCAAATTAACATTATAATCAGGGATAGCAAGCCTAACCACCACTCTAATCTATTGTTTCTTCTCATCTTCAAGGCTCTTTGGCACATCATAAGATGCACCCATTGTTACAAGTCTATCAAAAAGTCTATTTACTTTCCTAGGGATGCTTTGAATATTAAATGCATTGAAACCTTCAAGAAAATCCCATACTCTATGTTTATAAGACTTGAGTAAACTATTCTTGGTGACATTCTGGTTCCTCACCTAGTTGACAATCAACTCACTATCTTCATATACACTTAAGGCTTGAATCCCTCTTTTTTGAGCAAGTAGAAGACCTTGAATCAATGCATCATACTCTACTATGTTATTAGTGCAATTGAATTGAAGCCTAAATGAGAAGTAGAAAAATTCTAGTGATGGAGAAATCAACACCACACCAACCCCTGATCCATTTTTATTCCTTGATTCATCAAATTACATGCTCCATATCCCATTCATATCCTCATTATTCATAAGGTTAGGGACAAGAGCATCCTTTTCTGATATACAATAAGTACCAAGGCTTGTCTCTAGGGTTTCTGATATAGGATCAAACCAATATGCATTATCCCACTCATTTAGGAGAAAATCAGGTGTCCCTATCAAAGAAGTGGCAAGCTCCTGCACTATATCATTTTCAAATATCTCTAGGATAGTGCAATTCATATCGATGAGATTACGAGTGTAGGGATCAATATGGTTGAGGGCTAAGGGCTCTTCTCTAATTGAAGCTTTAGTACCATATCTTGTCCTAAAAAACATGTATGACTAGTCAAAGGATTTGTAGCCACCTATTTGGGTAGTGAAATCTCTTGAGAGATATATGATAAAGTGCAGCTTAACTTCAGCAACTGATTTATCTTGAATTACTGTACAACCAAGGGATGCATGTAGGGCCATTTCAACATTCATAAGGATTCCTACAGTCTTGACTGTATTGCCATCCAACTACAATACATCCTTAACAATGGGCTCATATTTCATTTCTAAGACATCAGCAACACACTTAGGCATCATTAAACTGCTAGCCCCTAGATCAATCATGCAATTTTGGACTAGCTTATCCCATATAATTAGAGAAACATAAAATGGAGGAGGTTTAATCTTCTTACTTGTCTCTCTGTCCTTTAATGGTTGTACAAGACTTGTGCCACTCTCCATGCTAGATAGTAGAGCCTTTGGTTCAATACTCTCTGATTCCTGCTGCATCAGCCTCCTTTGCATGGGTATAGTAGCAACAACATCCCACATGGAAATGTTCACAATTATTTTATTCATCTATTCTACCACACTAAATGATGCATTAGGTGCTTTTGCAGAAACCTTGGGAGTTGCATGTGTAGGAGTTTGAGATGGAATGACTTTAGGGCCATTCCCATCTCTTTTGTTATTATTTTGCCTTTATTTCTAAGGAGTATTTGATTGATCATTTACTACTTGTTCATGAGGTATTGCATTTGACACTAAGGCATGATTAAGGGGAGGGGTATAGCATCATCAATGGCTCTTCTCTTGCTCCTAGTGTTGTGAGCAATGGAATCTTGAGTCACATGACAATGCTCTCCTACTTTATGATTCATGAAGGAACATTCTCCTTGTTGCTGCAACTGTGAGGCATCATTGGGTTGGATTACCTTGTGTGATTACTCTACTATAGGTTCTTGAGTGGTCAAAGCTAAATAGGCTTCAACCTTTTGACACATACAACAGGCATAGGAGTAATTACAAGAGGACAAAAATCGTGATATTGAGCCATATTTTTTTGAGGGACCAAGGTCCTACTTTGAATTGCATTTGAAGTAGAAGCATGACTATTCTGCCTATTCTGATCAAAAGACACATTCCCTTGGTTACGATTTGGAGGCCTACCACTCAAAGGAGTCTAATATTGCAATTGAGGGGCCTTGTTACCTTGAGCTTGCTTCCTCTCTAAAGTCACCACCTTGTTGCCCACCTTTTGAATCATAGAGAAGCTATCTTCTAATTTCTTATCTTGAATCTCCAACTTTTGTCTAATATCTTGTATTAGAGCCTTCAACTCTCCTAAGTCACTAGATGATGTGGAAGCTTGAGGGGCTAGAGCAAGGGGTTATAATGTGGAAGATGTGGGAATAGGGGCTACTCTTGGTTGATGATTTGGCATATTAGGGAAGAAGGGCATAGGAAGCCTTGGAGCTAGCTTACCTCCTTGTATCAGAATGTTCTTTGCTCTTATTGCAATCTCATAAGCATTAGGTAGTGTATCCCCTCCCATGGTTTGTATTGTAGTGGCAATATCACTATTTTAGGGCTTTTAGGTAATGTAAGAAGGCATTACTAGGGGTAGGCTTCACTAGGGTTGGTATTCTATTCCATGTCTTTTGAAATCTATAATTGAAATCAGTCATACATTCATGGCATGCCCTCTTTATAGTAGTCAACTGCTCTAAGAGCAAAAGATAGTCACTTTTATCTTCAAAATGTTTGCATAGGGTTGTCGCTAACCCATCCCAATTTGTTATGAGGCAACCCTCTATACCATTAGAGTGCTTTTCCTTTCAAGGATGAGGCTAGAAGCCTAACTACTACATCATCTTCAATTATTCCATGTATATTACAAACATTAGATATTTCTTGGAGATGCTCTATAGGAGAAATAGAGGTTTCACAAGTAAATCAAGTACACTCTTAAGAGCTAATAATGGTATGTCATGTCTTTGAGCCAAGAGAATAGGACTTCCACCATTAAAGGTGGAAAAATCATGAACTCTAGGATGTGCCATATGAAATAATGACCTATTCAAATGGAAAGATAACACCCTAGGCTGTGATCTATCAATAGGAGGAGTGGAAAGAGATCTTGCAGGTGTATGAGTTACTATTGCACTCCTAATTGGTGATAAAGATACTCTAGTTTTTCTTCTTCTAGGATTTGAAAATGAAAGCTCTGTGTATTGAAAATTACCTCTAGAAGATGCCCTTGTGTGAGCTTTGGGCATGAATCATGACAAGTTGATCTGGGAACTAGAATGTAAAACTAGAGTAGAGTCACCAAGTACTTCAAAAATAGCCTCTTGAAGGCCTAAAATATTGAGAGTAGCACTATCTTCCTAGCATCAACTTGAAATTCTTCTTTGACACTAGTGAACTTGAAATATTTTGATATGAATGTCCCCTTAGGTGTGCCAAAAACTGTTGTCACAAAAGTTTGTGCCCTTGCTTGGAGCTTTTACCTAAAGGAAACCTTTTGAAACATGGAAACAACCTCCAAGTTGTGGGATTGAATAATGAGGTTGAGTCTCCAGAGAAGGCTAGCTTCTTTTGCTATCAGGTGCACTTAAACTACACTTGGAGAGGAAAAGGAGAGAAAGCATATGTAAAACACTTACCTAATCTATCGTAAGGAGGTGATGCACCAAAATAGAATGTTCAAACCAATCTCTACCCATACATGCATAGTTAAAATATCATGACATCAAAATATATAGATTCAAACTTGTTTTAATCTAGTAATCACGACAACCAAATGAGTGACACAAGGAAGAAGAGTTTCACTATATATCATTCATAGGCCAAAAGAGATACAATCATGCAAATTACAGATATCCATAATACATTGATGAGAGGAAAATGAATCTTACACAGTACATAAATGGATGAAAGGAATAAGGAAGAATATCATGAAGTTTAGAGGTAAAGAGAATTTACAATAAGCATGCCAAAGAAATGCCAAAGAAACAAAGAAGAGTCGACTATATGAAGGGTTTTGAAATGTATCTTTACAGCTTAGACACAGATTCTGGATTACTTCACAACTTAACCAATGCATTCAATACTGTCAGCTAGCGATTGGATAAGATCTAGACAATAGATCTAATCTAGTACACCTTCAAAGGCAAGAAAATCATCAAAACCTTGACCTAGAAGAAACCCTAAAGTGATAGAAATGATGTCATTAATGCTATGACCAAGTAGATCAATAACTAGGCAGTGATCAAACATCCTTTGCGTTGTTTCTAGCCCTCACATTCATTTGGAGTGGTTGAGATTGATCATGAAGATCAGATCGTGCAGAGAAAACTAACTTATTTCCCTCTTAGCTTGACAAATCATTGAAATCAATAGTCAAATGGGTTCGACGACCAGGATGAGACATGTGGACCAATAGTTTTATTTCTTTCTACCAGCTTACAAAGGTATTTACAAGTTGACTGCCTTATTACCTTAAACACACTACTTTTTCAACTTAATTGTAATTGCTCTACAAAACCATTGACTTAACCATGATGTAGTTGTGACTGCTTACTTTTTGAATGGGCCTACTAGGACATGTGTTTTCCCATTGTTATATTGCATGAAATAAGGTCTGAGCAACTCTGCATAGTGACATAATGACAACCATGGATCTTGTTTCATCTGACAGTCCTGAAGATGTGTTGAACCATGTCAACACTTCATCCAATAGAATTGTTGCCTTATGCCAACTCACTTGACAACTTTCCACCTAGCCTGCAACCCACAAGAAGACATGACCCACATGCCACATGTTACACTATCACTTTGTTGCATGAAGTAAAGTCCCCGCATTTTTGCAAAGCAATAAAGCGGTGATTGTAGATGTTGCAAGATTTGATAGTGGATGAAAAGAGCCTAATGACTGCACTGACCAAAGAGAAAGGGGCCCATGGTGCTAAGTGGTGAGTTGTGCTTTGTTGCTCTGACAAAAGGGTTTGTAGTTTCTGACAACAATAAAATGACGATAATTGATCCTGTTGCATCGGGCGGTGAACAAGATGTAGGCCCACAAAAATATTGAAATGTGAAATCATTTAAGACTTAGGAAATAAAATATATAACCAAGGTTTTAGAAATATATTTCACATGCCCTAATATTTGAAATTATATGAACGTTTACTAGGTTAAAATTCAAATCTTTCAATTTTGGCAGGAAGGCAAAAATACCTAATAGTAACCTGATGCAGGAACACCAAGAAAATATATCAAAGTATTATATAGTATTCGTATTTAAATTCAATTATGTTTGCATTAGTAATGTCATCAATATTAAAGGTTAAACGAGCCTATTGTAACGAATTGTCCTAATATGGTCTTGAATTGGTAATTTGATAAATTTTGTATAAAATAACCATGAAGTTGTAAAATGGAAATAAAAGATATTGTTATTCCATTCTAATATGTTTGTGATATTCTTGTGAAGTTGTAAAGTCATTTGAGTCAAATATTATAAAAGTTATAAAATGCAACTTTTCAAAACTTATAGAAAGACAAAATAAGTAGTTAGATGGTCATAAGAGGAAGTTGAGTAGTTATAACTTCAAAATCAATGTGTAAAGGCTATTAAAACCTTTTTAATGGTTTTTAATAGGCATGATGTTAATTTGGAGAAGGATTGGAAAGCATTGGATGCATATTGGTATCATATTTTCATTGTCTAAATATATTGTTTTGTTGTCTTGAAAGTTTTTCCTCTTGTTTTCAAGTCTTGTATGGCCATGTACATCCTAGAAAAAAGTGTATTTATATTATGGTAGTTTGGTACATTGAATAATATTTCCATTTCTTTTATTTTGAGATGACTTCATGCACTATTGAGGAAGTTATCAAAGTTTTGGTGAAAACGGTTTGTAACTGCCCAAAACTTTAATTCATGGCACCTGACCAGTTTTGGGAAAACAATCATAACATTTTATTGTACTATTGGATCTTGCTATAAATTTTAGAAATGATATATAATTACCCATTCTACAATATGAATAGTGAGATTGGCTTGATTATGAATTTTTGAAGAGTTATTGATGACTATTTATGATTGTATTTTTATGACAGAATAGAATTTATTTCACATATGTTAATGCCTCTACCATGGTGAATAAATTGTATTGATCATTGAACTTCATGACTGATTTGGGGGGTTCTTGAAGGGTTATAATGATACTAGCATCAAATTGGTATCAAAGTTAGAAGATCTTGAGTGTGTGGGCAAAGCGTCGAAGGAGGCAATCCACACCAAGACCTAGCTCAAGAAGGATTTGTTATTTGGTTTTTACTAATGAGTATGGTTGTAAGTGCTTGTCTATCTAGCTGCAAGAAGGAAGACATGGAAGGTCTTTCAAGGGCCAAATAGATGGTACAAGGCCATAGGATATGGTCTGTTAGTTTCCAAGAGACTAGGGAGAGAGGCAAAGAGGATAACTCCTATGTGAGGCAAAAAGGTTGTTGGTGTGTTGATGCAACATGAAGAGGTAAAATTAACCTTACACCACTCAGTAGAAAGATGGTAAACCAGTTCCCAACCAGACGCAAAATGTGAAGGATAATGGTACTCCAGACCCCTTGCAAAGGAACACTGTAAATATGAATGATGATGTACCATGGTGCATTATATGCCAATAACCTCATTCTGTTGATTATTGTGTTGTTGCTCAATCATTTTCCCAAGCTCAAGGAGTGCAACCTGAAGAAGAAACTGAAGACAAAACCCATGATGATATAAGTTGCAATATGGTGAACATGTGTGATGACTTGATAGATTTTGATTCAGAAGAGCCTAAAAATGATATTACTAGCCAAAGAATTGCTTACCAGCTACATCATCAACAAGTGCTTTCAGATGATGAAGGGTATGATACAGATAAGGTATGCAGTACATTTTTTGATGTAGGTCTCACAAGCTTAAGAATGCCCTCCAAGGAGGAAATTGACAGATTACAGCAGAAATGATTTCATAGGTCCATAGTAATTATAATTTGAGAAATAGAGCAATAAATAATGATGCAGGAAGGCCATCTAGTGTATTTATCAAAGACATCACTCATAAGATGAATGATCAAAACTAGAAAGTCAATGTAGATGTGCCTAAGATCAAGGAAAACAAGGGTAAGAAATGGGAACCAAAGAAGAAGGTTCAATTTCAGATAAGTGAAGCAACAAAACCAGTTGTGCAACCAAAGAAGTCAAAACCGGATGTTATCAAGCAAAATGTGGTGCCTACTGCTCAAAAGACTCCGACTCTAGGTACTATTGTAAAACCTATTGTGGTTGAACCTGTTGATATGATATCCATGTTATCTCAAATTACTATAAAAGTGCCCTTGTCTAAAATTTTTAGAATTGAACAGCATAAGAATAAGGCTTTGTCATGGTTGGGTGGAATAGCAAACAATAATATTATTGTAGATCAAACTATGTCCCAACAGACCCCATTAGTAATAGAGGATAGTGGTATCATATCCCAGATTCCTCAAATATTTCTAGATGATTCCTCAGTGGCATTCATAGAAGATATTGATCCTTTTTTCCTCAGTCTAATCATAAAAGGGAAGACCTTAAAAAATTGCATGATAGACTTAGGAGCTTCCAACACTATAATGCCTTTCAAAGTGATGGAAGCCTTAGGATTGAAGGTGGATGCCAAGCAGGGCAGATGCAGAGGGATGTATGCTAGGGAAGTCCCAATCATAGGTACCATAAATGCCTTACCATTCAAACTGGCTGCATATCCTGAAGTAGAATTAACCATGTCTATCCTTGTGGTAGATATACCTCTACACTATGGAATGTTACTCTCCAGAAAATGGAGTGCTTCCATGGGGGGAAGCCTACAATGTGATCTTACTTATGCCACTTTAAATATAGGGGACAAAGTTGTCAGGGTAAATAGGGAACCAAGGGTTAACCACATTTTAGGTGAAGAAATTGACAAAGATACCACTTATTTCCTAGATACTGGGATTAATGCTTTCAGGGCTGAATTAATTATTCAGGAAGTTGAAAACTTACCTACTATCATCGAAAATGAAGTTGAATGTTGCATGAATTCACCAAAACTATGGACAATGTTCTTTGATGGGGCTAGTTCTAAAGAGGGTGCAGGGGCAGGTGTAGTCTTTGTGTCCCCTGAAAATAACACTTCTAGGTATTCATTCACCTTGAAATTTTCCTGCACTAATAATATTGCAGAATATGAGCCATTGATGTTAGGACTCAAAGTTGCCATACATCACAAAATTAAGAAATTATGTGTCATAGGGGATTCTGAACTAATTATCTCTCAGATCAAAGGAACCTACTCATCCAAGAATAGGAGATTGAAACAATATAGAAATGCAGTGTGGGATCAGATAGAATTCTTTGATGCATTTGGGATCTCATGGAGAGATAGGACCCAAAACAAGATGCCTGATCTGTTGGCAAATGTAGCAATCAAGCCAAAAGAAATATCATTTGCAGGAATCTCCCAGATTGAGGTGCAAAACAGACCTTCCATACCTGACAACATTGAAAACTGGCAGGTTTTTGAAGATGACAAAGATAACAAATTTTTTGTTAAATGAAGAAAAGTATCACGGTTAGGAGATGGATTGCAGTGGACTGATTGAAACCATAAATGGGAAGGAAACCATTTTTGGTCAAGAAATTATGCAGTTGAAAACAAATAAAATGCCGAAGGGGTTAGTAGTCTTGGAAAATATTTTTGATAGCCAAGACAGAGTAAAATTAGGAGTTAACAACCTCAAACCCCAGGAGTTAGAAGAAATAAACTTAGGTACTGATGAAGTTCCTAAAAGGGTTTATATTGGCCAAAATCTACCTGTTGAAATTAGGAAAACATTGATTGACCTACTTAGAAAATACAGACACGTTTTTGCTTGGTCATATGATGACCTTAAGGCTTACAGGGAGGATCTTTTCTAGCATGTCATACCATTGAAGGAAAATGTAAGACCTTTTAGGCAAAAACAGAGACCAATCAATCCTACCCTTGCCCCAAAAATGCAAGAAGAACTGACAAAACTAAGAGATGGTGGGATAATTAAACCGATCAGGCATTCCACCTTTGTTTCAAACTTGGTTCCTGTTAGGAAGAAGAATGGAGATATTAGGCTTTGTGTTGATTTTATAAATTTAAACATTGCATCTCTGAAAGACAATTATGGCTTACCTAGTATGGAAGCCATGTTGCAGCAAGTGACTGGCTTTGAATTAATGTCAATGATGGATGGTTTCTCTGGATACAATCAAGTTCTAGTAAAAGAAAGTGAACAGTTCAAGACAGCCTTCACAACCCCATGGGGAACATATGTGTATGTCAGGATGCCTTTTGGCTTGATTAATGCAGGAGCTACCTTCCAAAGAGCCATGGATGTAGCATTTCATGAGTATATTGACAAATTCATGGTTGTGTACCAGGATGATCTTACAGCGTATTCTAATAAGGCTGAAGATCACTGCAAACATTTGGAAATTTTTTTTATAAAAGCCCTGGAATATGGAGTATCTTTAAACCCAAAGAAATGCACATTCGGGGTCACAGAAGGAAAATTTTTAGGACACATAGTGTCTAAGGATGGGGTAAAAATAGATCCTGAAAGGGTAGCAGCTATTGATAAAGTCCCCAAACCAAAAAATGTGAAAGGAATTCAGTCCTTTTTTGGCCAAGTCAATTTTCTGAGGAGATTTGTTACAAATTTTGCTGAAATCAGTAGACCCATCTCAAAGATGCTCAAGAAGGGAGCCATTATAGATTGGAATGGTGAACCTTCACAAGCATTCCAGGATATAAAAATTGCAATAAAGAATGCTCCAGTGCTGAGGACCCCAGATTATGCAAAACCCATGCATATTTTCTCTTTTGCATCATTCCATACTGTAACTGCAGTCTTATTACAGAAAAATCAAGAAGGATATGAGCAGCCTATTGCCTTTTTCAGTAAGTCACTACAGCCTGCTGAACTTAAGTATGAAATAAATGAAAAGCAAGCTTATGCTTTAGTAAAGGTTGTAAAAGCTTTCAGATGTTACTTGGTAGGTGCTACTATTATCGCTTTTGTACCTAGTGTTGCAGTCAAGGATATATTTTCTCAATAGGAAGTATCAGGCAGGAGGTGCAGATGGATCAATAGAATCCAGGAATTTAACATTGATATACAAATAACAAAGTTAGTAAGAGGTCAAGGTTTGGCCAAACTCATGGTCGAAACTAATCTAGAGGCTAATAAGATAAATCTAGTAAATGATGATCTCAGAGCTGACTTATGTGACATGGACCAATGTGATTTGGACACCAATGTCATATATTACTTGCAACATATGGAAGCTCCTCCCCACATGCCTGACAATGAAAAGAGGAATACTAAATTGCAAGCCATCAGGTATATAATTGTCCAAAATAACCTATGGTGGAGAAATTTTGAGGGAAACCTGTTGAAGTGTGTTGATAAAGAAAAAGCAAAAAAGGTTTTGAACGAAATGCATGCTGGGGTATGTGGGGGGCACTATATGGCCAAAATTACTGCACATAAGATAATGAGGGCTGGATTCTGGTGGCCTTCTCTGTTCAAGGATGCTCAAGTTATGGTTAGGAAATGTGATCCTTGTCAGAGGTTTGCTGGAAAGTTGAAGTTCTCAGGAAATACTCCATTGAAGCCAGTGGAGATTCAAGCACCTTTTCAACAATGTGGTCTGGACTTCATAGGAGAGATTTTCCCCAAGTCTAGCACTGGCTATTCTTGGATTCTGGTTGCTACTAACTACTTTACAAAATGGGTAGAGGCTATCCCCACAAGAAATGCAACAAGTAAAGTGGTCAATAATTTCCTATTGAATAATATTATTTCTAGATTTGGATGTCCACAGAGAATTGTAACAGATAATGATATGTGCTTCAGATCTGAGAAATTCATCAAGTTTTGTGATAAATATGGAATGACAAGGTCATCATCTGCTCCATATCATCCACAAGGGAATGGACAAGCTGAGTCCACAGATAAGAGCTTGTTGAAGGTCATTAAGAGAACCTTGGATGATAATAAAAAGGCATGGGATTCCAAGTTACAGTTGGCAATTTAGGCTGACAGAGTAACTGTAAAGAAAGAAATTGGTGTAGCTCCATTTGATTTAGTGTATGGGATTCAAGCTAGAATGTCTCAGAACAACTTGATGGGACTCTACAATTACATCTAGGTGTATGATGAAGATACTATAGATGAAATGCAAGAAAGAATGGATGAATTGGTAGGACTGACAGAAACAAGAAGAGAAGCATCTTTAAAGAACCAAAAGTTGCAATTGCAAGTCAAGACACTTTATGATAAAAGAACTGTAAGTAGAAAATTTGAAAATGGAGATTTAGTCTTAATGTGGAATGCCAGAATTGAAGATAAAGGAAAACATGGAAAATTTGATCCTATTTGGTTTGGCCCATATCTCATTGAAAATACTTGGGGTGAAGATTCTTATATACTCAAAGATGTATTTGACAATATTCTTGAATTGCCAGTTCATGGACAGTTTTTGAAGAGGTATTTTTCTTAAAAAATACTTATTTTCTTTCATGAACAGTAGTTTTAGGGTTTCTTGTTGTTTTGTACATTTTGTATATTCTGTAAGTCCTTGTAAATGTCCCTGTGTAGTTTGGTTGTTTGTTTCTGTGTTTTGTCTTGTGCTCTCTGAAGAAGTTGTCATTTTTGCACCAAGTATGTGGTCTGCTCTCCCATAGATTCTGAATTCTTTCATAGACTGAAGTAGTCTATCATCCCCAGACAGAGCCACTATTGGTCTGACTTTTTGTGTGATAGAAATCTTTTGTCCAATTGTAGAAAAGTCAGACTTTTATTTCTAAGTGAAACATAGGGTTTTTGGATAATCCATTCGTTGGCTAGCCTTTGAAAAAACCTTATGAAAACCCAACGTTCTTTCTATTCGTAAATTGTCAGGCGCAAAATTTTTGAATTTTCAAATAAGACGAATATTTTGTCGCCTTTTATCTTCTGTGCCCCCGAGATACCTTTCCTCTCATATTTCCCAAGTTGTCTGATCTAAGTAGATCTACTGTTGTCGTTACCTCGCTATGCAAACATGGACACTTTTTATGTTTGGCGAGGTAGCGAGTGCTGAAAAGTTTATAAAACAGAACCGCAAAATGAAGATACGACGGTCGGAGTTTTGTTTTCTGGCTGATTTATTATTCAAGTACACATTGCAGTTACCGTCAAAATAGGAAAGGGGACCTAGCAGAAGTAGTCTAAAGTCAGAGCTGGAATGATGTTTTTTTCGATGCTTCGCTATCTCGCTATCGTAAAAATTTGATACTGCACCGTTAGCGAAGTAGCGAGGCCCCGTAAAATCAAGAGCCGCTGACATTGCAATTTGGCAGTACCGTAACCAAACTAGGTGGCATGACAAGTAATAAATGCCTTTGTCAGAAGTAGTTTAATAGCAAAAATAATTATCTAATGGCCCCTTGCATTTCACAGTGCCAAAATTCATTAAAGTGTCGAAGCTCGCTATCTCGCTATTGAAAAAATTGTACACTTCACCGTTAGCGAAGTAGCGAGGCCCCATGAAATTGAAGAGCCGATGGGACCTTTGGTGACGTGGGATGATAATTAGGACTGAAGTAAAATCTTGAGAGGCGCCAGTTGTGCAAAATTATGTATTTCATCAATGCCCTTCTGATCAAATGTACAAAGAGATCCTAAGCGTCAAATTGGAATGGAATCAACAGTCCTCGCTACCTCACTTTGAAAAGTTGCATGCTCTTTAAGCTATGCGACATAGCGAGTATGAATCAAAAGACTACGTGCAGTTTCCTCACCCTTGATTAAACCTATGATCAACAGCCGTTGTCTTCTCACTATGAAGAGTTGCGAGGGAGATATTTATAGCGACATAGCGAATAGGGCCCACCACCTTCTTTCTAAGCAAGCCCAGTAACATATCATCTGCCGATTTCGGATCAGATCGATGGTTGTCGCTGCTTCGCTATGGCAAGGTGCTCGTTCTTTATGCATAACGAAGTAGCGACCTGCTGACACGTGTCCTCAGTTGCCAGTGGGTCCAGATATAAGCTCCATCAAGGAAAGAGTTATGTACGTGGTAAGTTGTCATTGGATGAATTGACCGACATGTCAAATGCAAGGCCTAGTTGTTCTCTCCATATCACATGATCGTAGGATGTTTGAAAATCGATGGCGCAGCTTTAAACATAGAATGTGGTGCCACTCTCTATATTAATTAGACATGAAAGCATCGTCCATGAGAAAAAATAAAGTATAATACAGAAAGATTTCAACAGTTTCATTTTACACGAGCAAATATTTTGAGCCATTCTTGTGCAGAAGCAATTACTGAAGGAAAGTGTGCTAAAATTTGGTAGAAATTGTGAAGTTGTCTGTTCGCGAAAAGTTTACAGAAATACAGAGGAAAACAAAGACAGAATTCAAGTAAGTAGTACTACCATAATCTTCGTAGGCTTTTCAGTTCTGTAAAAAATAGTCCAAGATGCCTCTGAAGAAGGGATTTTCAGGTCAAATAAACTATTTGGATAGAAATGTGCATGATGACTTGCTTGAATTGCTCCTTGAGTCCACTGTAGAGACAGTGCAAGTTAAAAGGTTAACCTCATTGAACCCTAGGCTAAGGATAGCTGATGGATTGTATGATAAGGGTAATTGGGTCCAGGATGCTCAAACTTCTCAAACTGGTTTGAGTTTGTTCAAAAAATGGTTTGCAAAGAGAAAATTATATGCCCCTCATGCCAATATATGGAATTTTGATTTGGGAAAGCTAGTTGTTCCTAGTATGTTTATGGATTATGACCTTCTTGAAGTTGTAGCGAAAAGTTATGATCAAGCCACTAAGGTAGTGAGAAAAATGGATGGTGAGGTTTTAATTACCATCAGTCTAGAAGAAATTAGGGAAGTTTTTAGTCTGGGACCTCTCACTAGGTATCATGTGCCCATTGATTTGATAGAGTTAGAAAAATAATATATGTCCAAAAGGGATGTAGTTAGACAAGGTGCACTGAAGGCCCACATAGGCAGAATTGGAAACCTACCAGCAATAACATCATCTTCTAAAGAACCTTTCAAGAAATCATGTTTTAATGCCAGGGTAGTAGAGATATACACGACCCTGTGCAGAGTCTTCGGAGAGGGTGAAGAATATTTTATTCCTATGAGCTTCATGTATATGATCACCCAAATCTCCTCTTTCGGTGTAGAAATAATTTTTGATTTTGCATCTTACCTGGCTAATGAGATTCACAATGGATTGGTGATGGATTGGTGGGGATTGCAAAGGGCAAGGTGGAAAAGGTTTGTGGTCAGTACTCCCTATTGATGCATATGTTTCTATTTAAAGGGGTTACATATTTCGGTAAAGAAATGGTTTTAAATAGGGAACAAGAAGGGGAAGCACTACCAGTTCAATTATGGAGTGCAGACATGACTGGGGAAGCAGAAAATGCTAGTTTTGTTAGATTTGATAGGCACTTTGCTTCTAAACTAAGATGCCTCATATTAAGTGACAATCCCAGAATTCCTAAGGCACTAATGCACCTTGTTAGGCCTATGGACAGACCCCATAGTCTAAAAGTTTCACATAATTGGGGAGATATCATCCCATATCCAGTCTCAACTATCATTAGGGTTTATGGATTCAAAGGGACACCCCATGTACTACCCTATCAGGTGCCTTTAAAGGTAGGGGTAGTTGAATTTTTATGGCAGTTGGGAGGAGTGGAGGAGACTTTTTTGCACAAGAGGGGAACAGGATCAATTTTTCCTACTTGCACTATGGCTCACCAGTTTGTAATAACTAAAGAGGGGTGGATCTTCCTCTACAAATTTTTGGATCAGTATAAGATGACAGTATCTCATGCTTGTTTTTGTGACACAAAAGATTTCTTTAATTCTGCTCTTAGACATAGGATCAAGCTTCATCCAAGTCAACATGAATTCTATTTCCCTGAAGATATAATAAGGAATGAATATTCTCTCCAGGAGAAAGAAACAAAGAAAGAGAAATGGAGAGTCTATTCAAAAGTTTTGGAGTTTATTAATTGTTTTGACAAGGATTACAGTCCTCTTAGTAATTCTGCAACTAATGTAGATAGAATAAATAAGCTCATGAGTACATTCTCGAAAATAATGGAGGTAATGAATGAGAAGAAACAACATTTTATTGATTCTTTTCTAGATAAAGCCAGAGAAGTTATGAGGAAGTTGGGTTTCACCCCTAGCATAGGAGCAGGTCCACTAGTTGTGCGAAAGAGGATAGGATATACTGTTATTCGGGATCAGATGCCCATTGTAAACAAAGAAAAATAGATAATTGAATCTACTAGTACTGTCCTTGAAGAAAGACCCCCTGAACCTTCTCCCAAAAGAAGAAAAATAATAAGGGAAGAGGAATCCCATGATGAAGATTACTCACCTTCCCAAACTCCAATGAGAATTAAGGAATAGCAGCTCACCAATGAGAAAATTGAACAAATGGGATCACAAGGAGGAGTTTTTGTTACTCAGGCAGAGATTGATGAAGGGAACCCCCAGGAGCCTCCTGTGCCGAGTTTTGAATTAACTGTAGTAGATTTCAGAGGAAGCGAATTAGACCCTGTTTTGGAACAAGCCAGTTAGCAATTTTTGTCTGATAACAGTTTTGTTAAATCTAGGGCTTTCCATCAGTTTGCGTGGAGGGCAAACATGCACATTTTTGGGAAAAGATGTAGGAATATGAAAATAGAGCATCCAGAAATGGATGAAGCCTCTATTCAGAATCAAATAAAGGAACAAATGATACAAGAGTTCCAAAATATAACCCCTGAAGAGGGTAGACAGATGGTAAAGGATTCAAATATTTTATTATTGCCCAATTGGGATATTGCTAATGCTTTAATTTTTAATTCTGTGTCAAATAATTTAGGATTACAGGATCCAAATAAAGAGGAATTCTTGCGAACAACATTTAGTAATGATCAAGTTGCCCTTGTTATGTGGTCATTAAGAAGAGGATCCAGGACTACTCCATTATAGCCTGATGATTCAGGACTAACAGGGAGTATCATTGTGAGGAGGTTCGCTGATACTTCACGTGTACAAGAAGCCCACATGAATGTGGACTATTCTAAATTTGCCTTGGCCACTGTAGAAAAAGAAGAAAAGGAAATGACTGATCTGTAGGGTAAGTATGAAATAGTGGTGGATGCCTACAATAAAGAAGTAAAAAAGAGAATTGAGATGGAAAACAAGATATCTCAATTGGAGAAGATACTTGGGAAAAGAAAGGGGGGAGAATCCAGTACACTTAGAATTGCATACCCTTCACAGTCATTTGTTGGATCAACCCCTATCATTGAAATACCTGACACCCCTGAAAGGCCCCAATTCTATACTGCAAAGGACTTTGAAGCAGAAAAAACAAAATTACATGAGTTGCAGATAGAATTAAGAAATCAAAAGGAAGAAAAATTAAAGAAAGGTGTGATATATTTGAGGGATAAAATACAATGGTCAACTTTTTATGATCAGTTGACAAGAATTGTAACATCATGGATGAGTTGAACAGAGATAAGGATAAACTGACTCCTCTTGCACAGAAATGGAGGGAGAGGAATAATGATATTACAATCATATGTATATCTGCAGTCCAAATGCCTTATCATCAAGTTGAGAAATTTTTTGATTTATTAAATAAGCTAGAGAATTTTGATGGTGAAAGAGATTCTTTACAGAAAAGATTAACACTCTATTTTTTCAAATATATTGCTGAAAGATTCACTTTATTTCCTTGTGCTTTAGAATCAGTTGATACAATAAAGGAAAAGGAAAAGTGGAAAAAGGAGTTGGACGAGTTATTTAATGAAAGAATAACAAAGAGCATGAGTGAAATTAGCCACTGGTTTTGGGCAAAGACAAATGAAGAGCTAGTAAAAATACAGTTATTTTATACTGCTATGAGAAAAGAATTTGATGATTTAGAAGAAAGTGCAAATTTTTTAATAAAGATACAAAGAGAAGCTCTAAGTTTTGATTGGCCACATGATGATGCTTTTAATAAATGAAAAAATTAGTTTATAGAATAGATGTCAGGAGAAGATGAGGAGGAAGATGCAAAAGTAACAGTTACCCTCGTAGTTAGTAATGAAGACATGGAAGATCCCCAGGTTAAAGTAAGTTTGCAGGTAATTGAAGATGATACATCAGTTTCAAACCTCATGGATATGTACTCCGAGGATGAAGAATGATTGTAAAATCAAATCATATTTTCTTGTCTCAACAACTGAGAAGCATAACAGAAATGGACCCACCAAGAAATGTTTGATGTAATAAGCCTTTCTGTTATTTTTTTCTTGTCTTTTTGACAGAAGTGTATGCGAGTACCTTTTTAAAAGGACACCTGTCATTTGTCTTTAGCCTGAAGCTTGTTGCATCTCACACTATTTAAGTGAGATCCCAAGGCTAAAGAAAAGGTCTGAATTCTATTTCTTCTAAGTATTATGCTTAGTCTGGTTTTTGGTCCAAATTTTGAAAGCAAGTTTGTAATGTATTTTTCCTGTCAATTCTCTGAGAATACATGAATATAGAATGAGCTGTGTTTCTTTTTGAAGGCCATTCTAAGTCTATTTGTAAATGATATACCATTTTCAAAGGAAATGAATACAAATTATGAACTATCCCCATATCAGTTCTTTCTGAATTTTGTCTCCTTTTAAATACTTAGCTACCTTGATTTTGTATGAGTAAAAGCTTAGGCACTGATCAAGTTATTTTAGCTGAAGAAGAAATATATTATAAATGGTCATTCAAATGCATCATCAAATCAAATTTTACTTTTATTTCCTGTAGATCTTCAAATTTGGCCAGCACTTGTCTGCATGGAATGTTTTAGCTTCAGTTAGCCATTGTTGTTGAAAACATCTGCAGATCTATAGAAGAATTATTGGCCAAATCTGTTTCATGGGATGCGTTTATCCAGTTAGTAGGAATTATGTATATGTTTTGAGGAAAGTGAGATGAGAATTATAATAAAACTAAGAATAAACCTCATACAAGTTTTCCAAAATTGAATCATCCCTGGGTATACCCGCCCTGATTTTGCAGAGCCAAAAGAGTAGAAAACCATCTTTGGTTTTGTTAAAGTTGGGTCCAAGTACTTTGCATATGCAATTTTCAATAAGAATTGGCTAGTCTTTAGGTTATGTATGTACTGTTATCTTGGTATTAAGCTTTTTGTTGCTTAGTAGTTTTTTTGCAATTTAAAACACCAACAGATGGCAGCCACACTTGTTGGACTAACCACCAGCCTTCCCCTTTAGGATTCGTGACATGGTTTAACCACCTCCTATGTTCTATAAGTCTAGTGGTTGTATTGAGCATTAACAGGTCAATCTTTTGGTGCGACGACAACTCTAGCTTGTAACAAGTGGTATCAAATCTTGATCACAGGTTTCAATCTCCTCAGGTAATGCTGAGGGGGGAATTGTTGGACTAATTTCTAGCCTTCCCCTTCAGGATTTGTGACATGGTTTAACCACCTCCTATGTTCTATAAGTCTAGTGGTTGTATCAGGCATTAACAGGTCAAACTTTTGGTACAATGACAACTCTAGCTTGTAACACCAGTGATAGGAGTCATAAGAAGATTACTTGAAGGAATATTTCACTAGCATATAGACAATGAAAGAAGAATGAAGATACATGAAATGAGAAAGATGAATGAAGACAAAGTTGAAGATCCCACTCAAAAATATTTCTTGCGGGTTATTTTCACCCATGTTTCCAAGGGACTTGGAAACTTTTCAAAGTTGAGAGTATGGTATAGGAGAGACAAGAAAATACATCAAATTATTCTATATTATTCATAATTAAATTAAATTACATTTGCATTACTAATGTCATCAATATTAAAGGTTAAAAGAGTCTATTGTAATGAGTTGTCCTAATATGGTCTTGAATTGGTTATTTGATAAATATTGTATAAATTACCATGAAGTGGTAAAATGATGATAAAAAATATTATTATTCCATTCTATATGTTTGGAATATTCTTGTGAAGTTGTAAAATCATTTGAGTCAAATATTGTAAAAGTTGTAAAATGCAACTTTTCAGAAGTTGTAAAAAGACAAAATGGGAAGTTAGATGGTCATAAGAGGAAGTTGAGCAGCTATAACTTCCACATTAAGGTGTAAAGGCTATTTAAACCTTTGTAATTTCCATTCATAGGCATGATGTAAAGTTGGAGAAGGGTTGGAAAGCATTAGAAGCATTTTGGTATCATATTTTCATTATTTAAATCTATTGTTTTGTTTTCTTGAAAGTTTTTCCTCTTATTTTTAGGTCTTGTATGGCCATGTACAACCTTGAAAAAAGTGTATTTATATTATGATAGTTTAGTAAATTGAATAATATTTCCATTTATTTTGGTTTGAGATGAGTTCATGCACTTTTGAGGAAGTTATCAAAGTTTTGGTGAAAATGGTTTGTAACTACCCAAAACTCTGATTCATGGTGACCAGTTTTGGGAAAACGATCATAACGTTCTATTGCACTATTAGATATTTCTATAAATTGGAGATATGATATATAATTACCCATTCTACAATATGAACAGTGATATTGACTTTATTATAAATATTTGAAGAGTTATTGATGACTATTTATGACTGTATTGTCATGACTAGAATAGAGTTTATTTCACATGTGTTAATGCCTCTATCATGTTGAAGAAATTGTGTTGATCATTGAAATACATGACTGATTTGGGGGGTTATTGAAGGTTTATAATGATACTTTTATAAAATTGGTATCAAAGCTAGAAGATCTTGAGTGTGGGTAGAGCGTCGAAGGAGGCAATCCACACCAAGACCTAGCTCAAGAAGGATTTGTTATTTGGTTTTTGTTGATGATTATGGTTGCAGGTGCTTGTCCATCTAGCTACAAGAAGTAAAACATATAAGGTATCTCAAGGGCCAAATAGATGGTCCAAGATGGTAGGATATGGTCTATTAGTTTCCAAGAGACTAGGGAGAGAGGAAAAATGGATAACTCCTATGTGAGGCAAAGAGGTTGTTGGTGAGTTGATGCAGCATGAAGATGTGTACATGAAATTGGTAAAGCACCATGGATGGCAGCCATATACACTCCATTGATAGGATTCACAATATTATTACTTGAAGATATATTGCACCATCATATAGATAGTGAAAGAAGAACGAAGAGGCATGAAATGAGAAAGATGAATGAAGACAAAGTTGAAGATCCTTTCATCCATTTTTCCAAGGGACTTGGAAACTTTTCAAATTTGGGAGTATGGTGTAGGAGTACCAAGAAAATACATCAAAGTATTCTACAGTATTCATAATTAAATTCTATTATGTTTTCATTAGTAATGTCATCAATATTAAAGGTTAAAAGAGTCTATTGTAACGAGTTGTCCTAATATGGTCTTGACTTGGTTATGTGATAAAATTTGTATAAAATAACCATGAAGTGTTAAAATTATGATAAAATATATTATTATTCCATTTTAATATGTTTTGAATATTCTTGTGAAGTTTTAAATTCATTTGAGTCAAATATTGTGAAAGTTGTAAAATGCAACTTTCCAAAAGTTGTAAAAAGACAAAATGGGAAGTTAGATGGTCATAAGAGGAAATTGAGTAGTTATAACTTCCACATGAAGGTGTAAAGGATATTAAAACCTTTATAATGTTCATTCATAGGCATGATCTAAAGTTGGAGAAGGAGAGGAAAGCATTGGAAGCATTTTGGTATCATATTTTCATTGTTTAAATCTATTGTTTTGTTGTCTTGAAATTTTTTCCTCTTGTTTTCAGGTCTTGTATGACCATGTACAGCCTGGAAACAAGTGTATTAATATTATGGTAGTTTAGTAAATTGAATAATCTTTCCATTAATTTTGGTTTGAGATGATTTCATATACTATTGAGGAAGTTATCGAAGTTTTGGTGAAAACAACTTGTAACTGCCCAAAAACTCTAATTCATGATGATTAGTTTTGGGAAAACAATCATAACATTCTATTGCACCATTGGATCTTGCTATAAATTGGAGAAATGATATATAATTACCCATTCTAAAATATGAATAGTGGGATTGGCTTGATTATGTGATGATTGTTTATGACTATATTTTTATGACCAGAATAAAGTTTATTTCACGTGTTAATGCCTCTATCATGTTCAAGAAATTGTGTTGATCATTGAATTGCATGATTGATTTGGGGGGTTACTGAAGGGTTATAATAATACTTTCATCATAGCCCTTGAGGATAGATGTAGGCAACATAGAAAGCATTAGGTCCTTTATTTGATGGAGGCATGTTGGAAAGCTTTGAAGTTTTAAGAGGTTCATGCATGTTGGAATAGGTAGCAGTGTCAAGAAGACCATCACTAGACATAGGTTCATAAACATGATCTTGCTCAAGAGAAGTATCCTCATCACATGAGTTGATAGAGGTATCAACAATCCCATCATCAATAAGATCTTGGATTTTTTGTTTCAACTCAATGCAATCTAAAGTACTATGTTCATTATGGTGATGATAAGTACAATAGATATCCAAGTATGGGTTTCCATATGAGAAAGACTTAGGAAATCTAATGATCTTAGTGCTAATAAGTGTTTGCAAAATGTCATAATAAGAATATTCCAAGGGAGTAAAAGTCATCTCAAAAGTATTCCTAGGGTCTTCTTGTTGTTCATCAAGTTCATAGGATGCATTAATATATTCATCAACGATAGGTTTATCATGAAATCTTTGCATAGGCTCAAAGGAGGTATCACTTGGTTGCCCTCTAAGGACATATTTAGATCCAATAAATGAAGTCAATTAATATTTTGGAGGGACAAAGTGTGTATAATTGGAAGAAGAGGAAGAATATGATATTGAAGAAGATGACTCGTGTGCATATTGAGAGCTTAAGGGAAGCTCATGTGATGATTACATTCTTTCCTCTAACCTTTTCTCAATTGTAGACTTCATTTCTATCATGTGCCTAGTGAGATGAAGGTAAGCAAGACCATTTGTTTCTCCTAGTTATTTGCATCAAGCGTATAGATATTGAAACTCTTTAGCAACATAGAAGAACTCATGATCATCTAGACTTGGTTGAGGTTTGGTAGCACAAGGTTTGAAGCCCATAGTGGTAGATAGAAAATCAAGCATGAAGGGGACTAGATGAAGCCAATAAGGTGACACAAGATAACTTGATGTCCAATCTAGAGAGGAAGAGCATTCACTTGTCAAAGAGAGGTAGCAATGAACAAGTGACTTGTAAATCAAAGCATCTTATGACACTAGCAACTCGAGTCAAGAGCTAGGAAAGAAGCCCAAATAGAAAAGTATATAAAGAAAGATAGATGACAAGTGAACAACTATCCCAATCAAATAGTGTAGTTAAGAGATCAAGGTAACTATTTTAGCAAAGAAATCATTAGTATGCTAGCATAGATCATGAAGATGGAAAAGACCAAGACCCTAAGACCAAAGAGCCACTTTAAGCATGTTCAAGCATTAGAGACATAGAAAATCAAAGTCAAATGATGAAACTCCCCTTAGCAAGCAACAAAAGAAAATGTTTGTAGTTGATGTTTTGACTTGGTTGATAAAGTTTGACAATAGTTGATTGCATAGAAATTTTGATGTTCAAAAGCAATTTTTTTCCAAGAAATATAGTGACACATGGACTAGTCTTCAAGAAATCAAGCAAGGGACAAAGCAACCTTGCATGATACAAGCATATGTGAGGTCTAAAAAGGAAAGCCCTAGAGCTATCGTCATGTGTATATTCAAAAAGATTTCTATGGGTCTATAACACTCAAAAACACATCAAACAATAGCTACCTAAAGGACATGACTCATTACTTAATACCTTGGCCCACAACTTGATGCTCCCTTGTCTTACACAAAGTGTTTTCCCATAGTAGATATTGGCTTTGTCGTAGGTGGGTTACCAACATCTAAAGGAACACATATAGTGAGTCAAATTTTGGGGTGATCTAGGTATTCCACTAGGATCGATCCTTGCACCAAGATATTAAGTGGAAAAATAGGGTAGCCTCTAATCCTAAGGTGTCTAGTAAGGGCTTCCATTCATATCGTTCCTCTTACTCTTGATATGGGACCTCTTATTATATGATAAGTAACAAACCTCATGACCACAAGAGTACCTTAAGCATTCTCACCTAGTGATTTCCTCATGGTCACAATCCCACAAGTATGTCCACTAGATGAAGACAAGTACTATGTATAACAAGGTTTTATGTCCTTGATAGCCTTGAGTTTATAGTAGGTTGGAAGATTTGGGTTCGCTTGTAACCACTTGGGTCATTCCTCTTGATCCCTCTAGAGCATGCCCACTAAAGGATTCTAGACTAAACAAAAATAAGTAACACAAAGGACCAAGGTTACAAGTGTTTTCAAAAATGCAATCCACGATCCAAATGCTTCCTTAAGACATGTCAAGCAAGTTCATGTACCCCTTACTCCACCTTGACATATCAAATGGGTCATGATTTCTTATTCACCTAAAGATGAAGAGCATACTCTCCTACCAAGTGACAAGCTTTAGTAAAGAAAGTAATTATATGCCTATGCAAAAATGAAATCTAGCTTAAACTAAGAAAGCACAATAGACACATGAAAGCATAAAATGAAAAATGAATTAATTTTCTATTTAGCTAGGGCAACCCTACAAACACATTAGTAGCCCTTTTATCTTTGACAAGCATTCTTTTATTTTATTTTGGAAAGCAAGCGTGAAACCCCTACAAAACAATAAGGTTAGGGCATCAAAGAGTTGCAAAAAAATATCGTTAGTTTCCTCAAAAATCCAAGTTGTCTTCCAATCAAGCATATGCAAAAAAAGTGAAAACTAATCACAAATGCTCTCTTTTTTACTTTTTGTTTTTGACCTAGTCAACAAGATTTGATTTTTTTTCTATTATTTTGGCTCCAAAAATAGAAATGTAAAGAAGATACCCCTACTAAAAACTAGAGAACATTTCAAAAATGCAATAAATTCAGCAATATCTTTTAATTTGTGTCCTAGGGACCAATTTTGTCAAAATAGACCAATTTTTTGAACTCAAGTTATTAAGCCCTAATATGACCTCTAAATTCAAAACACAAAGAACTAACCCCCTATATAATTCAAAGACCTTTCCGAAAATATTCACCGATTTGTGACCATAAATGACTTTTTATGAAAAACAAAGAAAAATCATAACTAATGCAAATCAACTCAAAACGATCTGAAAATTAGACTCGTACATATTGGATGCATCTCCAACATGAATAACACATTTCAGATCTGAACTCAAAGCAGTTTGGAATATATGCTCAAATCTTTGAAAAGCTAGGGTTGTGGCCTTCAAACCAATCTGCACAAGGGTTAGCCTTAAAATCAAATTGAGAAACCTACAAAACCACTTGATTAGATCTAATAAGTTGCTGTAAAAAATTAGAAAATGATAATATAACAAAAATGCAAGCAATAAAATGAAGCTAGAAACTTGGTTATAGCCCCATAGTGGGTGCCAAAAATGTTTGTACAAAAAGTGTTAGACTTCTATAAAATCTTATTCTTGTGAATACCCATGAGAGAGAGCATCTCAAGAAGTGACTTATAGCTCTCTATGTATGATGTGCAAAGGCTATGAGATGGTGGCTCTTAAATGAACCAAGTTATGAAACCCTTGCAAGGTGCACCATAGAATGAGAGATTCAAAGAGTAGAGGCAATGAGTGCCAATATCCAAGAATCCCCAAATGGGTATGCAATGCAAATACAAATCTAAGCTATATGAAGTGCAAGATGCAAACTAAACTAACAAGATGAGAGTATTACAAATCCTTCCTACTTAAGCTATGTGAAATAAACTATAAGCATAAAGAAATACTAAGCTAAAATGTCATAATGCAAGTAGAATGAGAGCTAAGCTAAAATATCAAAATGAAAGAATGCTCCAAGTCTTCAAAAGCTCCAAAAGCACCTAAAAATCCTGCAGAATAATGTTAGCATGAGAGTAAGATTTTTTGAATGAGGAGAGAGCCTTCCCTTTTAAAGAAAAATGGATGGTAGAGATTAAGAGGCAAAAGAGGCATAATCAAGGGAGGAGAATGCATCTTGAGTGATCCATGTGCACAAGCACCTCAACCAATAAGAAATAATGGTTGACTTTTCAAATGATAATTAAATTTATTGTAAAAATAAAAGATTCCTCTCACACAGAAATTTTTTTATTCATGTGTAGATAAAAATGCCTTTTCTTTTATTTTTAAAATAGGAATAATGCTTTATGTGTGCACACTTAGGATAAGTGGGAAGTGGGACTTTTTATTTAATAAGGGGCCAAGTTCTTTTAATTAAATAATCTTAAGGATAAAGTGGTCAAAGCATAGGTTATAATTGAATAAAATATTAAATAAGGATTTGATCAAAGATAATCCATAGATAAATTATGGAACAATGATAGAAATGGGGCTCATAGTCTAGATGACCATTTTTGGGTGATTACAACTTCTATGCAAGCTCAATCAATGTCTATGTACATCTATGTCCATCTATGTCTTGGCCATGCCTCAAGATGAATCTTATTACAAACTGCCTTTGTTAGACACCTATTTCTCAAATACATAGTTGTTGCTACAACCTCTCCCCAATATTCAGTTGAGATTCCCTTTTTTTATGCATTCTTTTAGACCTTAACAACTCTTTGAAACCTTCTAGGTACCACTATAGTCAACATGGGGTTTGTTTAAAAACCTTATAATTTTTTTTTGTTTTTTTTTAATAATGTTGGCAAAAGCTTTGGCTTGATCATGCAATGACAAAAACCTTGTGAATAAACCCTCTTCCTACCACTCTATGAAGTGCTTCAGTAATTTTTGTACCTTTTTCCATTCTACAAAAATACAATGAGCTAATCCTTCCAAATTTGTGCCAAATTATGTCATAATACCATTGGTTTTGTTCTTCATATGGAGGAATTTGAGATAACTAGAATGCAATAATCTTGATTGGTCCACTTTATATATCATACATATCAAAGTATTGAATACATGATATAAACAATTAGTTACTTTACATGTTGGAAGCTTGCATTTTTTTGTATAATAGATGTAGGTGTGCATTGAAAAGATTTGCATACCTATGAAATGGTACGTTACTTCTGTTATGGCTCTTATGATGACTAAGATGAATAAGCTCTGACCATCTAACCCATGTACCCATGACTTATTATTATTTATAAGGATTTATCTTTTAAGACATGAACTTTGTAGATTGATGTTTACTATTTCTAGCCACAAATTGGTTTTAATAATCTTTTCATGAGTTACTATAACATTTGAACACAAAATGATGATACCATCCACTAGCGAAACATAGACTATTTTTCTATTAATATTGTATAAATAAACATCTTTAGGCATCTATGTTTTATATTTTAATTGTGGCAATGCTCTTTCTTCTTTTCTATAGGATATACTGCATATTTGACATACTTAACATTGTTTCTACATTAGAAGCCTTCATGGTTCATAGTTTATTTAATATCATTTTTGTTCATATTACCATGAGAATTATGTGAATTATCTATATTTTATTCAATATAACTCACAATGATATACTTCTCCTTAAAAAGAAACATCTATTGCACATGATCCTTTTTAGATCCTCTTATAGCTTTTCTAGGAAATCTTCCATAATTATCTCTTGTAAACATTGCCTTCCTTTGGATGGTCATTTATCCTTACTTGAGTAGATTAGTGACAAGAAGAAGCAATCTTTCCATACCTATGCAACTTTATTTTGAAAAAAATGATTGATTTTATTTTATTTTAGAACTTTTATTAAGTTTTGAATCTCACTAATGTGTATGAAAATCTGAAATATGTAAAGACTCCCTAAATAATTCATTCAATTAAGCTTATTTCAAGGAGGAATAATAATTTTTTGTACAAACATAATATGTTTGTGGAACATTTATTATCAATCAAGATTTCTTCCCTCATGACTGCAAGGGGAGAGTCTCATGTAGATTATGGTTTATGCATGCTTCTTCTCACGATTTTGGTTATGTAGATAGAAATGGTTGGTATTACCATTTTATTTTATTTTATAAATAAATTATTGTCATCAAAATTTTGATGACAATGCTTATTGTTGTCAAAATTTCAATGCCAACTACTCACTTTTTATGAAATTTTCAATGAGGATGGCATCTATGCTATAACATCCTCGTCAAACGTAGATGTTTCCCAATGTCAAAAATTCAGAGATTTCAACAACAACCAATTAAATTTGGATGCCACATTTGGCCAGTGTTTCACCTTTTTTTTATGCCACAGTTGGCCAAAATTTTGATGCTCCCTTCTATTGTCAAATATTTGACAAATAATTAGCAATGAGGGAGTTTGTCAAAAAATTGACCAATGCACATCAAAAAATCAACCAATGCATGTTGAAAAATGTGTAGAATGCTACTAGTGAAAGTAGAGAAAGGGCGACATACGTATTTATTTTTCTATTCTTTCACATGCTTCCTGGGTTTTTTTTTATAGCCATTCTTTGTCATTTTGACCAATCTCTACATATTATAGCAAGTTTCTTTAGCAATAGCTCTCTATTAACCATGAATCAAAACAAGATCATGGGAAGTCAACACAGGCAACATGAACCTTCAAATTATGTAAAATGGAGGCAATGCACAAAGGTTTGGGAGATTCTAGGGAGGGATGGCTTGACTACTTTCATGGGGAGGCTCCATGGTGGAAATCTCCAAGTTACTCAATTATTATTGAGGAAGTGGAACAAGGGTAGTTTGAATGCTATTGGTTAGAATATCACCATCATTGAGGAGCTCATTTCTAGGTGACTAGCATTCCAATCATCAACAAGAAATTCTATAGAGATCATAAATTCTCGGACATTGCCACTAAGGAGTTTCCTAAAGATCTTGGTAAGAGTGAGTCCCTCATTAAGAAAGAAGGTAAAACCTATTTTTAGCCCAATTATATCAAGAAGCTTTGTCATTTTGTCCTGTGTGCTATTGTTTACTATGTGTTAGCCCTAGTTTTTGAGTCATCATAATTTTTCGTTATCTTATTCTTCTCCCTCCAATTTTTTCCTTTAAAGTCATACGTAATTCTCCTTCCCAAGATCTTGTTTTACCTTAGCCTTGAAAGTTGAACCTCATTATCAGATCCTTGTGTAATTGTTTTTTGAACCGCTTTGAACCTCTTTGAACTTTGGTTCGAAGTAGTTCAAAGTAGTTCAACCAAAGGTTTGAGACTGACTTTTGATCTTGCAAGTGGAACTTATCAAGTGCATTGTTGGCTTTCTTTTGAACCACTTTGAACTATTTTGAACCTCAGTTCAAAGTAGTTCAAACTAGTTCTAATACTAAAGATCTACATTCAGGAATGTTATGGACATTGAAAAGACAATTGTTTCTAAGGTGTCAAAGATAACATCCAAATGATGATGTAAACATCTTATCCAAATTATTATCAGCCTATAGGAGTAATGAGTAGGCAACATGAGTGGAAAGGGGCAAATATTTCGTTTCAAAGCTAAATCGTATTGTCAAGAGAATAATGATGATTGCAAGGATGTTTTCCTTAAAGTGAGCATTTAATGTATACGTATCACAATTCTTTGAAGTGTGCATACTAGCCCGCAATAATCTCACCATAAATGCGTCATTATTCAGTGGTACTTTCTTTGGCATGCTAGCTTCCCTTTTAATCCCAAGTTTAAAATTCATTTATTTTATCATACTCTAAGGTAAGTCGAGACCTGAGTAGCTAGGGAAGAAGGGAAGTGTTCTTTTTTTCAATAGATTATAGGTGAGAATGTGAAAATTTTCTCTTTTCTCCTTTTGTGTTGTGATTTTTCTCTTGGGAGAATGATTTGGAAAGTTTGTTGTTTTCTATTAAGATGAAGTCCATCATGCATTTCTTCATAAATGTTTCCAATCTTGAGTGCAAAAGGCATGTAATTTTTTATACCAATTTGATGGGAGTTGGGGTTGAGAAATTCCAAGAAAATTTCCTAGACCAAGTCGAGGTTAAGGGGTGTCTAGAGGTCCTAACAAGCGATATCATTGAAGCAGTCACCTTTCCTCATACATTGTTAAGTCTAGAATTACTTCATCTTTGTATTGATCACTATGATATAAAAACCACGAGTATTGAATAGGAATGGGGAACTAATTCTATCTATTACCAGAGAAACTATTTCATCTATCTTCAAGTTACCAGAGTGTGCCTTTTCTATTTTGGTCCCACCCAGTCCTTGGTTCAATACTAGGAAAACCCTTCAAAATATCGCAATCAAATGGCCAAAAAGTGCATGAAAACATTTTGTCGTGGAGGTTCAAGGTTGCCTAAAATAATCACTAAAGATCATATGAAACCCTACATACATGACCTGATGGTCTTATTGCACTGAGCTAAGGGTTCAACAGATATTTTGCTTTTTGCGGACTAGATGTTTAATTACATAGATATTGTTTTAATTGGGAAACAATTTCTAGACTGAGTAGAATTAATAGCCAACTTATTAAGGAATCAACTCAAAAACTCTCAGGCCTCTAGAAAGGAGTTTTATATGTCCTCTTATTTGACTTATTGCCTTGCATGTGTCAGTGATCTTACTTCCATTCCCCATGAGCCCCGGAATGAGGATATAACAATAGATCAATATTGCCCCTTGTTAAAGGGAGATAGAGTGTTAGAAGAATTTAGAAAAGTGCATGATTTTTTTATGGGGAATGTGCACCTTAATCTCATGAAAGCTCCTATGCAGAGAATATCTCCTGAAGCTCAAAGATTGATTAAAACTTATGGGATTTCTTACATCCAGTTCCTGACGTTCACTTATTTGAGAGTAGGAGGATTCAAAGAAGAACCTGTTAAATTGCCCTAGTATGCCTTGGATTATTTTGTCATAACTGAGATATGCAGACATATGTTTTATGTAATGAAAGATAATCTTCCTAAACAGAAATGGGAATCTATTTTTCCTATTAAGTTTGACTCTATAGCATGTAATACAATGATTAATGCTTCTATAATTGGAAGTGACCTATTGAACTTTAATCTTGGGTTCTATCAAGGAAGAAGAGACTTTGATAATAAAATTTGTGACATTGGTGTTCAACATTAAAGATAATTTTCAATCAGTCCCTTTCCTTGAAGATTTGTGGGAAGATTGTAGTAGCGAACGTGAGACTATTATAAGAGATCACTCAAGGTTAACAATCTCCCATATCACCTCATTGAAACTCAAATTCAAACTGGAAGGAATGACTAAAGATGGTTCAGAAGTTATTGAACTAGATTGGGAAGAAGTGAATGAACAGGTTCAACTTGAGATTGATAGGAACAAGGATGAGGAGGATGATATAAACCTCAGGAATAGGTCTATATTAGCTTGCAGAGATAACTGGTTAAGAAGGAGAAGTATGAAATCAGTCAGTGAAGAACAAATTGCAAACACATACAAAGGCAGTTTCTTTCTCTAAACCTTTAACCTTTGACATTCCATTGTCATCCAATGTTGCAGGTGCTACTTCAATAGCTAAGAAGAAAAAAGAAGTAGTATGTCCAAATCAATTGACGACTCCTAGAACTAGGTCTAAAACTAAGTCTGCAATGCTTGTTGAAGAGGCAGTTCAAAGGATTAACACCATGGACCAAGGACAACAAAAAGGTGAAGAGTTTACTTTGTTAGGACCTCAAGAGATGGATGTTGAGGTGATAGGCACTCCAAATGTAGTTCAATCTAGCTTTATGACTCCTCCCAGAACTAATCAAGAAGCAACGATTGCTAATACTATTTTGCCCTGGTTATCTAATTCTGTGAGTAAGAAGTGCAACCTTTAACCAGTGTCTATGCTAGTTAAAGATATAGTCACTAAATATGTTTCTCATTCTCCAAAGAACAAAAAGATAAAGAATGATGGACGTTTGACTAAGGACCCTATCACACAAAAGGTGATAGCAGAAGTAGCCACATACAAACAGAAAGAAGATTCAGGTAAAGTGGAAGCTGAAGACTTTAAGGTCACCACCATAGACTTAAGAGTTCTTACTAGGGACACCAACAACCATATTTTCTAGTTCTCGATTGAACATTATATGTTAAATTAGTTAGAGAAGGACAACAAGGAAAAGACGAAACTCAAAAAGTTGATTTTCACCATGGTAGCATATATTAATTCTTTAATGAATGTTGGTGCTCTCCCTTTGATACAAGTTCCTTAGTCTTTTTACTCCAATTCCTCTGATAGTTAGCAGTTAGTTAAACAAATGCAAAGCAAGAAACTACTTTTAGAGGTAATGAATGAAAGGGCAGGATCCATTGTGAAGGAAGGAAGCAAGTTTATTTTGGATTTTACTACCATGTATGCAGAAGGAGAAGTGTTATTGGGGGAAGTTCAGACTATTTCTCCTACATGGGAAATATACCAAAGTTGATGCCAAGCCATTGTTGTACTGCATAAAAATGTAATAAGAGGAATAACACTAAGCAACTAATGCATATTCCTACATGATTATGCAAACCTCAAAACAATGCAAGATAAACATGTAAACAAAGATAACATGAAATAAAAGAGCATTAAACTATTGAAAATAACACCAATGCAAACCTCACAAAAATCATCAACTGTAGATGATTTCACATTATGGGATGTGGTTGCTCACAAATCTTGTAGCATAACAATGAGGTAGATGGTGCTTGATGAAAATGAGGAGAGGGCTCTCCTTTTATAGGAAAATGGATGCAACGGACGGCTAAGATTGAATGCAAGATGGAGGGCTAGGATCTCTCACGATCGATGAGGTGTCAATGAGGTGGAGACCAAGTAGACTCCACATGGATTAGGGTTTTGACCATTCAAAGGGGGCAATATGCTCACACATGTGTGAGCAACCTTTGATGGTGACATGATCAAGGGGTGTGAGAAGCATGGCTTCTCACACATGTGTGAGAAGCATGGCTTCTCACACATGTGTGAGACACCTTGATTCTCATGCAAGAGGACAAGTGTGCAAGAGGTATTAGAAGGCATGGCTTCTCACACATGTGTGAGACAACTTGATTCTCGTGCAAGAGGACAAGTGTGCAAGAGGCATGGAAGACATGAGGGATATGGGAAATGTGAACATCTCTCACACATGTGTGAGGATTCCTCACACGTGTGAGCACACACTTAGGATTAAAAGGTGATTAGCAAGGTGATTATGCAAAGCAAGCATGATTAAGGAAGTGGGTAGGTTTATCATGATGGGTTAGGTTAGAGTAGTGGGGTTAGGTGAGGATTAAAAGTAGGAGCCATGTGCTCAAATAGGATTAAATGTAATATTTAATTCCAAATGGGATTAGGAAAGGGATTAATTTAGTAAACGAAGTACTTAATTAAAGTGAATGGATTAGGATTTAAATAAACCTTAGTTTATTTAAATCAAGGAGAGGTTAGGATTTAGATAAACCTTAGTTTATTTAAATCAAGGTAAGGCAAATGTAATTAAATAAATGCAAATTGATTTAATTAAAGGTAGGGGAATTAAATAAATAATAAATATTTATTTAATTGGTCAGGAGATGGGTTTTGGACAATTTTAGGTGTCTACATTTTGCCCCTCTTTGATATAGCATTAGTAATGTTATATCAAAGAAGAATAAAATATAGTGGCTAGGAGGATAAGACTAGTAGTGTGATGCCCCAGTCATGGAAGGATGAGGAAAGATGACGAGGGTGAAAGGGTATGCCCCCTCGAGAGGACATGCAGGTTAGGAGAACACATATGTTCTCTCAAAATGGATGGGAGAATGGAAGGGAGTTATGCTGCAATGGTGTGAACAACCTAAGTTTGATATAGTAGTCAATACTATGCACCAAGGTATGAGGAACCACAATGACAATGTGTCAACTACATGATAAAAGGGGTCTAATACAACCATGTGCCTTATGAAACCATGATATGGAAGACCATGATTCCTAGGACAATAAGATGCAAAGAGCATTAGAAATGCAAAAAATACTAATGCATACAAGTAACAAGAAATCATGCACAAAAAAACCAAAAACAAATCAACATTTTGCCCCTACTCAAGCTAAAAACCCATTAATGAATTGATTGATGATGATTGATTAAGGATGGCAAAGCTAACTTTAAGCATAATGTGCATCCAAGGATTGGGAAGGATTCATCCCATGATAATGATGTTTGAATATGGTTAATGGATTATCAGCTCATTGGGTCAAATTGATGAATTGATTAGGGATTGATGTACAAGAGTGCAAGATTAGATTGATTGGATTAGTATTGATTGCATAGTGATTGAGATTTTTTTTTATTTTTCAATTTTATGGTAGATAGAAGAATGAACGTGGATGAGATTGGAAGAATAGATATTGATGAGATGAAGAGTGATGAGAGTAGAATAGATTTGATGTGAAAGAATTAGAAGAATTGAAAATTGATTGAATTAGAGGATGAATGAATTTGATTGAAGTGGAAGAATTAGATTGAATGAAGGTGGGATAGAATTGAATGGAACCAATGACAAGGGAGAGTCAAGGTAGGGTAAATGGAGGAGAAGCAATGTGAGGTGGTGGATGATAGGAATGGTGAAAGGATATGAGGGGCCAAATGATATGGTATCATAAAATGTGGAACCAAGGACCATGTTTCAAAGGAGTCCAAATGCCCAATTCCAAGGATAGGAAAATGGAAGGAAATATGGTGGGAAAGGATGCATGAAAATGGAAGGAGATATGGTTGGAAAGGAGACATGAAAATGGGAAAATGGTGTGAAGGCTTAGCGTATGGAGGAAGAGAAGGCATTTGCTCTTCCAAAGCATGTATGAACATTTTGATATTGTGCCTCTAGTATTGATTACAAACATGGGAAGGAAAGTGGAATGAATAAGGGATATGGGAGGGAGGGTATGAAAAAGGGGATGATGATATGGATAAAAAGTGTGATATGAAGTGGAGGAAAGGTATGGGATAACCAAGACCAAGGACATATGAAAGGGGGATGGAAGTACATATGAGTACGGATGGAAAAATGGATGAAATGAACATGACAAGAACTATGAAAGGGAAGATATGGATAGGATGTCAAGATCAAATGCATGAAAGAATGATGGAAGCATGTAGGAAAATGTGTGGATAATGCACAAGGGATATGTCAAATGAGCGTATGGATGGATGAAAGGAAAGTGAAAGTCAAGATCAAAGATGGAAAAGGGGCTAATGAACGGTAGAGGGAAGGAGGGAAGATATGTATGGAAGCTTCGTATGGATGGAGCTTGCCCCTAGTGTAGAGTGCAAGTGGAAGAAGGAAAAGTGAATGGATGGATAAGCAGACGTGGAAGACTATGGATACATGATAGGAAAACGAAGGGAGGACTCAAGCATCTATTTACATGGATGGTATCCCTTGATATTGTTCTTTTTTTTTCCTTATTATTTTCAAGGAATTTTGGCTATTTGCTCATAGATGTTGGTAGGATAGTGAATGGAGGAAAATGACTTATGAATGGGTGGGAGGAAGATATGGTTGATGGATGCTAAGTTGGAAGGCTTGTGAATGAATGGATTAAGGAGGTGGAAAGATCATCATTGGCGCACACCTTGAAGGGTGATGGAAAGGAGGAAAATGTGGAGGATATGTAAGTGAAAGTTGGGATTTTGGGATATAGGGACCCAAAATGGATGAAGGAGATGGTGGATTTAGGTACATAAGGACCCAAAATGGAGATGGAAGATGGAAGCATGGATGGATTATGAATGCGGGAAGCCTTTGGATTAGTAGAATTGGATGTCATTTTGAATCTTTCTTTGAGATTCATTGCTACATTAAGTAGCTTTGGCATCCACAAAATTTTTGCATTTTTTATTTTTAGCCTTTGTGGCCTTTTGATTTTGCTTTGGATCAGATTTTTCTTTTCTTGAATATGTCGTTTAGAAGGGACATGTTGATCCTTGGGCTTTTGTGGATTTTTGGCTTTATTCGCTTTTTCTATAGCATCCAATTTGCTTCCATTGGCTATGGTATGTGTGCATGAAGGTAAATGAGATGGAGAACGTATGGATGGTGAATGTTAGAAGGAATTCAAGGATGTGTGCCATTTTTGATCTTTAGTAGGAGCATGAGTGAATGAAATGGCATACATGGATATGGTGGATGAATGTATGTAAGGGCCCAAAATGGATGGAAGGGATGAAGGGTTGGATGATGGAACATAAGGACCTAGAAGGGATGGAATATAAGGACCTAGAATGGACTTGGAAGATGAATGATGGGAAGCTTTAGGTTTGGATGGAGGAATTGTGGGGTTGGAAGAAGTGGAAGGTGTACCAACATCTTGAGACGTTATTTCTTTAATGGGATAGTTAGCATTTTCAACAGAAGATGCGAGTCCAGGTATATGGGGTTCATGAGTGGATTGGATAGGTGGGATAGGGTCATGCGAAGGATTAGGATCGTGAAGGGGATTATGAGGGCTAATAGGATCGTGAGATGTAGTGGGATCATGAAAGGAAAATGCAAGGGTGCTTTGATCTTGACTTAAAAGAGGATCATGGAGTGGAATGCATGTGTCATGAGATGGAATAGGATCATATGCTGGAGTGAAGGGAATGGAGCCATGAGATAGGGTGATTTGATCTTGACATGGAGGAATATTAGTGGACAGAGTGGAAGGAACTTCTTCATGAAGTGGAGGATCTATGGAGGCTAATGCTTGAGATGGCGAGGAATCGGTAATGTGTGCAGTACATGAAATGCCTTGATCTTGATTAGGAAGGGAAACATGAGATGGACTAGGAGGGATAAATGGATCTTGAGGGATAGGGGAAGGATGGGATGAAGAAATGCTCGGATCTAGAGGAGAAGAGGAATCTATAGTGAAATGCTTTGGAGGAAAAACTTTGGGTGATTGGATCACTTTATCTTGTTCTTTACACTTAGCCAATAATAATGATAAATACCCCTTACGAGATGGGGATGATGTGGATTTTGGAGGATTAGGATCGTGTGAAGGTGGAACTATGGGTAGGGGATTGCATGGAGGGTTGGGGTTGGATGGGACATGAGGACTATGATCTTTGAAACATGGGGGAAGAGGACACATGGCATGGAAGGGGGTCTCTTTTTGTTGGCTTGCTAAGAGATAATTCTTTAATTGTTCTATTTCCTTGGCAAGGTCATTTGTGTTGGAGGAAGTGTGTGGGCTATGAATAGAAACGTATGTAGTGTAAGGATAATGAGGTGGATTTCCCTAGTCAAAGGTAGAAGAATAATGAACATGAGATGGATTAGAGTTGGATATGAAATGTTGAGGATGGATTTGATATGCAGGTTGAACAGAAGGTAGAACTCCATATTGTCTTTGAAGATTGTCAACCATTTGATTAAGTAAATTCAAATCCATAGATGTTAGAAGAAGAGTGACGAAAGATTTGATATGAACTTAGGACTAGGAGCCTTGGACTTTGACTTGATTCGAATTGGATTTGACTTGATATTGATTTGATAGAATTTGATTTGATTGGATGAGGGTTTGATTTGATTTGATAAAAACCCTATGAGATTGCAAACAAGTGAATGTTGGATGTGAATTAAATTCCAATGTTCGTGAAAATGCTCCTATGTCCAAAGTGAAAAATTGAATTAGAAGAAGATTTGGATAGATGAAGAAAGATTGATTGATTTTGGATTGAAGATGTAAATGGATTGAATTAAGAATTGATTAGAAAAGAATGAATTTGACAAGGGATTGGATTAGAAGGATGATGATGTGGAGGATTGAATTAAGAATGCATTATGAGATTGGCGGAGGAAATTGAAGCTGGAGGATGATGAAGCATGACTAGGATGAAGATTATGAATTAGATTGAATGACGAGGGAATGACTTGGACAAATATAGAGATGATGAAGATGTCAAGGAAATGGTTTGAATGATGAAGACAAGATATGTATGAGGGTGATGACTTTGATGGAAAGAAGATGTGATGTGGAATGATGTGGAAAACTTGACTAAGATGACTTAAACCAAGACTTGTTTTTGTTATTTTTGAAATTGTTTTGATTTTTCTTTTTTTGGATTTTTGAACTTTTACAATTTTTTGGATTTTTATGTTTTATGATTTTTTGGGTTTTTAGGTTTTATAATGTTTTTAGGTTTTTCAATTTTGAGATGCAAAATCAAAGAAGGAAATATGTACAAGGAAAGTGTGTTTCAAACACTCAAGAACGTCAAACACACCAACAATCCTATAAGGTTTCAACTAGGATGTACAAGGATCAACTAGAGGGTGTCCTTGATATACGCAAGGTACGTGAGGCCCAAATCTATAGATGAAAGAAAATACTGCCACACAGCCAAAGGGAGATGGTAACCCAAATCTCCTCCTTCACTTCCCAAAGGTATAAAGTTCTTTGGGGCTTAGCCAAGAGTGACAATATTTTTCTTCCAAGAGAGGTGTCTTTCGATTCACCTCTCGATTTTTATACTCCGCCAAAACACTGGAGTTGAGGTCATCCCAAGGGGTGATGAAATCCCCAAGAAGGCCTCCTAAAAAGAAAAACAAGACCACTTATTTCTTGTGCACCCAAGATCACCCGAGGGCACGAGGGGAGAGAATACATAAGTGGCCTCGGGGTTTTAAAGACACGCGTTCTTTCCTGATGAAACTTTAGGTTTTGTAATCTACTTGAAGATACACATGATTAAACCATACAATGCTCTTTCCAACTTGAAATGTCGCCAACGTAAATGAAAACCCAGATTCGTCAACAAAAAAGTAAATCGAGCGTGTGCATAAGCAAAATTACTGAAAATGAAATCAATTTCCTTTAAGGCATTCAAGATTGTGTGAGTTCATTTTAAGCACCAATTCTAAATGTTTAATAACCTAAGCATACATGTCCATTCCCTTAAGGGATTCAAGATTGAATTTGATTGTTTTAGCATTTAACCATGCATTCAAAGATGAGTGTTTAACCATACAAGTTCATTCCAAAATAAAATTAAGGCAAAAACCTACAAGCGATATGGTTAGTGAGAAAATATCCCTACAAAACCACAAGTTAGGGCAGCGAAAATGTAGGACAAACATGAAACAATCCTGTAATGAAAGAGTTAGCACAAAGTTTAGACTTTGATAGGAAAAACAAAGATCTAAACAACATCAAAATCTAGCAAAACTAGCACCATTACGACGAGCTCGAAATCAGCTTTTCGCTAATATTTCATTTTTCAAAAATGGAGTCCGTATGCTCAAGTTATGAGCAAAAAATGAAAGGTTTCTCCTTATGGTTTAGAAGGGCATGGAATGCTGATGCAGTGTTGAAATCAGCGACTAGGAGGGCAAAAATTTGACAGTTAGGAGCACGTCAAGCAAAATTTTTTTTGTTTTTGAACGTTTTTGCTATAAGATACATGGAAATTTCTATAGTATTTATATATATATAATTTATTTATTTATTTATTTTGGTACAAAAAAGAAATAAAGGTGCACACCAAAAAAATAATAATAACTTATATGATTGATTGAAACTAAATTTTAAGAAAAGGGCCAAAATCGTTGGAGGGAGGAGTGGTGAGCAGGAGCAGAAGGGTTTTGGGTTCACGGGTGGGAAGGTCTGTTGTAGGTGGCATGGGAGGAGATGCTCGCAGGGAGCGCAGGCCGTGAGGGTTAGCGTCGAAAGTGAGCAAAAGGGAGGAGCCGCGATGGTTCGGGCTGAGGCGGAGCGTGGTGGTAAGGTGTGAGTTTTAAGCAGAGTGGAGGGGCAGTAATTTAAGCAGAATGATGGGATGGCGAGTGTAGGTCGCAGGTGGACGAGGTAGTGGCACTGCTGCGGGTTAGGGTTGCAGTGAGTTAGGGTTGGTAGCGACAAATGGAGGGAGGAGCAGAGGTGGTTGTTTGGCGAAGCAGCATGGCGAGAATGGTAGAGGTGGGTTTCGCGGGCCAAGGGAGCGAATAACGAAACAGGCGACGGAAGAGTGTTAAGCCGTGGGTGGAGGGCTTGCAGGGAGCAGGTGGCAAGTTAGGAAGCTTCGCCACGACCGAGGGTGGAGCAGCATGAGCCGAGCAGAGGCGAGGTTCACAAGGTTTGTAGACAGCAGTTTTGAGCTCGGGAGTGTTGGCTTTCGGCAGGGGAAATGTAGGCAAGGTGCTCTGTTGCGGGGAGAAGGGGGAAGAAGTGGAAAGGGGAGTTGTCATGTGGTGGCCGTGGGGGAAGAAGTGGAAAGGGCTGCCACTAGCGGAAGGGAAGGGGAGCGGGGGCCGTGATGGTGGTTGCGCCACTCGTAGGTGCTGCCTGCGGGTGGTGTCGTGGCTAACCTGCGGCCAAACTAAAAACAGAGTCAAATTTTTTATTTTTTTATATTTTTATTATTTTTTGATTTTTAATTTATATATATATATATATAAGCTAACAAACAAATGCTAACCTCCCCCCCCCTCGCTTTTTTTTTAAACATAAATAGAATAATGTAAAAATAAAAGAAACTCCCTATTTTATTTTTTAACCTATTTATCTATTAACAAAGAAGGAGTTATTATTATTATTTTTTTTTTCTATTTTCTATTAAAAAAGAGTATATTCAACGTATATACACCCTAGAACTTCAAAATAAAGCCATAAGAAATGAAATATAGAGTGTTATGTGTCAAAAGACTTCCCTTATGTGTCAAAAGACTTCCCTTATGTCCTCCAAATGCGATGATGGGCTTTATGGCTCGATTAGACGCTCCTCATGAAACTTGATCTCCAAATGCAAGCCTTTGACCTACAAGCTCACAAAATACTCAAAAACACATTAGATCATTAGTTTGAACCTCTGAAGTGGGTCCCACCAGCCGGCGTGCCAAAATGTATTGCATAAAAATGTAATAAGAGGAATAACACTAAGCAACTAATGCATATTCCTACATGATTATGCAAACCTCAAAAAAATGCAAGATAAACATGTAAACAAAGATAACATGAAATAAAAGAGCATTAAACTATTGAAAATAACACCAATGCAAACCTCACAAAAATCATCACCTGTAGATGATTTCACATTATGGGATGTGGTTGCTCACAAATCTTGGCATAACAATGAGGTAGATGGTGCTTGATGAAAATGAGGAGAGGGCTCTCCTTTTATAGGAAAATGGATGCAACGGACGGCTAAGATTGAATGCAAGATGGAGGGGTAGGATCTCTCAAAATCGATGAGGTGTCAATGAGGTGGAGGCCAAGTAGACTCCACATGGATTAGGGTTTTGACCATTCAAAGGGGGCAATATGCTCACACATGTGTGAGCAACCTTTGATGGTGACATGATCAAGGGGTGTGAGACACCTTGATTCTCATGCAAGAGGACACGTGTGAAAGAGGTGTGAGAAGGCATGACTTCTCACACATGTGTGAGACAACTTGATTCTCATGCAAGAGGACAAGTGTGCAAGAGGCATGGTAGACATGAGAGATATGGGAAATGTGAACATCTCTCACACATGTGTGAGCACACACTTAGGATTAAAAGGTGATTAGCAAGGTGATTATGCAAAGCAAGCATGATTAAGGAAGTGGGTAGGTTTAGCATGATGGGTTAGGTTAGAATAGTGAGGTTAGGTGAGGGTTAAAAGTAGGAGCCATGTGCTCAAATAGGATTAAATGTAATATTTAATTCCAAATGGGATTAGGAAAGGGATTAATTTAGTAAACGAAGTACTTAATTAAAGTGAATGGATTAGGATTTAAATAAACCTTAGTTTATTTAAATCAAGGAAAGGCTAGGATTTAGATAAACCTTAGTTTATTTAAATCAAGGTAAGGTAAATGTAATTGAATAAATGCAAATTGATTTAATTAAAGGTAGGGAAATTAAATAAATAATAAATATTTATTTAATTGGTCAGGAGATGGGTTTTGGACAATTTTAGGTGTCTACATTTGTTTTCCAGGTACATGAAGTGGAAAAGTATGGTTTTATAAAATTCCCAAGTGAAAATCCTATGAAGGTCATATATCCTTGCATGCTCCTCATTTTGAAGAGTAATATGAGTTGCAAAGAGTCCCTTTATAAGGTTGCCATAGAGGAGATGCAATGAGTGTGAAGCCACTGAGATGCATAAACGGATACTAAAAGACATGCAAATAATAAACCTTACTGGCAACTTTTAGTTAGATGACAGGAACATAGATTTAGAGACTTTAATAAAAAGCTTCCATGAGACCATTTTAAAGATTAGACATAGTGAGAGCCCTACTTCCCAAGATTTTACTACAGTGGGTAATATTGAATCCATGTTGTATCTAAACAGGGAGCTCATGCCTAGGCAAATCAGAAGGATCAAAGAACTGAGGTGGCAAGAGGATGCATGTAGATTGAAGTTTCTCAGCTTAAAGAACCCACATTCTCACATAGCTCAAGAATTTGTGAGCACCTTCCAGAGCTAGAAATTGATAAAACAAACCATAATAGTTGATGAGAGGACTGATGAAGAAATTTAGTTATGAGCAGTTGTCTTTTGTTTCCTGTTTCAAAAACTATTTTTAACTATTATGTTTGATAATCGTTTGTAACCAAAATGGATGGGTTTTGATGGAGGCCTTTCGGATTTTGCAAAAAATATATATGCTGGGGCATAGAACTTAGAAAGGGTTAGCTTTTAGTGACATAGACAAAACAATCTTAGTAGTAGGTTTTTTTTTGGAAGACTTTTTAAATAGCAATTGATAGAAAGTATAGATATATGCAAATGTTGTTCTTTTCAAGACTTTATGCTTAAAGATTTTACATCAATGTATCTGTTAATATCTGTTATGGTTCAAGACTTGGAGTTTGGACTTAGTCGCTCATAGTTACTTTGAGAACTATTATGGTGATTGTCAATAACATTGATAGAAATTGATAGAAAGTATAGATATATGCAAATGTTGTTCTTTTCAAGACTTTATGCTTAAAGATTTTACATCAATATATCTGTTAATATCTGTTACGGTTCAAGACTTGGAGTTTGGACTTAGTCGCTCATAGTTACTTTGAGAACTATTATGGTGATTGTCAATAACATTGATTGCTGCCTTAAATTGTCATACTAGATCTTTTAGTCTTTTTCAGTTTCATACTATTGAAAATCTGAGTTATTCTTTGAATGTTGTTCAGCTTTGAGAAGACTATGTGCTTTTCAATTTTATTTCATTTCTTATAATCTGTGTATTACACCTCTGTACCTAGGAGTACATGAAAGACACTTAAGCATTTTCAGGTAAAAGTGCATCCATATGTTTACCGTTTAAAAAAATTAAATTCATTGATGATCTATCAAAAGTGAGCTGTACCTTTAAGTATTTAGAGGGAAACGATTAAAAAAAAAAAGTTTACCCAACTATAGTGAACATAATTGATTTCCTACCTTGGGCATAGACTAAATTATTTATTTTCTAAGGAACGACATTCTGTTCACCAACACTATGTTACATTGCACAGGATATTTTCAAGGGTTTTTTCGTACCTTTTGCTTTATTGAACCATTTAAGGCATGGTATTAAGATATCCATTCCATTGTACCTTGACACCTAGGTGAATGCTAGTATCAACAAGCTGAGGGAGAAAATTCTTACCAACCCTCCTCTCAATGATGGTTTAGTGTTTCTCATTTATGAGCATATTAAAACTCATTCTGTAGGGAATTTTTTTGAGGTGAAGGGCATTGAGGAAGATGAGAAGGAGGTTTTGGAGGAATCTCAGGGTTTCTCTGAAACTAAAGATAGTGAAGGTATGTATTTGGAGGATGAGGAGGTGGTACCTAAAAGAAAAGGAAAGGGCAAGGGCTCTGCCTTCAAGACCCATATGAAGGCTACTTAGAAGCCCTTAAGAAAAATATTAGAGCTTCTCTAAGTATGAAGTAGACTAAGAAAATGGTGGAGTTTGATGAGGACTACTTTGAGGAAGATGAAGATATGGATACTAATATTGAGGATGTCAACTCTAGTAGGAGAAAGCAAGGGAAGGGGGTGTATAAGAAACAAAAGAAGGCCAACTCGACCTTGAAGCATGGTAGGACCCGTATGACCAAAAAATAGGCCAAAGTTGTTATCTCATCAGATGAGTATGAGGAGAGGGTGATGATATGGATATTGACATTAATGAAGAGGGTACCAATAGGATCATTAAGCCATCAAGGAAGAAGTGGAAAGTTGAGAAAGGAGATGTTGGAGTCTATAGGGCTCAAATTCCCCATTGAATCTCATTAAGGATCAATATGGGGATGACTCTCTCATTGAGGGGGCGAACCAGGATGTTGTTTCCACCCATGCTACTCAGGCCAAGGTCTTTGTTGAGGATTTCCATGCTCCTTCTAAGGGTAGGAAAATGACATGGAAAAACATAACCATGGACATAGTGAGGCTTTGGATTGCCAAGGAGAAAATTAATCTTACCGTTGGTGAGGTGGAGCCATGAAAAGTGGACCTCTAAGAACTTATATCTCTCTCTATGGTTATTATCAGTGATTATAGTAAGGAGGAGAATATAAATGTGCTTAATAATGTCAGGAATAGTTTACTGCATACTTTTAGATCCATTAAGTGGTTGTTTCATCAAGTCATGGACATGAAGGATAGGATGAGATCTCTAGAGGGAAGGATTGATAGCCACAAGTCTCTTGATGCTGTTGAGAGGGAAAATCCTATGGTGGGCTCTTTGATTGACAAGGTGACTTTCTATAGGTTGGAGGCCAAGGTGTTTGAGCTGGACAGTAAGGTAAATAGCATTGAGAGCACTCTGAAAGTATTACTGATTAAAGCTATAAAATTCTGAAAGCCTCTAATGAGCATGTTAAAATTCTCATCAACAAGTTGGAGGGTAGTCTTGGGGAGAATGCCATTATTACTAGTCCTGAGGATCAAGGTGCTGCTACTGATATCAAGAAAGGGTCTAGGAGGAGGACAAAAGCAAATAAAAGGAAAATGGTGACGACGACCTCTTCGAACATCAACCAAATCAAAGAGGCTACAAAGAAAATAGACTAGTTGGAGGAGTAGGTAGCTGAGCTGATAAAGAAAATGGGTTAATTCCCATGTGGTATCCTCCTCTCTCTGTTTATTTTGTGTTTTTTGTTTGTGGTCAGTGTGATGTCCTTTCGTAGTTGGCTTTAGTTCATGATGAGGCTAATTATTGCCTCTATTTTATGATAATTTTAAAATACTCTGTTTTAACATTGTCAAGACACTTGTGAACTTATGTTTAGATAAACCTATGGTTAAGTCCAGGTATAACTATTAACCTATGGGTAGATAGTATGCCATATTTTGCTAATATTATACATATAATGCAGTATTTCATATAACCATCAGAATGTGTGTTCTAATATTTGGATTTAATTTGATTATGCTTGTTTGCAAATGTTTTTGCATCATAACTAACTTGATAGGGAAGAAGCTGGAGATGGTCGATAGCATTCAAGGAGGAACATTAAAGTCCAGTCACAATGGAAGAACCATAATGAACTCAGGAGACACGATCGCTACAAAGGAGGAGCCATTATTCTATGAATGCACAACTAAAAAGTTGCTATATTTCCTCTACATTTACTATTGTGTTGGCTTGGTTATCCAGACTTTATTGTTCGTACTGCGAACTATTATATTTCCTTCTTTTTCTTTGGTGGATTTGTAGTCAGTTTTTTTTTCTTTCCTATTTTATATAAGTGTTGATCCTCTATTTATACAGATTAGATCGATAGCTTTAGAAGGTTGGAAGAAATTTTATGAAAAGAAACTATTGACTCTTGTAGTGAATTGTTTTACAATTTTATGTATTATTCTCATGTAAGGAATTTTAGAATATAATGAAATAATTATTGGTTTACATTCTCTGTTAGTAGATTAGTAGAAGCTAACCAAGGGAGCCCACTTGGGAGGTGGATTAGACTAGAGTAGTGTAGATTTACTTCCTGCATTTCTAGTATTTCAAGTAGAAATTGTAAGTTTACTCCTATAGCATCATACTTGTGTGAGTGTTCCTGCAACATCTATGAGAACAGTTATAGTGGATGGTCTAAGTTGGAATATACGTTAACATTTAATTGCATTTCCAACATTCATTTCAGTGAAGAGTTAAATTTGTGTTAGTTTCTTGTAACACTAGTGTAGGATCTTTCCTTGCATTTTACTTTCCTGCGACATAAACATAATGACTCTTTAAGAAACCTACTGCACATACTGTGTTGACCATTTCAAGTATACATCCTTGGGTTGACAAATTAAATGCACCTCATGGTAGGGAGAATAATCCTTAGATTGAATGTACTATTTCTAAGTAAGGCCTTGGGCATGATTATCACACACCTATTGTGAGGCAAATTAGTTCGATTGCTGGCTTTGTCCTATTTTGCTGAATGGGCTTAATGTCTGATCTTTAAGATCTCTTTGTACATCATTTTAAGGGCCCTTCAAAACTTGTTTTTCTTAATAAAACACATTCTAGCCTAGTACATCACAGCATACTTATTGTGGAAATAACCATAAAGAAACAAGCTTTCAAGGTATAAAAAGCCACACAATATATAAAAACTTTCATTAGACAACCACTCACAAAATAACATAAGCTTCAAGTTGTGGATTAGATGGTAGATGAAACCAAAAATAGTTTTGTTAATTAAATAAGTGTGCACAGACAATTGAATGATGCTAACAATTAGGGAGGTTTGGAAAACTCACGAGTTGAATGAACATCAGCAAGCTATTAGGTTGTTGATAATGATATCAAAGCTTTTAGAGAAAACCCACCAACATAAAAAAACTAATTTTATTGGTGGTTCAAAGCAAATAAGAATACATAAACATGTTTACGCTACATGTTCAAAACCTTCTAAAACCAACTTACAACTATCACCAAGCTATTTGCAAGCTGGCACTTGTACTAAATATATACTAAGATATATAGAACAAAGTAACAAGTTTTAGTGCCTAAAGTAACAAAGACTCCAAAAGTTCTATGAAGGAAAAAGGTAAATATGAGTATAACGTGTAAGGTTGTAGAACATTTAACTAATGATTGTTTGGAAATTTCTTACTACATAGAAGGAAATGCAAAAAAACAAAAAGTTATTATGACAAGTTGGAAAGAAAAAATAAGACAACAAATGCAAAGAAACATATGTAATTAGTAACAAATTGTTTGATTGCCATATACCACATTAATGGAGTTCTACTAACTTGTCCCACGATCAGTGAACCAATGAAACATATAACTTACCAATGCATAAGACTAATCAAATTTTAAAGACACCTTTCTAATCTAAATATAATTTTTTTTACATAATGATACATTTGATTTGTTTTGGAGATCCACCTACATCAGACACGAGCCTTTAAGACTAATGATAGTGCATAAAGGGTACCCATAGTTGAATAGTTGATGTGGCATCACATCATTAGTTAATTTTTATAATTAAGAGTACATTTTACTCAAATTTAGGTCATTAGCATTACACTAACAACTTTAAAATCACAAATATTGGTACAATGTTGTCAAAAAAGCAAAAAGAACAAAAGAACATTATGTCAATAAGTGTAAGTATCTAGAGAACAACTCCTATCCCCACTATTGAAACCCCTTCTCCGCTATACTAATTCTTCTCCCCTCCACTAATTCTTGACACAAGGAAATGCTGTTTATTTGGGTAGGAAGTCGTGCCCTCATAGATTATCCTGTCATGGCCGTCTATACATTTATTTGGTTCTACACAATGTATCCTATTTTATCACGCTCACTGCAAGAGGTTGGAGCGCTTATCAAGAGAAGGATATTAATAATAATAATATTGGGAAGATGGTACATTAAAATCATTTCACTCCCATCTGTCTTCTGCATGCGAATTAAATAGCATTGCCTATTGCTTATAGGTTTACATGGGTGCTAACGGCCCCAGTGCGCACAAACACCAGAACTGTGATGAGGATTTCTGTTTGATGTTTCACGCTTAAATTTTGTGTAAAACCTTCTCCAGTCTTCATTCCTTGTACAGTGGAGTTGGAAAGGTGTTTTCTGCCAGGCTCGTTTTTGTGATATTGAAATATTAGGATTTAACTCTGTGGTAGTTTCTGAGCCAAACTCATTGCCCCATGTTTCACGAGGCATGTAGCGGAGACGTCTATTATATTATTTCTGGTTTCTGTCATCATTGTTTACTGTTCATTTTAAAGAAAGTAAATACTAAATTTGATTATAAATTTTAATTCTAATTCGTGTTTTTTATCCACAGAAATCCCCACTGGAAGGGACACAGTTGCAGCATTTTTTTCCGGATATTAAGGGCCTCAGTGCTGCTGCAAAGAGCAAGAGTTCCATAGAGCACGGTTGAAACAGCCCACCCAAATGGGAGGTAAGGATTTACGAATCCTTGCTTAGGCAACGAAGCTTGTCCGTTGCTAGACAGATTCTTACACTTCCACTCATTACTCAGGGCATTCTTCTATCATATTCTAAATTATCTCCTTTCTGTGATAGGATTGTATTTCATTTATGTATTTGATTTCAGAATAAGTTTAATTATATTCCTTTAGCGGACAGCGATATCTAACGTTTATTCTGTTACAATCCTCTGTAAAATCGGGCACCAACTTTACCATATCCCGGCTGCATATCCAATCACAAGTCACTCCGTCCGCTGCCCTTACCCCCAGTATTCCACAAACCACGGTGTATGTGACTCGAGTTGTTATATGTACAGCAACTAGATTTGTCAGGAAATAGAATGAAAGCTAGAGAAAACACCCAACATCCAGTAGCTGTTCAGGCTAATTTCGTGCACCTAACACACCTAAACATAAGTTGAATTTTACTGACATTTTTGGTACTTATGTAGACGAGAAATGCTTTAAGTTAAGGTTTTGAATTTTGAGTAGGGGAGATGACCCAGTAACAGCCTATGTTCCAATGACTGCTACCGCCACAGTTATAAATTCCTCCAATTACTGACCATAAAAAGCCCTAAAATATGATAGCACATGGACTAATAGCTGATTATATGTGTACTAAATAATTGATTTTTTTTTGCTTTCTTGGTTGCTGATTGGTCCATCTGTGATAAAAGAACTATTTTTTTGTGAGCTGCTATTTGGGGGTGAACATAATGGGTTTGGAGTTAACGTTTTAAAATGACACTTTTAGACTACCTCGCACTCTACGGATTTTACATATAGTTCTGTAAATGTAGAAAATCCAAAAGGTTAGCTTTAAGGCTTAAGCTCTTCACTCGCCTACGGAGATTTGTTGAAAAAATTGGCAAATTTTGACTTAAGGATTAGAAGTTGTAGGTTTGTGAAGTTAGCCTTAGTGGTTACAAGGTTGTCTACCCTAGTCACAGGTCTCTACATGTAGAGATTGTGGAGTGTAAGGTGGTCCAAAAGTTTCATTTCAAAATGCTCACTAGATATTTGCTATGTCCAATGCACCAATAGCTGTTCACTCAAAAAATGCTAGTTCTTGTAGTTGAATGTTCCATAGTCTTTATGATATGTCTCAATAGTGGTGCACAGATGAGTCACTCACTAACCAAAAAAGAAAAACAATAATAGATTATTATTACATGTGTGATTGGTTATTAGTACAAGTGTTTTCATTTTTGGTACTCTTTTAAAAATAGTAATTGAAGGGTATCTATGACAAAAATTATAACGGCTATTAGACTGATAACTCCTTGACAGAAATTGGATCTTTTCCCTTGAAGGAAGAGCACCAATTTAAAAAGGAGCCAAACAAATGATAACTAAAAGTTCATCAATAAATTTCATCTGTACCATTAGCTGATCAGTTTTTAGCTTTTTTGGTACTGAATGGGCCCGTTTGTGCACCACTATTGAGACATTTTTTCACAGTTTAAGTATTGGCAATTATGAGTGCATGGTTATTGGGACATCTTTAAGTAGGTATCCAACAACATTTTGAAATGACCATTTTTTGACCTCCCAGGAAGTCTTGGTGCTTCACCTTTGTGAGCATCACCTAGATCCAATGAGTGCTAAGTGTTCCATTTATTCTCATGAGAGATGGATTTGGTCAATGAGCTTGACTCAAAAACTACACAGTTAAATCCTGATAGCAATATCACAATTTGACTTACTGTGGAAATTATCTCTTACTAATCAATTGATGAGCTCAAGGGGCTTCTTGATGAATGATTCATAAGACACAACACTTGGTGAAGGTTTTGCAAATGGGGTTGCAAGTAGAGTGGGTCTGACCACGGAGGAAACTTTGTACTTTGTAGTTAAGTGCATTCAAGCTGGAGTAGTACTGGGATGGGTGACCTCTCAGGAAGTCCCTGTGCTTCACGTTTATGAACATCACCTAGATCCAATGAGTGCTAAGTGTCCCATTTATTTTCATAAAAGATGGATTTGTGTTGAATCACTACTCATGAATTTATGTTGAATCACTACTCTATGCTCTATAGAATACACTCCACCACTTTCCATATTTAGAAACCGCACAACTCTAAGCAGTTTTCCCAGATATACTGAATCATTAATCTAGTCCAATCAATTAAATGCTTACAAATTCGCATAACTTAGCCTACATTAATGATTCAGTATATCTGGGAAAACTGCTTAGAGTTGTGCAGTTTCCAAACACGAAAGGTGCAGATATAATGGAAACTGAAAGGGTACAGTGTATTCCATAGAGCACAGAGTGCATGCGTAGCCTGTACAATCTCTGACAAGAAAAATTGTATAATTTTAATCTCTTCCATTTGTGTGGGCATATGTAATTGTAAATTTAATATATAAGGGTACTTAACTCTGAGTAAAGAATGATTCCAATGGACTTCCACTTGTCTGGCAAGTGGTGCCTCTCTCTGTCAGAATTGCACTATGGATTTTGCAAACACAATTGTGACCGGTGCTCTTTCCCGAGTCAGTTTTGTGCTGTTGAGTTTTTTTGCGTCTGTATTTGTTGTCTGCGGCATGGATTTGATCCTGCCGTGTGTACCTTCTCTCTATGGTTCGCTTGATTTATATATGTCTGCTCTGTTTTCCGCTTTTGTCTGAATATTCGCGGCGTTAAAAGGTTTCTTTTGATTATTGCTGTTATGTTGCCAGGAGACATGTGATCCTTGAAAAACTTGTGTAAAGGATTTGAAACAACAGGCTTCAACTGTGAAGATGGAACTTATAGATTCCTATTAGTGTACCGAATCCAAATGGTATCTAGGATATATGTGTAGTTTACATTCTTTTCAGTGTACCAAATCTAAATGTTCTATTAATGAGCCTTACGATGAGAGAAGATGTTCAAATATGAGAGAATTCAAAACGGGCAGAGAATGACGTCTTCACATACAAGCACAAAACATCTTTTTAGATGTCTTGAATCTGGAAATACCATGCTGCCCTCATTTGCCAAGCCAATATCTACAACTTTGCATAGATCTATCATCTATCTCGTACACAAAAAGCATGTACCGTTTTATGGCCTTCAATGCAACTATATTCAGATATCTTTTTTATTCCTCTTGTCTTTCATCAATCTCCTTACTAATTGGTCTTCGCCAGACCTGCCCGCTTCTGTATAGATGTTTCTTGAGAACATAAGTTGCAGCATTGTTATGATAACAAAAAAAACACGTTGTTGGAAGTACTCAATAAAAATTCATATATGACCTACAGGCACCAAGAAAATATTTTCACAAGACCAACAGAGTTATGACTGGCAGCTTAATAATAAGGTTTAAGATTTCTACACGAGTGCCAACATGGGCATGAAGGTCAACCAGGAAAACCTAAGGCTCAACTGTATATGTAATGCAGTAAGGGTTACTTATGTGATTGAACTATGTTCAACTCTCATCCACTAAACCTGCATGGCTATATGCCCCTAGGACACAAACAATACTTAAAATGCTAGGATGATATCCATACACGTCCATATACTGTTCCAAGGCTCCCATTTTATCACAGGCAGGAAGGATGCTGGCAGAGGTTGTTGAAGTGGGCTTTACACCTGCTTTCATTTTCTTGAAAGTTTCTTAAGCCTTTTGAGAAATCCATTTTGTGCATATCCTGCAATCATTGCAATCCATGAAACCATTTTGTTTTCAAGGTTGTACTACCATGGGTTGTCAGTGCTCTGATGTATCTCCGTGCACTGTTTCAAAGCTTTCATTTTGACACAGGCAGGGATGATGTAGCAAAGGTTGTGGAATTTGGCTTTACACCTGTCAATTTGTTTTTGTGCATATCTAGTGTAGGGAAACAATTCAGTAGCCATTCAGGCTAACTTCATGCATCTACAGTTCCTAATCCGTATGTCAAGATTTACCCATTTTTTCAGTGAACCTTCATAGGTGAGTGAAGAGTTTAAAGCTAACCTTTCAGCTTTCCCACATTTACGGCGAGCTGGTCGAGGTCTAGACTGAAAATGGCTCTGCAACTGATCCAAGGCCCTCGGAGCTCTTTGAAGACCTCATAGAGTGCAAGGTGGTCTAAAAGTGCCATTTTAAAACATTCTTCCAATACCCACCACTAAGATCCCCAATAGCTGTTATAGTACTTTTTGGACAAATGGACCAATCAGCAATCAAGAAAACTAAAAACTAAAAAAAAGTGAATGACTATTGGTGTTCATGGTGATTTGTTTTGGCATGTTTGTGTGCAGATGCCAAAATTATTTTGGGTGGTAATTGGGTGGAAAGGTAACTGATAATGTGACGGCATTGCGTACATGGGCAGCGACTGACTCGTTTCCCTTAGATAACTAAAGTTTGTCACAGTAGTTGTGTTGTAATCACCCCATTTAATGATCTTAGTCTTATGTTATTGAGTAACTTGACCATTCCAACTGATCAATCAACCAATTCTATTGTCAATTTGCTTTGTTAATTGATTAAAATATATTAGTGATTCTAATATGATCCCATGTCTAATTAATTAGTACCAACTAATTAATCTTTGCACATATATACAATTGAACTAAATAAACAATTTTAGTTATCCTTACTTAGATTTTGTTATCAATCAAAGTTGGTTAACTAATGTGTCAGTCCACATTCGACTCCTGTTATTTTAGTTAGTGTTACGTTCTACCCATTAATTAAATAGGTTAGCTAATTAATTGATAAGTTAACTCAATCAATCAAATTATTTGATTGAACAATTAATTTAGTTGACAAATCAATCAAGTTGGTTAACTAACTAGCTTGATGGTTGAATTAACTAAATTGATTGATCAGTGTATTATTATTATTATTTTGAAGGGTAAGAGGCTGAAGCGAAGATTAATTATTATTATGTGTTGTGATAATTATTATTATTTGTTAAGCTCGAGTAGACGTGAACCCAAGACCTTGCAGATAAGAGGCTCACAACTTACCGTTGTGTTGAAGGCTCTTGCCTGATCAATGTATTAATTTGATTGAGAGTTGATTTGATCAATTAATCAGTAAACTAATTTAATTGACGGGTGAAAGGCAGAACTGACTAAATTGACATGAGTGAAATGTGGGATTGATTGCCATTTTATTCCTCTGGATTTGATTGTGTAAGGTTTTTTTTAGCATCAATGTTTTGGATCACACTCTGTTATCCATCATCAGGATGTTAGCAACTTGAGGACTTGAGATTGACTCATTTGTTAGCCAAGTTTGATTGATAAATGAACTATGGGTAAGGATAATTATAATCATTTATTTCTTATAATTGGTGATCTTTCTGATTTAAAGTTTCTGATTTAAAGGTTTTGTTTTGGCTTTATTGAATCCTTGCAAGTGAATGCCTCTTTGATTTGAAGCTATTACTTCTCCACTGTGACATTTGTTGCACAATCAACATCATATTCTAAGTGACCCACCTATTGACCTCATGCATTACACTTTCGCGTAAAAAAAATAGACCGAAAGTTTCCCTAATCTACTTTTCATACCTTTTTGGCAATACCCATTGTACAAGAAGTTGCGGCTGCTAGTTAACATAATGTAACCAGTTAATAGATGAGGTAAATTAACATTACTAAGTTGATAAATTGATGGCATGATGAGATGACAACGACAATTGATCTAGCATATCTATATTTAATAATTAAAATTTATATAGAAAAAAATCCATATAAAAGATGCTGAGAGATATCAATGTATGACTAAAATTGATTGGTTAGAATGATGAAGTGAGTTGACAACATGAAACTGGGGCAATAGAACGGGATGATATTGATAAAGTTATGGTGGCAAAATCTAGGTGTCTACACAACAATCATGGGATTCCATGAGACCAATCTTGTAGGTGTTTTGTCAACAGTTAACTTGCCTTAATATATGGTCTTATATTTTGCATGTGTCTATGAGAGCAATTGCAAGTACAGCATTTGAGGATTGTGTCAAGTTTTGATGCCTTGTCTATGCTTCACCTTTTGCATAATGTCTATTGGGGGAGTTGGAACTACAACGTTTAACAAAATACCCCATCCTTTATGGATGTCCATACCTTGTTCCAAAGTTACCAGTTCTGCAGTGTTCGAGTACCCTGGTAAATATAAATTGATCAGATTCGAGACCTGTTGATATCGTGAAACGGTATGACTACATTGTGAGTGTACCCATGTCTTCTTTATGCTGTAATAATCATATACCACAAGATGTCTTCTTCGTTCACTTTACGGGCTTTCACCAAACTTTTGCTCTTGAAATACATGTGAATAATCTTATTACTGAAAGCTTTATTACTGAAAACTTGATTTTGTGATATTGGTACCAATGAAAACTTGATTTTGTGATATTGGTATCAATAAAATTACAGAATTAATCTAATTATCTTTTTTTCCGAGCAGCTGGGTATACTAGTAAGGCGGACAGCTTAAACATTACACACTAAGGGTCTGTTTGGTTACGGGAATAACAATATGGGAATAGGAATATGTATTCTGGAATTGTTATTCTAGAATGAAAAATAAGAAATACGTATTCCTGTTCTTGTTTAGTTCAGTCGAAATTTGATGGGGAATTCATGGACCCAAAAATTTATGTTTTCTAAAATAAATAAAACTAGAATAGGAGTATGTATTGGAATTGCAAATGCTCATTTTTGGGCCAAAATTGGAATACATATTCCTATTCACAATTCTTATTTGGTGCACCCAAATGAAGAATTTGAAATTTTAAGAATTTACATATGCCTATTCCCACTCATATTCCTGCTGCCAAACGGACCCTAAGCTTCATTCCAACACCAAAAGTGTTAAATAGTCAAAGTTGACTTATTTTTTCCAAACTTAATTCTTAATATGTGATATTTACGGGTGGTCCCAGTAAAGTGCTATTGACCTACTAAATGATTTTTATAATAGACTTTTAGTTAGCAAGACTCTATGAACGATTACTTGAACATGAATGGTAACTGGGCCATTCCCTATAGATTGTAGATGAAATTTCAAGTTCCTTTAAGTTTACTATTTGCATCATGGTATGAGGTAGGTGTGACCCTGTTAACTCATGTTAACTCATATTCATGATGATGATTCATGTTCGTCGATCATTGATAACAATTATATTGAAATTTCCATACAAAATGAATGTCCTTTTTCTTTTGAGTTTTTCCTCTCCGCAAGAGAATCAAATGCTTCATATGAATGGTGCTTAGATTGTTTGTCTGGAAGGAAGTTTCTGTTTGGACACTGACACAGTGAGCCTAACACCATTTTTTCAGATCGTGCAGGCTACTTAATTTTATGAAGCAAATTGGCCCAGGTACCTGATGATAAAATTGAGTCCAGCATCTGTATTTAATTGCTTACGTAGCTGGTTTAGCCTTGCTCTGGTGTATCAAAGAATATGTATACTTGATGTCTCATAGAATATGTATAGCTGGTTCAGCCTTACTCTCTTGTATTTTGGAGTTCCCCTCAATTTTTGAAAAAATTGTTACAGTTATCTGTATCTTTTGAAGGAAAACGGTCCAGATCTTTCATTGTATTGTACACGTTCTGGTTGGTTATGAAATTAGTTGCTGTATCATAGAATATGTATACTTGTATGCTCTTGACAATTGAAGCAAATTTCACCGCTTTTAGATATTTAAGCTGATTTCCCTATCTTCAGATCCAGCAGTGATGTTACTATATCTATGTGGTATCCTTTAACAATATCATTATTTTAATATTAATAATATTAATATATTGGTGAAAATCTAAGAATAGAATGATTTTAGACCTTTAGACTTTATAGATCTAAGAGCTTGTTATTAGCAAACCCATGCCATGTTAATCATGTTACAAACATAGAACTTTTGATTTTCATTCGAGTCCAAGAAGATATATCTATAGAAGGGCGTCGGGGTGAAATAGTGTAAAGGGTTAAGTTCTTCGCCATTTTGCAGGGTGTCGAGTATTACAAGAATGAAGGAAAAGCAAAACAACGATGGAGAGCATCCATGGACTAATGTCCCGCACAATCTACCACCTCGCGAATCAGTAAATATACAAAGGACCAAATGTGATTGTTGTTTCACAAAACCCAATATACAAAGGATTTCATACATTTGCAGAATGGGGACACATTGCTAATTCGCTGAGGGGAAAGCAAGATCAAAGAGGATATTTTGTGACTCAACGATCGTGCATAGAGTAGAAACAAGCTGATCACAGAAAGTCCAAAGGAGATTAAGGCTCCTTTCTCGACCTACCTTTTATTAAGCTTCATTATAATTAAAGGGGAAGTTTAGTATTTAGGTTTCACGACGAATGACATGATACAACACTTCAGATTGCAAATGAGATTATGGATGTACATGGTTTAGATTAGGGAAAAAAATAAAAATCAGCCCTTAGTGCGCGTCTTTTATTAGTAAGGGATAAATATGATTAAGTTTCTATTAGACCACAATTGTTTCAGCTTTAAATGCTGGTTTGTGTGTGTGAAAAATGTGGAGAAATATGCAAACACATTTCTATGAATCCTTATATTTGAAATCCTTCAAAATAATATCATGAAATCGCAAGATCTCAAGAATCGACTCATAGCTTCCTATCATCAATGTGCAAAGACCTTCAAAGGTTTGTAGTGGTGGCTCTTATATGAACATTAGCCTTGGTCTTCACAAGTATATCCAATGAATGAAAGATTCAAATGATCATAAACATGCAAGAATGGTCCAAGTCCTTAAGAAAATCGCATGAAAGCTTCAAATAATGGTGATAATAAAATTGTCCCCCTCTTGATGATAATAAAATTGCCTCCCTTCAAAATGAAGGAAGGAGGTTTCCTTGTATACCAAAGACGAGGCATTCCCAAATTGGAGGGAAAATGAAAATTAAATGAAAAGGTGTGACCCACATAAGAGAATGTGCAATTAGCATTTGATTAAGAGATGTGGAGTGTAGAACTCCATAAAAATTATAAGATGAGGGGTGTTTTTATTTAATTTAAATGTAAAATAATCTTTTTTCTTATAAAATAAAGTGTGACATTTATTTAATTATTTCTTTTAAAATAATAATTGTTGCACATAAAATTAAGTGAGGAAGGGTTTTATTTAATTAAAAGGAAGAATTTTTTTTTTTAATTAAATAATACAAAAATCAAGATGATCCAACCATTTATTTAAAATTAATTAAATAAATTAACTCCAATTTAATCAAGGAAATTGATGTAAAATAATAATGATTAATTAAATAATTCAAATAATATAATTTGATCAAAGGGAATGGTGATGTAAATATCGATTCAAGCTTGAGATAAATTATGAAACTGGGCCACATAGTCAAGGTGACCATTTTAGGGTGGCAAGGTGACCATTTTTGGGTGCATACATTTGCCCCTCTTTGACTAATGTGTGTCCACATACATGATAAGCACATTAAGTCAAGGAACTATAAAATGAGATGTGTATAAAAATTGATTTATGTCAAAAATATATAAAGATTAAGCATCCAACTCTTGTTCCCTCAACATGCCCTTTGGGGTCTTATAGTGCTTGGAACACAATATGTCTCTATGGGTCTTATAATTGTAGGTTTGCGCAAAGAGTTTTTAGCAACTATAAAATTCATGATATATATATAAAGGCAAAAGACAAATATCAACACCCAGAAAATGAAAAAACACGCATTGACTTGCCCTAGGTACAATAATCATCTTCCCCAAGCTAGGCAAAAAAAGATGAGTAGATTTTGAATCAACTTTGCAAACAATGAAGCTCAATAGAGTGTTCTTGCCCCCTCGGGATCGAAATTGAAATGAAGAAAAGGGTAAGCAAGAACAAGATAGATATGATCAAATGAGAAAAAGGTTCATGATGAAAGATAAGCAAGATATAGATCAAGAAACCAAGGTTAAATCATTAAGCGCGAAAAGCATGCCCCGAATCAAAAGAAAGAAAAGGGGTGAATGAAAGACAAGAAGATGGAAAGAAGAAGAGGCAAAATGCCTCAAAAACCATCAACTATGCAAGATATGACATTTTGATTGAGATCACGAACAATTGACATGTACTAAAAAGCATAATCGTGATCAAAGCTGATAGCAAAGAAATGATGAAGGAGACCTTCAAAAGGTTAAAAAACAAATCAAAACCTCCAAGGAGATAAAATGCATGTTCATGTCCATATGATGCTTCTATCCATTCTATGTACTTACTCATTTCGGCCAAGATTAAGATCCTACTTTTAATCATCGAGCCGAGCTACACAACCTTCACTAGTCGGAACCATGAAGATATGAATGTAACTTTGTCGGAAAGACCACACAATTATCACTAATCACTGAAGTACTCTGAAGATATGAATGTGATCGAAAGCTTCCCACAATCATCACTAGTCACCAAGGAAACTATGATGATATGAATGGGATTCAGTAGTGTTGAGAAACACTGCAAGTCTTGAGATCAAAACCACACAAGCAAGAAATCAACCAAAAATGTCTCATGGTCCATAGTTCTCTAGTTATGCATCCAGAGAAAACCATAGAGACACTCATCAATACTAATCAAATCACTTATTAAAAAAATAAACCATATGCCCCTAGTGCAAAAATGACTAGGGAGGGAAAAAAAACATACAAATATAGTGCACTAAACATGTATATATAGCAATGAACAATCATCATACAAAGAAAGATCAAAGCATAGCTCAACATTAAGTATAAACTAAAGCATGATAATCAAGACAAGACTCTCAGGGTAGTGTTAAGAAACACTATTTTGGTGTTTAAGATATCTAAGGAACATCGTTGATATTGAAAAATACCATTTCTTTTATAATTTTTTTTTGTATTTTTGGAATATATCACTTTTTTTGTATTTTTTTAGGAACAATAAATACGTACAAATGCCCCCAACAAGAATGGACATTAGGGATAGAACTTTTTCAAATGAAGCACGTCGATAGGATCAAGGAGCTGATCTCCCTCAGGTGTAGACAACAAATAGGCACCTGATCCAAAAGCATCTGTAATAATAAAAGGACCCAACCAATTAGGCTCAAATTTTCCTTTTTGAGCTCTATTTTTTTTATTTTTAGGATTCTCATGCAAAACAAGATCTCCCACTGAAAACTCTCTAGGGAAAAATTCCTTGTCATAAGTCTTAGACAATCTTTTCTGATAAAATCTCATGTGATCAAAAGTAGTTTTTCTCTTCTCATCAAGTAACTCAAGTTCTTGTAATCTCATAACTCTGTAATCTTAATTTGTCACTAATCTGTTAAGAGTAACTCTCAATGATGGAATCTCATCCTCTAAAGGCTCAACATTGTAAATATGAATAACATCGTTGCTGGCAACTATAGAATCAGTCTATCAAGTTCCTTTCAATTTCTCTTGAATCATAAAGTTGTCTAATAACTGGAGAATCCAGCTCATGAGAAATATGTGAGTTTGAAATCTCATTAATTGTACTAGATTGAGAATCATAAGCATGAATCACATCAATACTCAAATCAATTGTAGAAGGCTCTAAAGATAAATCCAATTCATACTTATTTGAATATGCTCTTTCATCATTATTTTGTATATCTTAATCATTTTGAATTTTTGAAGAAGAAGCTTCATTATTTGAACCATGTCCATCTCCCCAAAGAAGATTGGTAAAAGGGATCAAATCATCACATATATCTTGTTGATCAAGTATATACATTTCCTCATCATCATCATAAACATCAAAGATGGGTCCATCATCATTTTCTTCTTTGTAAATCTAATCTCTAACAACACTTCCTTCTTCCACTTCTTCCATAGGAATTAAAGGTTCAACCAAAGAAACAACCTCACATCCCATCATTTCACTATTAAGTCTCTTAGATTTTGTCACACTTTCTACAGATTCTTCAACTGTCTCATCTGAAACTCTATCCAAAGGCACATGTGATTCTGTTGAAATATTATTGATAGCCAAAGTATTAACTCCTGAAATACACATCTCAAATTCATTATGTGCAAATGTAACACACTGATGATATGTGGAAGGAATGACTTTTATTTCATTTATCCAAGGGCTACCCAATAAAATGTTATAAGAAAGGATACTAGTATCAACTACATGAAATAGAATATCTCTCTCAATTGACTCAATCCAAATAGGTAAAACAACCAATCCTTTAGATTGTCTTTCACTACCATCATAAGCTCTAATAGTAATCTTCTGTCTAGTATCAATATCTTGTTCTGAATATCCCAATTTTTCAAGTATGTTGAAAGGACAAATATTCAACCCGACAACCCCATCTATCAACACACGTCTAACAAGAGTTTTGTGAATCATGACTTCAATATGTAAGGCAAGATTATGTGGATGATTCAAATCCTTATCATTTTCCTTAATTGTAACCATGTTGATAACATTGTCTGCATTAGAATATCCATAATTTTGATTAGCATAAGTATAATTCACTTGAGCTTTCCCATTCTTAGATGATATACCCTTTTCATGCTTAGGCAATGGATCCTCATAAGCTTGATGATCATTATTAGTAGCATGATTGGCACCATCAATTACAAACTTTCCATAATCAATCAAATTTTGAATATTGTGTTTTAACCTTTGACAATTTTTCGTAGTATGACCAATTTTCCTCTGATGGTATTACAATAGGCATTATCATCCTAGCGCGGACCCTTTATAGGAGGTGGTTGCCAATTCTCAATCAAAGTTAATAGCTTGTCATCAACCAACTCTTCCAAAACATCCTCATAAGGTCTACCAATCTTTGCAAAAGTTCTTCTCTCTTGAGGATTTCTATAATTGTATCTAGAATTTTCTCTATTATTTTGCTAAGAAGATGCTTGAAGTTTCATAGCATGAACACTATTTGATAACTTGTAAACTACTTGGTCATTAGACTTAGGTGCATCAACTATACCATCATTAATCACACGTTGATTCCTTTTATAAGAAGTAATCCTATTCTTGTTTCCACTGTTGTTATTATTCTTGTTGCTATTATGCTTGATAATTCCTTGATTCTTCAAAACATCTTCAATACGAAAAGTTGTTTCTACCGTATTATGAAAAGTCCCAAACACCCATTGCCAATTTCATTTCTCAATTTAGGAACCATATTACTCACAAGTGTATCAATTTTTGGAATTTCTCTAGAGAAACGAGAACATAACTTTCTCCATCTTTGCAAAAAGGCAACAAAGGGTTCTCCTTGATCTTGTTTGAGGTTGCATAAATCCAACATAGAAACTGGTTTTTGAACATTGTAAGAGAAGTGTTGAATAAATTTTTGAACACGGTCCTCAAAATTCTTAAGTGGGGGAGTAATCTTAGTGAACCATTCCATAGCTTGACCCTTTAAACTCCTAGGGAACAATCTAATAAGATAAGCATCTTTATGTGTAAATTCCAAGGTCAAAACATTAAACTGTCTCATATGATCACTAGGGTCTCCATTCCCATCATACTTATCATAATGAGGAAATTTTGTTTTCTTAGGGAATTCAACCTCTAGAATACTCCTCTCAAAAGGTAGAGGACAAACACTCTGTAGAGAAAATGGATACTTAGGTGTAATTTTATCCATTAACATCTTCATATTTTTCTCAGTTTGTTCTTGAAATGAAGGATTTTGTCTCTTGATATTCTTATTCACATCAAAATCATAAGGTGCTTGAACACCTTTTTTGATTAAATCCATGAAGTATTTATCCTTATTAATATGAATGTATTGATCCATGTACTTGTGAAATTCTGGGTCTTGCTCGAATAAATCATAATCCACACCAAAACCACATGTAGTAAATTGAGGGTGTTGTTGTGAATTCCTTGGAGGAGACATTTGCCTTTGCTAATATCTAGGAGGAGGAGATGGTTGTCTCCTATTTCCCTTAGAAGATTGTAAAGGTGACATATGTCTAGTAACTCTTAGAGGAGGAGAAGGAGGTGGAGAACCATTACCACCACCAAGCAAAAGTTTCTGACGTGCTATTTAATGAGCTCTCATTTCTGCCTCACATTGTATGAATGCATCCATGTAAGCTTGTTTTTCTTGTAGAAGACATCTCTCCTCATCACCCCTAGGAGATATAGGAGGTGGAGAAACATTACTTCTCTGAGAAAGAATATCATTAACCATTTTTTGAGCCATATCTTTAGCCCTTTTTCTAGCTTGGGCTTCCGTATACATACTCGCTTTACTAAACTGAGCATTAGGGGTTCTTGGAGTTTTGTTGAGAAATTCTTGAGACCTAGCCAAACTTTCATTGATTTGTTGTGCTACTTGTTTCTTTTGCTTCTCCAAGTATGTTATCTTTTCCAATTCATCTTGTCTAATTTTATCATCCATTGGGTGAGAAGATTTAGGTGATAATCCAGGAGGAGCAAGAAATGGAGAGTAGTGTTGATTTCCTCCAAAAAAAAATCATTGCTGAGTTAGTTCCATCAATATCTTCATGAGTTATGCAAGATCCCAAAGGTTCAACCCCATGTTGCCTCAATAATCTATCATTTATCATGTCATCCATGCTTTTATCTTTGCTTCCAGTGAATAACATGTCTTGCTCAAAAAGTGAAGAGGGCTTAGGTATGTTCAATTTACTAAGATTGCTAGGAGTAAACTCAATTTTTGTTTTTCCCTTAGGTGTTTGATCAAAGATAGGTTCTTTTCCTTTATGGTTTTGACGAGTTGGAACTAAGGGTAATTGACCAAAGTTAACTTGAGGTTGTTTACCATGACTCACTTGAAACCTAGTCGTAACCGGCATGAGACAGAAAACACTAGTAAATAGGAAGACTCCAAGAAGCGTTGGTATCACTCTCAGGTAGTAAAGTAATCACTTGTCCAATTAATAAGGTGTAATAATGTAATTGTCTGTCACTCTTGTTAACCTAATCAGCCAATAGAGGTCTCACGATTGGTTAACACAATATGTCATTGTTGGTCTCACAATTGTGGAATTATCCAAGAGTTGTAATGTTCTGTAATAAAATGTAATAATATGAGATAAATTGATATGTTTAGACAAGTGAATACCCACAATCCAAGGATGAAATCAAAGAATCCCAAACAAATCTTTCTCCACTAGGAAATCTCTAACTCTGCAAGTTTTGATGTTGGCGACAAGATAAGACAAGACTTACTAACTCAAAGATAGCTATGATGCAAGGATCCAAAGTGACAACAAGTTTAGACGCTCAAGATTAGGTCCACAATGGTCAAATCAACTTAGGAATGACAAAATCGCCGTTACCCTAGAGCCCAAATGATGAATGATGAATTGTCCTTTTAACCAACTAAGATCATTTTTAGATTTATAAATAATAATCAAGCACATAGAACATCAATTAGGGATTTCAAGCAAACCTCGACAAGCAATGGGCAAGGGACAAAGCAATCTTGCGCGTGAACAAGAATAGTGTCGTAGTATGAATCTAATCCCTATAACCACTACTGTGTATGTTCTCAAAATGTTTTTCAATCACGCACATAGTCCTAGAATTTTTTTTTGGTAGCACTAAGGTTCTTAGCGATGGTCAACTCTACAACTTTTGCAATTTAGAGAGGGCGAAATCCAATCCTGACGCACTAGGGTTTTGACATATTCTGAGAATTTAATTAATCGGAGATACTGAGGAGATCTGACAACTCAACAAAAGACTACACCCATGAGGATTTCTCTCATAAGGACATTTATATAGTGATTGCTACTACCATGTCAAAAATTACTATTACCGCTTGAGGTTTTGTTCACGTGGTTGACCCAATAATGAGAATGTCCACTACGGTTTAACCCTCTCTAATCAAGGAAGATTCACAAAGTTGTACCACATGGGGACTTGGTTTGGATTCAAGGGTTCCAAGTTTCTGATGTGCACAAAAGGGAACAGAGCATACTTCTCTAGCGTCTTCACCTTACTCAAACATAGCAAACAAGATTCTTTGACACGCTAATTTGAAATCACCTCATCAAATTTTTGAAAAAGCCAACAACAAACACCACCAATCTCTAAAGAGAAAGTACTAATGAATGTTGAGGACAAACCCAAGCGGAATAGTGAGACTGACAAATATCTTTCCCTATCTACAAGGGGATCCGTTGTCAAGAGCAGCTTCACATGTAAAGCAAGCGAATGAAGTTCAGTCTTTCAAGATCTCTCAAATAGTGTTCATAGGGCCTAATTACTATGTGAAACACAGATGTGTGAAAGCAAGTCTAGATCCAATTTTATAGCACCAAATGAAGTGTGAATCTATGAAAGCGTGTAAAAGCACTCAAGCCAAACACATGAGAGGGTTCATTTTACTTTCAAATCCAAATGTTATAGAGATATATCAAAATACCTAGTTCCTTGCAACACATCTTTTCTCTGTTGTACCTTTTATTTACACTTGAACGCTCGCTCGCAACGAACAAAGTAACAAGCAAAATAATCAAACACAAGATATGCAATATATATCCAACTTATACAAAACTAGGGTTAGATCTAAAAATATGATTTTTAAGAGTGATAATAATCAACAAATAACGCAAATGAAAGCTCACATCATGTATTGATTCATTGTAAAAATTAAATGCAAGTTATTCATTAAATGCCCTTTTTTATTGATTTTTGACCTAGTAATCAAGAGTGGACCTATATTATATGAATTCATATCCAAAACCCTAAATGCAAAAAAGATACCCCTATAAAAAATCAGAGAGCATTCCAAAAATGTCAGAATTTTGAAAATGTCTTTTAATTTGTGCCCTAGAGAGCCATTTTGTCCAAACAGACTATTTTCTGCAAATCCAATTATTGAGCCCTAATATGATCTCTAAAATCAAAATACAAAGAACCAAAGCTCCAAAAAATCCAAAACCAGCGTGAAAGAGGTGGGTTGCCCCACGGTGGGTGCCAAAAATGTGGACAAATATGCAAACACACTTCTATGAATCCTTACACTTGAACTCCTTCAAAATAACACCATGAAATCTCAAGATCTCAAGAATCGACTCATAGCTTCCTATCATCAATGTGCAAAGACCTTCAAAGGTTCGTAGTGGTGGCTCTCATATGAACATTAGCCTTGGTCTTCACAAGTACATCCTATGAACTGAAGATTCAAATGATCATGACCATGCAAGAATGCTCCAAGTCCTCAAAGAAATCACTTGAAAGCTTCAAATAATGGTGATAATAAAATTGCATCCCTTCAAAATGAAGGAAGGAGGTCTTTTTATATACCAAAGCCAAGAGGCATTCCCAAATTGGAGGGAAAATGAAAATGAAATGAAGGTGTGACCCACATAAGAGAATGTGCAATTAGCATTTAATTAAGAGATGTGGAGTGTAAAACTCCATTAAAATTATAAGCTGAGGGGTGTTTTTATTTAATATAAATGTAAAATAATCCCCTTTCTTATAAAATAAAGTGTCACATTTATTTAATTATTTATTTTAAAATAATAATTGTTGCACATAAAATTAAGTGAGGAGTTTTATTTAATTAAAAGGAAGAAAATTCTTTTAATTAAATAATACAAAAATCAAGATGATCCAACCATTTATTTAAAATTAATTAAATAAATTAACTCCAATTTAATCAAAAAAATTTGTAAGAATTTGCCTAAGGGCAAAATTCACCCAGGAACTAAGAACTCAAACACAAGCACACAATAGACCAAAGAGAGAGAGAGAGAGAGAGTATGATTAGAATAACGATGTATTCAATAAATGGTTCATTAAGAGTACACTAGGAGTGTCTGAATATAAAGGCCTCATGAGAGCTTCTAGAATGCATAGAAGTTAGCATCATGATGTGTCATACAACCAAGCACATGTCCACCAAATATGGGTTATCCTTCATTAAGCACAAAAGTAAGTGCGGTGATGAGAGGATAAGCCTACAAAGGTGTGATACGCAAAACAGTGTTGTAGACACCATGTGCTTAAATAGAGTTGTGTACTCTTGTGTTGTCAACATGACAACTCAAAAGGTGTGCAAACTCCTAAGTGTCTCACAAATAAAAATAATTAAATAATGCAAAATAATAAACTAATGCATTAACCTAAGTAAACTTAAGTAAGTGTAATAAGTGAATACTTATTTACACCAACACCCCCCCTTAAGTGCAACTTAGGGGAATGCCCTTAAGCTTACGATTTAGGATGAAGATGCATAATGGGTCCTGGCTAGTAGGCCATATTAGGTACCCATGTACATAATGAAAATGCAATCTCCCATAAAGCAGGGAAATAGGGAAAACCTTATGGGAAAAACCCTCCCCCAAAAAGAGAGATAAATAGGATGCATTGATGGATGGAGTAATCAAGACCCCCCCATTACAACATACATCTAGTATATACATAAGAGAATAAGTGAAGTAAGAGAGATAGAATAGGCTCCCCCCCCAAAAGAAGAATGCCAACAAGTGAAAGCTGCTCCGATGAAGAAGCTGGTCCATGAATGCAAAATGGTGTTCCTCCCCTTAGGAAGAAACAATGCCAAAGGTAAAGTCCTGAAGATGTAGGGTGGCCCTGAAACCTGCTCAAGTATCCCTGTACTGATGCTGAAGTTCACCCCTTCCAACTGTACTAAAAAGAACGAATGCAGATCTATCAAGGATGTCTGTTGAACCTGTTCCACTGAACCATCTGTCTCCTCAACTGACAAAGAGCCCTCCACTAATTGTTGTTCATAAGGATCCACAATCATGCCAACCTGTAAAGATTGATCATGTAGAGAATGGACATGAGGGTCAGAGTGAGCCCTCGCAACAACTTTAGAAGAATCATCATCAATGAGAAGATGTAAGTCCTCAAGTTTGTCTCCCAAGTCCACTGAAGCTGGAGCTGGAAGACGATATGTACCATGTTGTGATGGATCTTTCACTATGGCAATATAAGCACGTGGATTGGACTGATGTGACCTGTCACTGCAACTGTCGATAGAACCCCACGTGTTTGAACCTGTTGAAGCACTATCGCTGGTGTCACTATCAGTTTCCACTATGTATGATGTGCGGAGAGGAGTAGAGGATAAGCTCGGAGAACTTTCCTCAAAGTGAACATCCTTCTCCACAAAAATCTCGTGAGTTGATTTGTGATCATCACTAGTCACCAAGGCATTGGTCTTAAATGACTTGAGAAGGCCAAAATCCACCAAGTGAGATTGTTCAACAATCAACATATCTACAAATCCATCAAAGGAAGGCTTCTGGTAAGCAGATCCCATGGTTAACCTATGAGTATTAAAGCTTGAAACAAAGTTGGCGTACTCAGAAGGTAGCTTCTTCAGGATGTGATGAATTAACCTGTCATCCTTCATGGGATTTCCACAATCTTTTAGAAGTGCCCTATACTCATTGAATTTGAAGATATAATCCTGAAATGTGTCATAATTTTTAGGATCCAAGAGAAGTAGATCATCTTCAATTTGAAATCCCTTTTCTTCATCCACTTTACCATACAATTGTTCAAGTTTATCCCAAGCTTCCTTAGATTCTGAACAATTTTTAATGTGAAAGAGAAGATCCCCATGTACACAACTCCTAATTACACCTAAAGCTTATCGGTCTTGATTTGTCCAATCAATGAGTTCTTTAGCATCAATAGGTTTAGTGATTGTACCATCAACATAAAGACTATCCTTTTCCTATTAATCTACTCCATGCAATATCATTCCAAGTAGAATAGTTGCGTGAAGTTAGAGGAGGACATTTAAAACCCATGATGTAGAAATGAAAGAGCACAATAGAGAGACACAAGAACACTGTACACCCCCCCTATTCACTCAATCAAAAGACCCCTCCAAAAAAGATGCTTTGGCACTTTATAAGTAGTGCGTTTACAATGAGCCACTTGTCAAAATGAACAAAGTGGACTTTCTGATTTTGCTTTTACAACTACCTTATGAGGCTGAAATCTGTCACTTAAGCACTGTAGCTTAGTTTTACAACAATTCTGAAAAAGAATGAAAGCTTTATAATGCCAAAGAAGGCCTAATTCTGAAAGTGAGAAATTGGTCCATACAACCCTAGAATCTGACTTAAGATCTGGAAAGTAGATGAAAAAATACACATTTTCAAAAAAATGGAACCTGAAAAAGTGACCAAATGTGCTCGTACGGAGCTTCTGAAGTTGCAAAATGCAGGATTATGCAAGTACAGTCGCCAAAAAATGCAATTTCGGCAAAATTTGTGCGCCAAAACCAGAAAACAACACCACCACTCGAAAATTCAAAAAATTCTACCTGATTTCAAAAAAAATTGAACCTAAATCGGAGTCTGGATGTTCGAGTTATCGACTCGCAAAGTCAGGCTGCCAAACTGAAAAGCAATCTGGAGAGGGGTCTAGAAGGAAAACTGCGAGTCTAAACTTGATGGTCAAATGGCCGTCACTGTAGTTGAAAAATGCTTGGAAATGATGGTCAAACAACTGTCAATTTTAACCACGGGAAAAGATGACGTTAGCAAAAAACAATCAATCTGGTGACGTGTCTGATGACTCAGTTGTCTGTACTGTACGGAATGGCACGTGTCAAATGACCTATGTTGACATGGCAATTCGCTGGGTTCCACGGGTGATGTGGCAGTCCTAGCTGATGTGGCAAAAACAGCGTGTCAATTATACACGTGTCAAGGGTCGATTGGGCTGCGTGGAGGTTTAAAGTTGCGTGTAGGAACTGAGCAGAGCGCCGAAATCTTCGGACAAATGCCGAAAAAGACTGCCAAACTTGCGCTTGGCCGGAAAACGCGTGCCAAAAAACACTTGCCAAAATTGCAGCAACTCGCCGGGAAAAGCGTAGATGGCAGGAAGTTGGGCGGGAGAACGATGCAGGGTGCTTGATCGCGAAAAGCTAGTCGTCATCGGAGCTGTGTTTCTCGTTGGCGGGATTCTCCAATCCCTTGCCAAAAAAGAAATCTGCTTTGGGATCATAGACACCGGATGTGCTGAAACCCTTGCCGAGTCCCTGTCTACGGTGGCCGGGAATCCAATCGCGTCAATGGCCTAAATTACAGTCGTGAAAAATGTAAATTGTGGGTGGAAGCTGCAACACGTGGCCGGGAAGATGACTAAACTGTCGAAAAATAGGTGTGCTTGCCGTTGCAAATGTTGACGGCGGGAAATCGAGTCTGGCCATCGGATTTCGAGATTTAATCCCACATGGGCCGTGGGTGGAGTCTATAGACTCTGTAAATACAGGAAGCCGCAGAATATAAAATAAAAGGCTCACGCCGGTGGGTGAGGTTGGCCACCAAATGGAATATATTTGCCAGATATTGTACAATGCCTGCTATGATTATACAGGGGTACAACGTACGGCCTCTGCGATGAATTGATTTTGCATGCAATAAATTCCTTCCAAATGGCAAATCTGGGGTGTCACTGCCTGGGTTTGCTAAATTTTTTTTCTCTGCTAGTGCCTGTAGGGCAAAAAAAAAATCCAAAAAATATGATAGAAATTACAAAGAAATAAAGATCCAAAAAATTAAATTACAGATCTGAAAATAAGATCATACCCATACTGTAAATCCGGCCTCCGAGTTCTGATTTGCAATTTTTTTTTGCCTCACGGTCGACTTTGGGCCAAGGTAGTCAAGTTTATAGTCAATTTTCACCAGTTCAGCGTTCCAAACACAATGGCGAGGTTAGATTTGGTGCTAGACACTCCCAATTTCTGCAACACTCCGGATTTAGGTTGAGGTGATGAAGCAAGCAAGAGGTCTCGAACGGCTTATGATGAGAAAATCTCCAAGTTGCTCTGATACCATGTAAGAATTTGCCTAAGGGCAAAATTCACCCAGGAACTAAGAACTCAAACACAAGCACACAGTAGAGCAAAGAGAGAGAGAGAGAGTATGATCAGAATAACGATGTATTCAATAAATGGTTCATTAAGAGTACACTAGGAGTGCCTGAATATAAAGGCCTCAGGAGAGCTTCTAGAATGCATAGAAGTTAGCATCATGATGTGTCATACAACCAAACACATGTCCACCAGATATGGGTTATCTTCAATTAAGCACAGAAGTAAGTGTGGTGATGAGAGGATAAGCCTATAAAGGTGTGACATGCAAAACAATGTTGTAGACACCATGTGCTTAAATAGAGTTGCGTACTCCTGTGTTGTCAACATGACAACTCAAAAGGTGTGCAAACTCCTAAGTGTCTCACAAATAAAAATAATTAAATAATGCAAAATAATAAACTAATGCATTAATCTAAGTAAACTTAAGTAAGTGTAATAAGTGAATACTTATTTACACCAACAAAATTGATGTAAAATAATAATGATTAATTAAATAATTCAAATAATTTAATTCGATCAAAGGAAATGGTGATGTAAATATCGATTCAAGCTTGAGATAAATTATGAAACTGGGCCACATAGTCAAGGTGACCATTTTAGGGTGCATACAACTTGCACCTTTCAAGTGGAAATATTGTGGAGGATTAGTTGGGTCTTCCAGGTCTTCTAGATGGGAGTGGTTGATTGGCTAGTACCTTCCCTTTCATATGTCAACATTAACCCCTTATGTCAACATTAATGAGAATATGTGCGCTTTGGTGGTAGACTCTATTAGGGTCCTACAATAATTTAGACATAGGACCTCTTGACAAAAATTCGATACTACCAAGTTTATTTTTGACATTATGATATTGACAAAAATTTCTTATTTCATTAAATTGAAAACTTTTGATATTATAAATTGGCAAATTGAATCTAGCTAATTGTTTTATGTTGTATTATCAATTGTATTATTGGCTTCAAGCTTTATCTCAAATTTTGTGTTGATATTACTATTTGAAGACTAACAAGAACTTATGAAGTTATGGTAGTTGGAAGATGCTATGTAGGTAAGACAACCCTCGATGTTGGCAAAGAAGTATCCTTGTGGTACCTCTATAGATGTAATATTTCAAATTGGTATTTTCTATATATACATGGGTTGGACACTATTTACTATTGTACTTGCGATTGATGTCAGAGAGATTAGATGGAAATATTTGATACCATGTAATATTAACATTTTAAATGTGTATTGTTTTATGTATCGTCTTTGACCCATCTAAATGTGATATATACTTTGTAAATAGGATTTCTATGTGCTAAATTATTATAGACATTTTTAGCATTTAAATCTCACGAGTTACACCCTTAGATTTTACTAAGATGGTAATAAATAAAATTATTCAGCTATAAAGCAGTCTAAAAAAATATATATTGATGATATTAATGATATGATATTTATTATAAACATTATGTGTGCGAGGAAAATCTTCTTTATAATATTTATTTCACATGAATAAATAAGAGCTCTTTTAGAGGAGTCCCTGCCTATTGTAAAAAGAACAAGGGGAAAATTTATTAGAATGTTCTTTAATAGAGGAAAAGGTGGAAGTTTATTGTCAATACAAATTGAGGATATTGAATTTGTTTTTTTAGAATGTTAGTGGTTAAATAGACAATGACATGATTTTCTACTGTATAAGCTTGGTGATCTATTTCAAGAATTGATATTTTATGGCTTATTAGTATATAAATAAATATTTTATTCAATCTTACATGTAAGTAAGTGTATCACCTAGATTAGTAGTGCAAATTGAATACTAACTATTAAATGGAAGCATCAACAATACTAAGCAAGCTAACACTTAAGTAGGACCAAGGGTTATCACCACAAAAGGAAGCAAACCAAAAATGGTAGGCTCCTAATGGCATAACATAATGATGCAATGGATTTGTCCTTGATTGTAGGAATGTATGCTCACAAGTTATGCTTCAAACTTCAAATGGATGGGTGGAGTGAGTGAAACAAGGTTTCAACAATGGAGTCATGAAGAGATTTTGCCATTATAATAGTATTTTGGTAGTTTATGAGCTCTCAAAATAGCATTATAACTTTGCATGGAAGGTGGATGATTTTAGTGAAGGGAGGGGGTTCAATTTATAGGCAAGAGGCTTGAGGGATTGATGGCTAAGATGCAAGGATGGCAAGATGGTGAGGGAGGGCTAGGATGCATCTAAAGGGGAGCACATGGATTGTGCTTGTTTAGCACCAATAGGGAGGTGACACTTGTCACAAGGAGGATGAGTGTGAGAGGATAGGATAAGAGTTGGTCAAAGGCTTGATGAGAGTGGTTGAGGATGTAAGAGTCATGAGTGAGGATGTAAGAGCCATTTATGGCTTTGGTGGTTAGGATATTTTGGAGGGAGTTGAGATTGTTGACTTTGCTTGGCTTAGGAAAGTCTTAAACTTGCTTAGGGAATGTGACAAGGTTGGGGGGGGATTAGAGATGGTTTAGGATTAGATTAGGGATGTTAGAGATGTGCAAGTGGATGGCATTCATGAGGGTAGGTGAGTTAGTGGCTAAGCTAGGTTAGTATGGGTGGATGGGGTGGATTAGGCTAAATGGAGGATTTAGGATAGGTTAGGGGCTATTAGATTTGAGGGTTTTATTTATTAAAGTGATTTTAATAAATTTGGAATTTTGGAATTAGATAGGAGAATAGGATTTAATTGATAAATGATAGGTTATTTGATTTATCAATTAGGACTATAGATGATTAATTAAATTAATCAGCTAGGGGATGGCAAAGGATTAATTAAATAGGAATTTAATTAATGATGCCTTTAGAGATAGCTAAATAAGATTACCAAAGCAGTGTAATCATATTTAGGTGTCTACATTTTGCCCCTCTTTGACATAGTGTTGAGACAACACTATTTCAAAAAAGTTCGAACGGAGACGACACAAGGAAGATTCTTTAGCAACAAGGTTGCCCTAGTCTCGGATAAGAAGAGGAGAGACTAGACTATGAGATGCCCCCTCAAGAAGGCGACGGGGAGAGAAAATGAGGCTCGACAGCTTCTTGAAAAATACAAGAATCCAGGATGAGCAGAGACATAGATTAGCAAAGAGAAGGGGCTGAATTAGCTCAAACTCTCACTACGGGAGAATGATAAAGGGGGGTTAGATGCACAAGAGGAAGCAAGCTTAAGACTTTCAGGATTGGGGGGAGGATGAAGGAGTAGAGCGCTATAAAAAAAAATCCAGGATAGGGAGATGGATGATGGGATGATAAAGCTGATGCAACAGGATGTCAAAGAGTCAGATTGGCAGAAGATGGGTTTCGGAGATCCCTAGGACTAGGATTGTGGATTTTGAAAGATGAGGCTTGGTGGATTGATTTGATGGGTGGATCCCTAAGACTAGGATTGTGGATCCCTAAAGCTAAGAGTGATGATTGATGCAAAGAGATACTAATGCATAAGTTGGGGTAGGAGAGACAATTGCTGGAGATGGATAGGGGATAATGGAGATGCAGGGAATCCATTGAAGCTTTTTGAGCGGGGGGATACTTCAAAGAGAAGTACCACCATGTAGTTGAGCACTAGATTTACTATAGGACTATTGGTTAATTGCCAAGGTTATCATGAACATCAAGGCCTTTCCACCAACTATCCAAAGGACTGACGAACTGACTCAAAACATGCACGCAAGGATTGCCCCAGCATCACACATGAAACCCGGAGGAAACAACATGGAACCGACACTGGGTAACCCACAAGCAAAAAAGAAACAAACGAAAGACTTGATCAAAACCGTACACTCAGAGTGCCCCATTCGTAACATACCATGATATGGAAGATTGTGGCAACCTTGAGGAGGGAACAAAAAGATTGCTTGGAAAAGATACTTCAAGACCCAAAAGGGAAGATTCCAAATCAAAAGAAAGAAAAAATCCAAAAGAGAACCGTTTGCGAATGAGATGGGTAGGACGAGGTACTAACGGACCAAGATCAGACATGAGGAAAGCTATATCCTACAAGGATCTATCGGAGAGCACCTAAGCTGATGGATCTGGATGAGTGATGCGTCCAGCAAGCTGAACTAAGAAGGATAACACTTTGGTGACAGGAGATCTAGCTAAAAGATGCATTGGAATAGCTAACCAAGATTTGTTCGATGTGTGCAAGATGCTGATCAAGGATGAACTGTCACGAAAGCTGGATAGATATAATGATACTAAGCTAAAGAGGATGTACAAGCTGACTGACCAAGATATTTACAAGCTGAAGCTGACCAAGATAGTTACAAGTAGGCAAAAGCTCAGGATGATAGGATAGAAGGATAGTTCGATGTTGTGCGAGATGCGAAAGCTAAGGATGGGATGATAGCAGAAGATATGGATTTGGGGAGGATGCATCCCAATGATGATGAGAGATTTTGTGACCAAGGATAGCTATAGGAGAAGGATGAGATGGCTGGATAGGATGGTAGATAGCTAGGATTACGATGGATATAAAGAGATGACATTGGGTTTGCATGAGGATAGCCTAGAGCTAGATGCCAATGACAAGGGAGGAGGTAAATGATGGAAAGATGGACAAGGCAAGATCTCCAAGGAATATAGTGCCCCCAATCAGAAGATAACATGCATGAGGAGGTCGTATGAAGGATATGATAGGATTGAAGCCAAGATGGAAAAAGCTGAAGGGGCTAGGGAGATGGATCATAGTTGTGATGGTTGGCTGAAGCTGTAGGAGATAAGTGGATGGTGTGAGATGGAAGCTGGAGGGTGGAGGATAGGTGGATAGATTGGAAGATGGAGTTGGATGTCAAGAGATGACCAAAAGCATGAGGGTGATAGGCTAAGCTGGGGATGGCGGGATTACGCATGACGCTTGTTTGCCAAGTTTTCATCATGGTACTTGTCTAAGGCGCTTGAATTGCCAAGTTTTCACCATTGGACGATTTTTTTTTTGTTTTTTGTTTTTTTATTTTTTTGACTTTTTTGATGCATTTTTACTCATAGATGTTGGTAGGATGGATGGAAAAGGATTGGATTGAACAAGTGGAATGGTGGGTGGGAGTTTAGCAGATAATGGATGGGAAGACATAAGGCTTGAGGGTAAATGGATGAGGAAAATGGAAAGATCATCATTGGCACACACCTTGAAAGATGATGAAATAGTGGGAAAGATGGTATTGAGCGAAGTTGAGGAGAAAATGGAGGAAGAGAAAGATAAGGACTATAAGTAAAGTTGGAAGATGGAGGATGGGATTTTTAGGATAAGAAGCATATGGTCTAAGAGTGGATTGGAGGGATGAAGGATGCATATATGGGGATTTGGATAAAGGATGAATCGATGAGGCTTTTTGAGTAGCATGAATGGATGCCAATTGAGATTTTTCTTTGAGATGCAACTCTTTTATGAGCATCTTAGGTATCCACATGATTTTTGACTTTTTCATCTTGGGCTTTTGTGGCCTCTTGACTTTTTCTTTGATTTGGATCAAATGCTTCTCTTCTAGAACATGTATTTTAGAAGGGACATGTCGAGACTTGGATTTTTGTGAATTTTTGGATTTATGCTTTTTTATTTTGGCATCCAATATGCTTCTATTAGCCATGGGATGCAAACAAGAGCATGGAGGAGATGGAGGGATAATGGATGGAGTGATAGGGTTTAAAGGTTGGAAGGGGTTCAAGGGTGGGTGTCTTTGATGATCTAGTTGGTGGATTTGAGGGGATGGAAGGATAGATTGGAACATAGGATATGGATGGATATAATTGCCCAAAATGGATGGCAGGAATGAAGGATATTTGCCCAAAATAGATGGAAACGGGGAAGGTGTAGGTCCCAAAATGGATGGAAGGGATAAAGGATTCATATTATGTATATAAGGACCCAAAATGGATGGAAAGAGTGGGGGATTTGGATAAGGGATGTATGGACGCAAAATGGAGGGTTGAAAAGAAGTAGGCTAAGGGCCCAAAATAGATATAGGATAAGATGGATGGGAACGTTGGGGTGAAGATGGAAGGTCTTGCGACCATGCAGGAATAATGGAGACACCAACATCTAGAGAGACATTATTATTTCTTTCTTCAATATGATGTTCATTATGTGGAACACAAGATGTGAGTCTAGATATGATAGTTAGTTCTTCTTCTATTGATCTATCATCATGGATTATGGGAGAGGTACGAGCATGAAGTAGAGGGAATGGAAGCATAGGATCTTGATTTAGCTGGTGGGATGAAAAGATGTCCTGTAATGGAGGAGGTATGGCTTGGGAGTTTGGAGATGGAGGAGATGGCGACGGTGCTCTGGATGGAAGACATGGCATGATGGTATCGTCTTTTATCCTTTGGGGGATGTCAACATGCTTTTGGACAAGATCTTGATAGGATTGGATTGGAGTGGATGGTACAAGAGGAGATGAAGGGATGGACTCTTCGAAGGCAGCAGATGGATAGATGGGAGATTCGGTAGTGGAGATAGGTGAATAGAAGATGGACACATAAAGGTCATCATGGGAGATTTGGGAAAGGCTTGGAGGGGATGAGGATGTGGATGGGTTTTGGAGGGATTTGATAGGTGGTAGGATGTTAAGGCTTGTGGGAAGTGGAAGGATTTTGAGAAGCTTGATGGATGGTATGGGGATGGTAGCTATGGGAGATGAAGGCGACATTATGGATGTGGGAGGTGGGGAGGCTTCATCGCTAATTACTTCACATGGCTGGATTAGATGTCTTGACTCATTGGCTGGAGGAGATGGATTGGCTTGTGGTTCCTCTATAACTTTCCTTGGAGACTCGCATATCGAAAATGGAGATGGAGGATTGATAGGAGTAGCTGGTGTGATGGGGATGGAAGATTGTAGGCTTGGTTGATTAGGTGATGGATTAGAAGCTGAAATATGAGATGGCATGACTAGATGGTTTGGAGGAGTGCTTGGATTTTTGGGGATGCTTGGCGGAATGTTTCTAAGGCTTTCAATATACCCATCATAGTCAACAAGATTTTCATCATCAGTGGAATAGGAGGTGGTGGGAGCAAGGACAATGCGACCAAACTCATCATGATAGGATTGGGACTTCATGCTTTGACGATGAGTTTGATGGGGATGAGGTCTTAAATATGGATGAGCACGGAAGCTCATGGTTGGATTTGGATTAAGCTCAGATTTTGGATTAGGTTTGCAAAGATTTCCTAGGGAAATTCAAAGCTGCATGACAAACCTAAGGAGGATTGGTTGGGGATTTTAGGCTTTTCTAAGGATGGAAGACTTCAAGGGCATGCTGTCAAAAAGTGAGGGTTTTGCTTTCCTATGCACTAGATTTGGTGGTGGCTGTGTCAACTTGAGGATAGACTAATGATCCTATGGGCATGACACGAGATTGACCACTTGTGGATCCCAACCTTTAGCTCAAGGTGATGAGGGATACAAGTGACAAAGCTGGATTACCCTAGACAATGCTCTGTCAGAGGGATAACCTTGGTGAGATTGGTTGATTGGTAGAATTGATTGGATAGCAAATTCTGGCAGAGTGACAACAACTCTTTAAAGGCTTGGGTGTGATTTTGGATTGTGGATTTTGGTGCTAGCCGGCTTGGGAGATTGATTTGGATGAACCTTGGATTTGGGATTGTTCTAGGCAAAGAACTAAGGGAGTTTGGATGATCTTCTGATGAGGCAGTGACTATGCTAAGTATGCCTTGAGCTAGGAGATTTCTACTTTTATGGGATTTTTGACCAAAGTTGGAAAACATTCATTCAAAAGCTATGAACAAACAAGCAGACAAAAGTTTGGAGCAAGCACGTCAAACACACCAACATCCTAAGAAGCTTTCTACAATGATGAAATTTGGTTTAGCTAGGGAGTCCTCGATATACACAAGGTACGTGAGGCCCAAATCCATAGATGAAACCAAAAAGATGTCACACAGCTGAGAGGAGCGGTAACCCACTTCTCCTCTTTCACTTCTTAAGGGTATAAAGTTCCTTGAGGCTTAGCCCGAGTGACAGAATTTTGATCCCAAGAGAGGTGTCTTTGGATTCACCTCTCGATCTTTATAATCCATCGGAACGTTGGAGTTGAGGTCCTCCCAAGGGGTGATGAAATCCCCAAGCAAGCCTCCTAAAACTAAAAACAAGGTTTCGCATCCTAGTCTTATACACCCAAGATGGCCCGCAAAGGCGACAAGGGGAGAGAAGATTCAGATGACCTTGGGCTAAAAAGCAGAGTTCTTTCACCAACTGATTCTTAGATTGTCTGATCTATTGAAAACACAAGTGATTAAGATATAGATGTTCAATTACAACTTGATAGCATCGTCAGCGTAATGAAAATCGAGAGATCGTCAACATAAGTAAATTGCGCTCATTGTTGAAATGTGTCAAAATCATGCAATGTTCATTGATTGTTAGGCATTCAAGATTGAGTGAATTCGTTTTGAAACCCAAAGTTGAAGTGTGAGGTATAGCAATGCTTAATTGATCCTTTGCATTCAAGATTGTGGTTTTTTGTTTTGTTTTAAGCATGCATTCCAATGAAAAGTTGATTTTAATCCATGGCATTCGAGAGTGATTTGAGCAACATTTATTCAAGGAAAGGTGTGTTTAAACATGCAAGTTCATTCTTACAACAAACATGATTAGGTTAGTAAGATGCTCCAACCTGCAATGCTACAAAAAAGCAATTTGATTAGTCACCCAAAATCTTTCAAAATGAAAGCTTAACTATGGGAAATTTTTTTTTAACTTTTTTTGTTAATTTTCATAGGCGTAAAAATGATCAGAATTGCCCCTATCCTGCATAACCACCAAAAGTTAAAATTTGATTTATACTCTTTTTTTAAAATATTTTTTTATTTTTACATACGATTATGATTATGATTTGATAATGAGCATAAAGATATGATGATAAAACCTGCAGAAACTAGTTAGAATAAAAACCTGCACCAAAAAATGTCAAAAATTTGAACCAAGTAGTTAGCACAACAAACCCGCAGGTTAAGAACGCGTTCCCGCAGGTGCGGGAATGCAAGAACTGCCAGTGGGAACGCGAAAAAGTTGAAGCTGAGTTTTGTTTAGAAAGACAAGGCGATCCCGCGAGTTAATGATTCGATCTCACAGTCGCGGGAATGCAGAAACAGTTAGTGGGAACACGGGACAGAAAACTGGTGAAAATAAAAATTGAGGCCGTGGGTTTAAAATCATAGAGCGATCCGCAAAAAAACGATCCCACAGGCAGATTTATCAGCGTTTCCGCAGGAGAATTCATCAGCGGGTTTGAGAGGTCAAATGTGATAATGGGTTTCAAAGTTTTGACTAGTCAAAAGTTGCGTTCCTAGGGTCACGGGGTCGCGATCCCATCGGAGTATAGCCGCGTTCTCGTGGTCGCGGGATCACGATTTTGGGGTCGCGAGATCGCAAAAATAGCACATTTTTCAAGCCTCAAAAATGAAAATCGATTATATGGCCGGGGGAGCGATTTTGAAAGAGGAACCTGCGTACCTGCAAAAATATTAGCAAACCTAACACAAAAAATTGCAAGCAAACAATGTTAGTTTTGTTAGTTTATCAAACAAAACAAAGAAAACGACTAGATTAACCCAAATGCAGGGTCCCACCGGGCGTGCCAAAATGTATCACCTAGCTTAGTAGTGCAAATTGAATACTAACTATTAAATGGAAGCATCAACAATACTAAGCAAGCTAACACTTAAGATAGGACCAAGGGTTATCACCACAAAAGGAAGCAAACCAAGAATAGTAGGCTCCTAATGGCATAACGTAATGATGCAATGGATTTGTCCTTGATTGTAGGAATGTATGCTCACAAGTTATGCTTCAAACTTCAAATGGATGGATGGAGTGAGTGAAACAAGGTTTCAACAATGGAGTCATGAAGAGATTTTGCCATTATAATAGTATTTTGGTAGTTTATGAGCTCTCAAAATAGCATTATAACTTTGCATGGAAGGTGGATGATTTTAGTGAAGGGAGGGGGTTCAATTTATAGGCAAGAGGCTTGAGGGATTGATGGCTAAGATGCAAGGATGGAAAGATGGTGAGGGAGGGTTAGGATGCATCTAAAGGGGAGCACATGGATTGTGCTTGTTTAGCACCAATAGGGAGGTGACACTTGTCACAAGGAGGATGAGTGTGAGAGGATAGGATAAGGGTTGGTCAAAGGCTTGATGAGAGTGGTTGAGGATGTAAGAGTCATGAGTGAGGATGTAAGAGCCATTTATGGCTTTGGTGGTTAGGATATTTTGGAGGGAGTTGAAATTGTTGACTTTGCTTGGCTTAGGAAAGTTTTAAACTTGCTTAAGGAATGTGACAAGGTTGGGGCAGCGGGGGGGGATTAGAGATGGTTTAGGATTAGATTAGGGATGTTAGAGATGTGCAAGTGGATGGCATTCATGAGGGTGGGTGAGTTAGTGGCTAAGCTAGGTAAGTATGGGTGGATGGGGTGGATTAGGCTAAATGGAGGATTTAGGATAGGTTAGGGGCCATTAGATTTGAGGGTTTTATTTATTAAAGTGATTTTAATAAATTTGGGATTTTGGAATTAGATAGGAGAATAGGATTTAATTGATAAATGATAGGTTATTTGATTTATCAATTAGGACTATAGATGATTAATTAAATTAATCAGCTAGGGGATGGCAAAGGATTAATTAAATAGGAATTTAATTAATGATGCCTTTAGAGATAGCTAAATAGGATTACCAAAGCGGTGTAATCAGATTTAGCTGTCTACAGTAAGAATGGTTAAAAATATTTTGTAGATAAAAGCCTAATTAATTAATGTGTTCCAATTTTATTCAATTTTATGGCTTATTAGTATATAAATAAATATTTTATTCAATCTTACATGTAAGTAAGAATGGTTAAAAATATTTTGTAGATAAAAGCCTAATTAATTAATGTGTTCCAATTTTATTCTTTGGGCTTCTCGAATTAAAATACAATTAAGATACTAGCTTATGGGGCCATAGTTGTGAAAATATATGCTAGCAAAAATAAATAGTTAGATCAATTGTGCAACTTTTTTTATACCAATAGTAGATAATTATTGAGCTAAAGTCACTACGTGTCTTTAGGATGTAATATGTAATTATCATAAAAAGTATTGACATTTGAAAATTTGTAATGATAAAAATAAATACCATATTTTTTTTCCTATTAAGTGTAAGACAAACTAACAAGAGGAACCCACAAATCATAAGAGTTCAGAGGTATTAGAACATATGAAAGTCCAAAATCAACATGATAATAGTATCAAAGATTTGGGCCAGTTCAGATCCAAACAACCATAAACATCTGGCCAACAAAACAACTAATTAGGATAGTAAATATATGATCTAATACCCTAACTCCTCCATCTAAGCAAGTCCACGCAGCATAACCCTTAGTCCATCTAAATCACAACCCATCCTCCATCATGATATTAAAGGGATTGTTAAGGAACACTATGGGAGGGATAGTAGGGGGTTTCAGAATAGGATAGACCAAGAATATGCCTCCTTCCAGCTATGATCAGTGCAACATCCTGTACAAATATCAAGGTGTTCCCTGCTCTATTATTGGGGATCATTCTGTCAAGAACTTCACCTATGGAAGTGTGTTTTTGCCTTATATCTCTGACCTCTGTATTGATCTGCAACAATTGAATCGAGGGCGGAATGGTTATATTTGTTTCCATCTCTGAGGATTCACCAAGTGTAGACTGGATTGTTGTAATAGGTTGATCTCTTTCCGATGACATATTATTAGAAGTTCTTTTCTTCTTAATAATCTGTTGCAACATCTCTTTTAGTCTGTACCTATCTTCATCTGGTTCCTCTGGATTCACATGAAGGCCAAATGCTATGTCCTCCCTTGTTAGGAGCTCTGTGCATTCATTAATGACTTGATGAAACTTTTGACCTTTGACCTTAAAAACAATGGAAATCTACAAACAAATATGCTTGATAATGAGTCTTCATAGAGACTCAATAAGAACCCTATGTCTACTCTTAAATATATCCTCATTTCTCATAATCCACAATTGCCAAACTACTAAAGAAGAGAAGACATATCATAAATCACTAAGAAACTTAGGTAAGTCTAGGATGAGACCAGTGATAACATGGAAAAGAGAAACATGATAATCTAACTTAATTCCAAAGATCAACCAAACCCCCTTGGCAAAAGGGCAATTAGAGAAAAGATGGTCAATAGTTTTTGGGAGATGGCAGACATAATAGGTTTGTGAATTACCATTAGGGATTATGACAGGGATTTTGTGAAGCAAGGCTTGTCACATAAAACAAGTGACTTTTGGTTCCACTGGTCTACGCTAGTGAGAGTGAAGAAGCTTAGCCCAAGATGATTGGTCTAGTTTGGTGTGCCCTCTAACATTAAGATGATTAATAATGTCTAGTGAATATGACAAAAGATTATAGAGCAATTTGGTTTTGGATTCTATCATCGGTGTTCCATCAGGCGATCTAAGCTCAGACAATCTATTAATAGGGGCCTCACATTGAAATGGAAGGTTGGCTTGGGACCAGGTTTCCTTAACAATGGAGTACGTCCTAGAGTGCGAGGTAGGAAGAGAAAACATAGAGCTAAGGTCCTCCCATTTGATCAGGATACCATCTTGGATCAAGTCACTAAATCTTCTGATAACATTCTTGCACCACTGTCTGGCTGAGCAACCTTGCAATAGGGCCAAAGGCTTCCCATTTGTTTCTAGATTCCACCATGGGGATTTTTTCTACACATAGTTCAAAGGCACAATCCGTGTTACCACCAATCCACTACCTCAGCCATTCCCAACCTTTCCAAATGGCTTTAAATACTATAGATCCACATATTTTAATCTTGCATTTACCTAATAGAAGATCATGGATATGCATATTTTCCCAAGTTTTTCCTCAGCAGGGGATGCCCTGAGAGACATTTGTTTCTAATTAGGATCTTCTAAGGCTCATACGTTGGAGAGCTTTGGAAATCCTTTTCACCGAAAGTGAACACCCTTGCCACCTTAAATATTTCACTCCTAAGCCCCCAATTTCTTTCCTTTTGATACACCATTCCCATTTCACTGCATGCCTCTTCTTCTTACCTTTGCCATCTGACCCCAGAAAATACTTGATTACTTTTTGAATATAATTGATGTGGGTCAAATTGAAAAGCCATGTTCAGAAATAGTAGATGGTATATGCCTCTGGGATTTTCTGGAAAACTTGCACTCTTCTAGCCAAGGACATGTAGTTCCTATTCGATTTACCTAACTTCTTTTCTATTTTGTGTTTTACCTATGTCCACATGTTATTCAAGTTGGGAGATACTAAGAAAGGTATACCTAGGTATCTAACAATATGATTTGGGTCTCCCATGAAAATCCAAATTTGTTGTACCAAGTCGGAAGGTATTCTTGTCATCCTAGCATTATAGATTTTTTAATGGAAATTTTACTACCAGAGGCCCTACAGAAATTGTCAAGTTTGTTAACAAGATTTTGAATGTTTGGTTCCGAGAGTTCAATGCATATAGCAATATCATCAACAAACTACACATTGGAGACTTCTTCATCATTAGGAAGCTCAATGCCTTCAACTTTGGGAGACAGGGAGTCATCTCTTAAGATATAATGAAGGCAATTAGCAGCTCGGACAAACAGGGAGGGTGCTAGGGGGCACCCTTGTCTTATAGACCTGAAGAGTTGGAAGTCATATGATCTTTTGACCCATTGACTTCTATTGCAACAATGACATCTTTCATGACAACAAATACCATACTTACGAACATTTAAAAAATCCTTGACAATTCAATATCATTTTTACGAACTTCCACTCCACTCTATCATATGCTTTTTCATAATCAATAAGGAACATAACATAATTATGATATGATTGATTGGCCCAATCCATAGCCTCCCAGCAAGTAATAAGATTCTCTAAGATGTATCTCCATTTAACAAAAATTGTTTGTGATTGGCATACAATCTTTGAAAAAACATCTTTTAGCCTGTGGGCTTAGTATCTTGGCCAATATCTTATATGAAACATTCAATAATGTTATTGGCCTCCAGTTTTTAATGAGTGTTTTATCCCCTTCCTTGGGTATAAGCTTGATTAATCCCCTTATTAATTATGGGAGCCAATGACCCAACCTACAAAGCATGTTCATAAAACCATAAAAGATCTTGCCAAATCCACTCAATGTGCCTTTTATAGAATTCGATCAGGATTCCATATGGGCTAGAGGCTTTACCATTACTCATCTACATGATTGCGTTGGTGATTTCTTCTTTAGATATAGGTTTCTCTAATTTAATTCTGTCACCCTCTTCTATTTTCTTAGAAACAAGAGCTCTTATTTTTCTTCTTACCTCCTCCATCCTAACCCCGTCATCTTCAGTGGAGAAGACCAGAGTATAATAGTTAGCAAAATCCTTGAAGATGTCTTAGACTGAAATGGTAGAGTTCCCTTCTACGATAGCCTCAATTCTATCTCTTTCTTCCTTATATTTCAGTATCTAGAAGAAGTAATTAGAACCTTTGTCACCATAGTCCAACTAGTTTATTTTGGCTTTTACCTTGGCTCCTTGAATTTTATAGTTTTGGAAACTCCGAAGGAAGTCTCTAGCCTTAACTAAGGTATAAGTAAGGTAGGGTCATGGGGATCCTTCTGGAGCCTTTCTTCTACCAACATAAGTTCACTATATAAGGTATTTTCAGTTCTTCTAGAATCAATCCTTAACTTTCTTCTTGCCCAATGTTTGAAAGAGATTTCTCCAACTATCAACCATAGTAATTCATTTACTAATTGCATCACTATGTCTGATCATATTCACATTATACCACCTAATGAAGCAGGCAGCAGAGTTAAGTTCACTAATGTCAAAAAGGGAGGTGTTAAGAGAAAAGATCGAAACCCTAAAGGGTGAGGAGCACAAAAATTATTGATCAGAAATATGGAGGAAATGATAGGATGATGGTTAGACAAGGTAAATGGATAAACTTGAATGGAGTCACCATTATTGCTCTTGCTGAAGGAAAATGTATCTCTACTAACATAGAATCTATCTAACCTCGAGTATATGCTTTTATCTCCCTTTTGAAAGTTGATCCATGCGAGCCAAATACTCTTATGGTCATTCTTATTTCTAGCTAGGGGTCCAAATAGCTTAAATTTGCTAATAAATCTACTCTAGGAAATCTTTTCTTCATATCTCCATTCCATTTTTTGCGCCCCCCCCCCCAATCTTATCCTGTTGATTTTCTACCATGTTAAAATCCTCGAACATGATCCATGGGGCCTCTTTTAATTGACAACACCAATTCCATAGGTTGGTTCTATTAACAACATCATTTGGGGGCATAAATGGAGCATATCCCAATTTCTCTTCCATGGAACAATACTGAAATCCTGACAAGCCTGTTGCACAGAGAAGTACCCCAGTCAAGAACATGTTTAGACCACTTGGGATTGACTAGGCTTGCAGAGCCACCTCTTCCTTTTGGATGGTTAGTGAAATAGGGGTTAGCATCCTTCTAGATACACTTCAAGGCAACATCTAATTGGAAGCCACAAGCTTTAATTTCTTGGAGCAAAAGGAAGTCTACATTAGCATGGGCTCTAAGGAGTCTTTTATAATATACTTCCTATCAGGGAACTCTGATAAGAACTCTAATCCTCTGACATTGCACATTATCAATTTAGAATCCATTAGAAAATGGTTTGGGGTCAGAATCAACTATGGGTCCAACATTCTTGAAGAAGCTTGGAAGCTTACATTTCTAAATTTTGCCTAGCTTGGATGCAACAACGGAATTAGAAGGCCTACCTCTTATTTTGGATACACAAGGCTCTGCATCTTCTTTAGTATAGAATTTTTTGAACACCTCTTCACCATCTTCAGTTGACCATCTTCTTGGTTTCCTAGTTTTCTTCTTTGCTCTAAAGGCGAAAAGGAGTATATGTGTTAATACTAGCCACTAGATTTGACCACCAGGTCCACTAAAGTCTACCTCATCACTTGTCTAGCTTTCCTCAATACCAGGTATGTGGATGGTTGAAGCTAGTCTCCTATATGACTGAATAACATCTTGTTCCATTGAGGCTGGAATAAGCATTACCTCAAAATTAGTCAACTTATCTTCATCCCCATGTATGACTCCAATCTCATCAGGTTTCTTGGTCAGTTCTTGACCTTCAATATTGAGGAGCTGAGAACTTTTATCAATATCCATATTGTTATTAGCTATTGTTTCCTTCTTCTTAGGAGAAGCATTAGGGTTACCGATTAGAATTGCTTCTACTTCATCAAGAGAGGGAAGGACAAGATGGACAATGCCACTATTTCTAAATTTGTGCCTTGATCACTTCTTAATCTTTTCTAGCATGATTTGTTGAGCATTCATTGTTCTATGCTTGGTGCCAATATTTGTTAGTTCCAATGTAGTTGGGTTTGGTAATGGAACTTTAACATTGAATTGATTATCACTGATATGGGGGGGGGGGCTACTGGTGGGGACTTGAATGCCTCACAAAGCGAGTCAAGCTCAACAACAAGCTTATAAGATAGAGGGGTGGGTGCAATATTAAGTTGACTCCTCGACTTGTGATACATTTCAGAATTCTGGGAGATTTAGGGCCTTGGTTACGATTCTTCAGTACAAGGCAATTTTTCCTCAAGTGCCCTTCTTTCATGCAGAGGAAGCAAGCATTAAGAGCACCGAGAAAGGTAATGGGGTAGGAGTATTTACAATCTTGAATGTCAAAGATCACTTAATTGGGGAACTCTTTACCTAGATCGATGGCAATTAGAATTCTAACATCGAAATAAGGAATTAAGGAGGAAGATTTGTCAAATCTAATGACCTTGCCAAGGGGTTCCAGCACCTGAGGAATCAAGTTCCAAAGAAAGGGTGGAAAGTTCCCTACAGATATCCATATAGGAGTGGAGAGAGAAAGAACTTTGGTCGTTATGACTTCTAGTGATCAAGGGATAAGTCTAAAGGTTGAATACCCTATTTTCCAGAATTATTTTTCAACAACTTTCTAAGAATCCGGGTAGTCGAAGAAAACCAAGAAAAGCCATTTTTGAACCATACGAAGGAAGGAGAAATGGAAACCTAGTTTTTAAATCCAATTATTATGAAGTCACTCATTCAAGAAGGCTCTAGATGGAAGTTTGTTGGGGTCTTGAGTGGTCAGGAAGATGGCAATATTGTGGAGTTTGAAAATCTCCTCTTTAATAGTGGATTGCATCTGTGAATTAGGAACTAGTATACAAGAGGAGGACAATGGGTTCTTACATGTGTCTCATGGTTGATTTCCTCTGTCTGTCTCTCCTTTCCTTTGCTTGAACTTGGCGTCATTCTGAATAACCAAGTCACTCTTTAACGCCTGAATAAAAGACCTTCCAAAACCAGAGCTTGCAATCATTTTCACCTGAGACGAGAAAGAAGATTTTCTAGGCCCCGGAGGTGGTCGAGTGAATCCATGGGAATTAGAATGCATTGTATACAGCCATCCGCCACCTTTGTATTAATTGCTTCTAGGGCTCGTACTCTTGGTGGGTGGCATGCCACCGAGTTGCAAAACCCTTGAGAACTTTTTCAAAATAAATACTATATTATCAGATAATACTTTTAAAATAAATAAATAATTTTGAAATTTTAATTGATTTCAGTCAACATTAGGTTTATCACATGTTTTCCAAATTGATCATAATTTACAAATTTAATTTAATATTATTAGTGAGTCATGGCTAAGAATGCATAGATATAATAACTATATATCATTTATTGTAAACAAAGGTAAAGAAAAAGAAAAAGAAAAAGAAAATCATCAGTTCATAAAATTATTAAGTCAAACAACTTATAAATTATAAAATGTAATCTATAATATAAATAAAATAATAAATAATAATACATAATAATTAATTTTGGCTTCGACCTCTTATCGATAATTTAAAAAATAAATAAAATAATAATAAATAATAATACTTAATTATACATTTGTAAGTTTAAAATTATACTTTAAAACATATCCATAATTTTGTTAAATGCACATAAATATAATATACTTTAAAATATAAAAAATTCAATGTACAATTTATTTTGATTTAATCCTAAATGAAACTATTATTTTATTTTAAATAAATTATTTATAATTTTTAATTTAAATTCACTCAAATTATAGAAATAGAATAATAATAAACTTGTAAATTTAATTTTTTTCTTTTTACATTTACGCCCATTCACTATAACCAATTTTTTTACAAATGTATAAGAGCATAGGGAACATACAGAAACTACAAGTCAAGGGACATTGTATGAAATATACAAATATGGTGACTAAAGGCGGTTCTTTGATTAAGAAAATAAATTACTAAAAATACTAAAAACTATTCTCTCATATGTCAAAAACTTGGATGGAGATAAATGATTCTAAGGTTTCGCCGCCAAATCCCTCACATCTTGTTGGACAACTCTCTAAACGAGAACCTTCACTGCAACATGGTACAAGTGAATTATCTAGACGTCAATTGGGCTTTCTGACACCACAATAAAATTATTTATATCTTCTTCTATTTTATTTTATTTTATGTATTAAATTTTTTAAATTACCCTAGTAAAAATGGTTCTGACCAATAAGGTAAAAGAAATTATGTCTTAAAATTTGATTTAAAAAATATTACCATCACAAACTTAGAATTATAAATTATATTTTTCATATAAATTAATTGTAGGGGGGTTTAATGAAAACATTAGTTTCCTACAAAAAATATGTTGTCAATAATACTTTATAATGAATATATCTTAAATATAAATTGATTTAAATATTTAATAAGATTTTTTAGTCAAAACTATTATTATTATTTTCTTCTAATTCAATAATTTTTTTGTTTTATTAATAATAAAAGTAGTTGCATTATTTTTGGGATATTATTACTTCCCCTTGTCATTCATACCTCTTACAAAATATATCATCTTTTGCTTTAAACAAATTGTAACCCTCCTCTCCTTACATCAGCACTATAGTACAATCTCAATTCATTATTGATTTTAATAGTTGGTATTAGCACATGCATGAGCCTACAACACAATAGTAAATTGTGAGCATCTTATATGGGAGGTACACAATTAATTATTATTATTATTGTGATATATATATATATATATATATATATATATATATATATATATATATATATATATATATATATATATATATATAATTCATACCTCTTACAAAATATATCATCTTTTGCTTTAAACAAATTGTAACCCCCCTCTCCTTACATCAGCACTATAGTACAATCTCAATTCATTATTGATTTTAATAGTTGGTATTAGCACATGCATGAGCCTACAACACAATAGTAAATTGTGAGCATCTTATATGGGGGGTACACAATTAATTATTATTATTATTGTGATATATATATATATATATATATATATATATATATATATATATATATATATATCGTGGGAGGTACATAATCGGGAGAGCGTTAATTTTTGGGAAGATTCTTGGTGTAGACATCCACCCTTAATTACACTCATAAATGACAAATTTGATATGCAAAGCATAAAAGCTACACAAGGCTAGACAGTTCAGCTCTTCTTAGGGAAAGCATTTTGGAAAAGTCCTCATGAATTTCCAATATTTGATCTAGAAAAAATGTTTCTTCATGATTTTTTTTCTCATAGAATAGTTTTCATTTCAAATTAGGAAGATAGGTTATTTTGGCCCCTCTTCATTTGGAAAATATATAGTAAAAGGAGGATACATAGAAATTCAGTGTGATGGATCTCAAGCCTTTAGGCATAGGGCTTTCTCATTTTGTTGGAACAATGCAATTCTCCCTAAGGCAGGTTGCTTGGCTTGGCTTGCACTAAGGAAAATAATTTTAACTAGTGGCATATTGTTCAAACTTAACATTGCACAACCTCTTTTCATGTGTCCTTTGTGGTAAAGTTGATGAGAATGTTGATCACCTCTTACTTCAATGTCCCTTTGCTCAATGTTGTGTGTCATTCATTATGCATAAGTTGAACTTGCAAATTCCCTTCCAAACTCTCTCTAGGATTTATTTCAGAGTTGGCCAATCCTATATTAGGATTCCTTATTTGCAAATGTATGGCGTTGTGCACCCATTTCAATATTTGGGCAATATGGTGGGAACGTAACAAGCATATCTTCAAGAAAGTGGTGAGTCCTCAAGAAATGGTTATCGAAGGTATTGTTAATTCAATTATTGAATTGTAAACAATAATGCCAAAAACATGATTAAAATTTTCCAGTTTTCAAATTGGGACAATTCTTTGTTGAGGAATTGGGAGGGGCTTAGCATTCCACATTTTCTTTCAATGACTAAAGAAGATAGAATAAATCTTGATAGACCCTTAATTCAATGGCTTCTCCCCCTTGAGGTTTCATGAAAGTTAATTTTGACGGTTCTTCAAGAGGCAACTCAGGTGCATCAGGAATTGGGATAAGTATTAGAGACCATTTGGGCAATATCAAAGCTTTATTTTCTTCTCCTATACCTCAAGACACATACAATTTAGTTGAGGCACATGCATTATTGCAAGGCATGGTTATTGTCAAGAAGTTGAATATTTCTAAAGTTCAAATTTGTAAGAATTTGCCTAAGGGCAAGATTCACCCAAGAACTAAGAACTCAAACACAAGCACAACTATAGACCAAAAAAATGGAGAGAGTATGATCAGAATAACAATGTATTCAATAATGGATGCTTAGAGTACACTAGGAGTGCCTGAATATAAAGGCTACAGGAGAGCTTCTAGAATGCATAGAAGTTAGCACCATGATGTGTCATACAACCAAGCACATGTCCACCAGATATGGATTATCCTCCATTAAGCACGAAAGTAAGTGCGGTGATGAGAGGATAAACCTAGAAGGGTGGGACACACAAAATAGTGTTGTAGACACCATGTGCTCAAATAGAGGTGCGTACTCATGTGTTGTCAACATGACAAATCACAAGGTGTGCAAACTCCTAAGTGTCTCATAAATAAAAATAATAAAATAATGCAATATAATTAAATAATGCATTAACCTAAGTAAACTTAAGTAAGTGTAAATAGTAAAGTATTAATTTACACCAACACCCCCCCTTAAGTGCAACTTAGGGGAATGCCCTTAAGCTTACGAACTAGGATGAAGATGCATAATGGGTCCCGGCTACTAGGCCATGTTAGGTACCCATGTACATAATGAAAATGCAATCTCCCATAAAGCGGGGAAAGAGGGAAAAACTCATGGGAAAAACCCACCCCCAAAAAGAGAGATAGAGAAGGATGCATCGAGGGATGGAGTAATCAAGACCCCCCCATTATGACATACATCCAATATATACAAAAGAGAATGAGAGAAGGAAGAGAGACAGAATAGGCTCCCCCCCCAAAAGAAGAATGCCAACAGGTGAAAGCTGCTCCGATGAAGAAGCTGGTCCATGAATGCAAAATAGTGTTCCTCCCCTTAGGAAGAACCAATGCCCAAGGTACAGTCCTGAAGATGTGTGCTAGCCCTAAAACCTGCTCAAGTATCCCTGTGCTGAAGTTCACGCCTTCCAACTGTGCTAAAAAGAATGAATGCAGATCGGTCAAGGATGTCTGTTGAACCTGTTCCACTGAACCATCTGTCTCCTCTACTGACAAAGAGACCTTCACTAATTGTTGTTCATAAGGATCCACAATCACGCCAACCTGTTTAGATTGATCATGTAGAGAATGGACATGAGGGTCAGAGTGAGCCCTCGCAACAACTGTAGAAGAATCATCATCAATGAGAAGATGTGTGTCCTCAATTCTGTCTCCCAAGTCAAATGAAGCTGGAGCTAGAAGACTAGATGTACCATGCTGAGATGGACCTTTCACTGTGGCAATATAAGCATGTGGATTGGACTGATGTGACCTCTCACTGCAATTGTCGAAAAAACCCCACATATCTGAACCTGTTGAAGCACTATCGCTGGTGTCACTATCAATTTCCACTGTGTATGATATGCGAAGAGGAGTAGAGGACAAGCTGGGTGAACTTTCTTCAAAGTGAACATCCTTCTCCACAAAAATATCATGAGTCTCTAGATCAAGAAGTCTGTAAGCCTTTCCATTGTCTTCATAACCGATAAAGGTACAAGGCCTAGGTGTCGGTGCCTTGCATCTCCTAGAAGAAAGGTTTGCCCATGCTAGACAACCGAAGACTCTAAGGTGACTCACAACTGGTTTTCTGCCGCACCATGCCTCAAAAGGAGTCTTGCCATCTAAGGCTGGATGAGGAGACCTATTAAGTATGTGAGTAGCACTGCTAATGGCTTCAACTTCAAGTGTAGGATCGAGAGACTTGGCCTTTATCATGCAACTTGCCATGGTCTTGAGAGTCCTAATCCTCATAGCTTCAACATCTGTCTTGTGCGGACTGAATGCTGGTGAGTTCTGAAGATCAATGCCCTCAATTCTGCAAAAGTGCTTGAGTCTTCTATCAACATAACGGTTCTCATTGTCCACTCTTAATACCTTGATGGCTTTCCTTGACTTTTGTTCAACATGAGTCTTGAAGTCATGAAGTTTATGAACTACTTCATTCTTATGATGAAGGAAGAAGACCCAAGTGAATCGGGAAAAGTCATCAACAAATGCGAGTATGTAGCGGCCTTGGCTGACTGAAGTCACTGCAAATGGTCCTGCTAATACCATGTGAACTAGCTGAAGAACAACTAGAGCTCGAGAAGACTTCCCTTTATCATACTTCTCCTTGAGATGCATATCCACTGAACAAGATGAACGTTGTCCCTTAGAAAAGCTGATGTTGGGTAGACCTTTGACCATGTGTTTTGAGCAAAGCTGCTGAAGAGAGCGGAAGTCAAGGTGACCAAACCGCTCATGCCATAAGTTGTTGTTTGAATTAGAGTGAGTTAACAAGGCTTGAGAAGAACTCTTAGGCATAAAGTGGGAGAAGGAATAAAGCCTCCTATCATCATTGACTTTCCCAACTGCTACCAATGAATCATCTTTGAGACTTCGCACCATCACTGAATCGGGAAGGAACTCAACCTTATGACCATCTCCAAAGTGAGTGATTTGGTAAACTAATAGTAGATTGGAACTCAAATTTGGAACATAGAGAACATCTTTGAACTCCCCATCTTCCACTGCTTCTTCTTCTTGTTGCTTTTTCCCCCTTGACTAGATTTCTGACCATCACTAGCCACTAAGGCTTTGGTCTTAGATGACTTGAGAAGACCAAAATCCACCAAGTGAGATTGTTCAACAATCAACATGTCTACAAATCCATCAAAGGAAGGTTTCTAGTAAGCAGATCCCATGTTCAACTTGTGAGTATTAAAACTCAAAACAAAGTTGGCATACTCAGAAGGTAGCCGCTTCAGGATGTGATGTATCAACCTATCATCCTTAATGGGATTTCCACAATCTTTTAGAAGTGCCCTATACTCATTGACTTTGATGATATAATCTTGAATTGGGTCATAATTTTTAGGATCCAAGAGAAGTAGATCATCCTCAATCTGAAATCCCTTTTCTTCATCCACTTTACCATACAACTGTTCAAGTTTATCCCAAGCTTCCTTAGATTTTGAACAATTTTTAATGTGGAAGAGAAGATCGCTATGTACACAACTTCTTATAACACCTAAAGCTTGTTGGTCTTGTCTTTTCCAATCAATGAGTTCTTTAGCATCATTAGGTTGGGTAATTGTACCATCAACATACAAACTATATCCTTTTTCCATTAATCTACTCCATGCAATATATTTCCATGTAGAATAGTTGCGTGAAGTTAGAGGAGGACATTTAAAACCCATGATGCAGAAATGAAAGAGCACAAAGTAGAGACACAAAAACACAATGCACACCCCCCTTTTTCACTCAATCAAAAGACTCCCCCAAAAAAGATGCTTTGGCACTTTATAAGTAGTGCGTTTACAATGAGCCACTTGTCAAAATGAACTAAGTAGACTTTCTGATTTGGCTTTTACAATTACCTTATAAGGCTGAAATCTGTCACTTAAGCACTGTAGCTTAGTTTTACAACAATTCTAAAAAGAATCAAAGCATTACAATGCCAAAGAAGGCCTAATTCTGAAAGTGAGAAATTTGTCCACACAACCCTAGAATCTGACTTTAGATCTGGAAAGTAGATGAAAAATACGCACTTTCAAAACAAATAAAACCTGAAAAAGTGACCAGATGTGCCTGTACGGAGCTTTTGAAGTTGCAAAAGGCAGGATTATGTAGGTACAATCGCCAAAAAATACAAATTCTACAAAATCTGTGCACCAAAACTAGAAAACAACACCACCAATGGAAAATTTAGAAAATTCTACCTGATTTCAAACAAAATTGCACCTGAATTAGAGTCCAGATGTGCAAGTTACGAGCTCGCAAAGTCAGGCTACCAAATTGAAAAGCAAATTGGAGAGGGGTCTGGAAGAGAAACTGAGAAGTTAAATTTGACGGTCAAACGACCGTCAAAGCAATTGTAAAATGTTTGGAAATGATGTGTAGATGGGCGTCAAATTTAGACCCGTAAAATAATGACGTCAGCAAAAAATTTGCCCGCACGAATGACGTGGCGCTGATGTGTTTTATGATCGTACTGTACGAATACTACGTGCCTTGGTTGTACGATGATGTGGCAGTAGCCGGGTTCCACTGGTGATGTGGCAGTCCTGGTCAGATCTACTAACGTGTCCAGGAGGGCGATCGATTAACTGGACGCCACATGGCGGCGTCGTACTGGGCCGCATGGAGCAGGAGCTACGGATGGCGTGGGCAGGAAAACCTGTCGGAATATGATCACAGCGGGCTCTGAAAAGCACAGAACGCCGTTGGAGATGAAAAAAACACTGCGGGCGGGAGGTTGTGGCAATCACTGAGCAGCGGCCACCGAAACTCTGTTAATGGTTGTCGGGAATCGAGCAGCGGCTACCAACGAGTGGATTTTTCAAGTTTTAGTTCCACATTTGTGGGTCCTGTAAAGTCTGTGGACTTTAAATTGAGATGGTCGTACAACTCGAGACAATAGCGCCCACTAGTTGGGAGATTGCCTGCTGTCGGTGCGAATTCTGTCACCGTTGGTGTTGTAAGCCGTCGTCGGAATGTTGGAGGCTTGTCGGGTGTTGTCGCTTATGCCGCCGGATTTTGTTGATGTCACCGCGGGTATAATATTGAAGCCCGCAGATTTAATATAAGATGCCCCAATTGCAAATTGGTGCCTTCGGGTGTAGGTTTGCAAAAAAAAATTGCCTCACGGTCGACTATGGGCTAAGGTAGGCATGCTTATAGTCGATTTTCACTGGTTTAGCGTTCCAGATGCAATGGAGAGGTCAGATCTGGTGCTGGATGCTGCCAATTTCTACAGCACTCCAGATTCAAGCTGAGGTGATGAAGCAAGCAAGAGGTCTCGAACGACTTGTGAAGAGAAAGTCTCCAAGCTCTGATACCATGTAAGAATTTGCCTAAGGGAAAGATTCACCCAAGAACTAAGAACTCAAACACAAGCACAACTGTAGACCAAAAAAATGGATAGAGTATGATCAGAATAACAATGTATTCAATAATAGATGCTTAGAGTACACTAGGAGTGCCTGAATATAAAGGCTACAGGAGAGCTTCTAGAATGCATAGAAGTTAGCACCATGATGTGTCATACAACCAAACACATGTCCACCAGATATGGATTATCCTCCATTAAGCACGGAAGTAAGTGCGGTGATGAGAGGATAAGCCTAGAAGGGTGGGACACGCAAAATAGTGTTGTAGACACCATGTGCTCAAATAGAGGTGCGTAATCCTGTGTTGTCAACATGACAAATCACAAGGTGTGCAAACTCCTAAGTGTCTCATAAATAAAAATAATAAAATAATGCAATATAATTAAATAATGCATTAACCTAAGTAAACTTAAGTAAGTGTAAATAGTAAAGTACTAATTTACACCAACAAAATTGAAGGCGACTCCTCTCTGATAGTCATGGTTATTGCCAAGAAGATGAATATTTCTAAAGTTTAAATTGAAGGTGACTCCTCTTTGATAGTAAATGTTTGCATATATAGGTCTTCTCAATATTGGAATATAATGTACCTTTTAAATCAAGTATGGTCTATAATTTTTTTTTTTGAAGAGTTCACGATCTTGCATATATATTGCTAAGGAAACATGTTGGCAGATCGACTTGCAAATTTGGGATGTGATAATATTCTTGTTGATTCATGTGCCAAATCGTTTGTCATTTTAGATTTCCCTCAGCTATCACACATTATTGAAAATGAAGCATGTTTGGTTTCTAGTTGAGGGTCTTTACATTTTTTGGAAATTTCTCATTGTGCCTAGAATTTGCATATTCATCCTAGCCTGCTTCAATGAGAAGCCCTTTTTGTCAGTAGTGTTTTCTTACATCAATTGATTTCTTTTGAATGTTGGTTATCATCTAGTTGTGGCAAGATTTTTGCCACTTTTTTTGATTCAACTCCATTAATCATGATTTATCCCAAGTCTGATATTATGTAAGATGCATCAGCGTGGTTGTGGTGTGTAGCCAAGAATAATTTTCAATTACATGTTGACAAACGACATGTTATTAGTAGTCCATGTTAACAAGTTGCTAATTCTACATGTCAGTAATTGTAATATGATGGGAAAGATAGTGACAGACTTTGTTAAGTTGAATTAGTTTTTACTTTTGCTGGCAGCCTCATGTTGGGCTTCCTCATAGTCAACATCTAGGGATTTATTTCCCACTCTCCCAATTCAAATTGCTATATTAGTTGTATTTATTGTTGTATACGCCATCAGTTAAGGTTTTCTTTCTAGGTTCTTTCCCTAACAAGCATTTGAACACAGTTATATATATATATATATATATAATATTGCCTTTGGCCTCTTATTGATAAAAAAATAATAGTTGGTATTAGCATTACACATGGAGCAAAATGAAAAAGGGTTATATACAAATTTATTCCATTGATTTAAAATTTTGTAGTTGCTCGATGGTACTAGCACAACCAAAAAACTCCAACAAGGTCACATGTTACCTCCATTTTCTACACTTGGTGGTTTGAAGACTCGGGATTGAGAACCTACTTTCTAGCATCAAGTCACATATCCATCAAGCTTATCTTCTTCAACTACTCATTCAATTTTCATGCGCAACTCCATCTTCATCATCATTTTGGCTTACCTTAGAGGTGTCCTCACTTTGGCACCTCTTCACATTCTTGTTAGCATCAATGCTGATGATATTTTTGTTGGGGAGTATCATAGCAATGTTAGAGACTTTATTTAGAGCTTATGTGTTGCATTCATAACAATATTTATCATTAATGTCATCATATGCCTTATTTTGTGAAGAACTTTAGAGTTATAGAGGAAGAAGTGTTTATCATGGTCAATGATAAATGAGATATGTTGTGTACTTGAAGGTAGATTTAGGAGCTTTTCCTAATGCTATGTCTATGTCTGCAAAAAGAGATATGCATATATGATTGAGTTATGTGATGTTTTCTGAAAGTTGCTTTTAGAAAGAGTTTCTAAAAAATGGTAACTAGTAAAATGACTATATCTTTTGACAAAGATGGAATCTGGATTAACACGTTCAAAGAATGGTCAGAGACATACTAAATATTCTATGGTTGAGATGGAAACATCAGATATACAGTTTAAGGTGACACATTTCAAAGATTGTTTAGAGTATTACTTCCTATGAGTTGACTATTTTAAGAAACATTGTAAAAGGAGTGTAATTATAATTTAATATCTTAAGGATATCCTATGTTATTATTGTAATTTGAGAAATCCTCAAGGTCAACTCAATATTTTTTTTAGGAATTGGTATAAAGGAAAGGTCATTTCCTTGTGGTAAATCATCATATACAGTCATATGCATTGTGATGTTTAGTTGTGAGAACTTGAATGTGAATTTAGTTAAGTCAGAGTAGAGATTGATGTTGAAGATATAAATGTGAGTTTCAAAGAAATTGTATTTGCAAATGAGTTGCTAGTTAGTCAGTTCAAAAATCTTGGATATGCTTATCCATAAGATTGTCTAGTGAAGAATGTTTCTGAGGCTATTTGGACAGTGGGTTCAGTTGTCCTCCTTTCAACTCCTAACGTGGTTGGCACATCTCCTAATAATGTTGGAATGTTTTAACAAGGATTCAAATTCTCTTGACATGGACTCATATGTACTAATTGTATTTCATTGACTCCTAGCAGGGTCTGTCCTTTCATAAAGAACTTTTATATTAGTACATCATTTGTGTGTACCATCCCCACTGGGTTTTTCTGTATGATCAAGGGTTTTCCTAGTTAATATGTCTGGTTTTATTGTGCATGGTTATGTTTCTGTCATTATTGTATCTACTATTTACATGTTTCAAAATTAATTAAGATATGTAGAGTTATTTTGAGTATAAAACTAATTAACCCCCCACCCTCCTTAGTTATCTTGGTGGACTTTACTTTCTAACAATTGGTATTAGAGCTTTAGGTCCCTAAAAGAAAAGTTTAATAGAGTTAACTATGATAGATGGAGAGAAAAGATGATAAACATATGTTGTTCATGGGTCTATAATTTTGGTTGGTTACTACAAACACTAAAGATCTGATTGAAGAAGGCAAGCTTGATTCTTGTGAAGAATATGCTTGCTAGAGAAGTATTGTTGACAACTCTTCTTGAGACACAATTGTTGGTCTCAGATTGGTTTTGACAATTGAGTGTCAGCATATTTAAGAAAATTCTAAAGTTGATGCCAAGTAAAATATAAATGTCGAGCTACAGTATGTGTTGAGCCAAAAATCCAACAGGTGTTGAGTAAACTTTAGATGTCGAGCAAGTATCAAGTGTTGAGTGATAAGTGATGCCAAGTCACTATAGGTTCTGAATAAAGTATAGATGTCGAGCAAGACAAAAATTCTATATGTGTTGAGCATCAAAAATCAATAAGTGTCGAGTAACACAGAATCAACATATGAGTTTGTGTTTTTACAAACTCAGATGTAAACCATTTTTTAGCTGACTCAAGATGAATCTCAAAGAATCTAAAAGATAAGATCGAATCTTTTACATTCCCTATGTAATCAGCATGCAGCCAATCAGAAAAATGGAGAAAGAATGCAACCAATAGGAAAAGTGTAAATATTTGAGTGGGGAAAGATGGATGGATATCAATCATGGATTCATACCTAACCCTAAGTCTTTGAAGCCTTGTAAGGAGGTCGAAACCCCATGATTCATGTATGTGAGAGTTATATGGAATGTATGGGAGAATACTAGCGAAGTTCAAAGGGGTATAAAGAATTGGAGAAAGAGCAGCACTGCAGAATCAAGTTGGTTAGAATAGAGCATCAGCACTACGAACAAAGAGTTATCAGATTAGGAAGGATCAGATCAGATTGAGCAGAACAAGGATCTGGAATCAATAATTGAAGATTGTAAGTTATCAGGTCAACACATTCTAATACTTTGTAGCCATTTTATTAGTAATGAAAATCCTATGGAGATAGGTTGGTTTAATAGCCATGTTGTAAACCTTTAACAAGGTGATAAATCCTTTAACAGGGTAACATTCCAAGTGAGTGTTTGTAAATCCTTTAACCAGGTCACTTTTAACAGGGTGTAAAGCCTTCAACAGGGTAGGCCTTTCACAGGGCAGACCATTGGAAGTAGTCAAACTTTGTAACCTTAATCAATTACATATTGTTGCAGTGATAATTTGTGGGTGTCATCCCCACCTGAGTTTTACCTTCTCATTTTGGAGGGTTTCTGGGTGACCAAAATCTTGTGTTATCTATTTTCATGCATGTCCTTACTTTCATATTTATTAGAAGATGTTAGATGCATGTGAATGATCTCAACTAAAAGTTTGTTACTTCTGATTCACCCCCCCCCTCTCTCAGAAGTAAATCTTCCCACTTATAAATTCTAACAATTGGTATCAGAGCCGAGTTCTCACAAGGAGAAGCCTTACAACTTGAGAAAAGATCTGGAAATGGAAGTCTACAAACTTGGGAAGATCATAGAAAACTAGGTGATTGAGATACAACTCGTTCTACACTCTCTAGAAGAAGCCAGGGAAGAACTAATGAAATCCTTAAAGAGAAGAAGAGAGATTTTCATAGATGAGAATGATACACAATACAAGGAGATTGACACCTCAAAAGTGTTTGCGAATGGAGATTCCAAAGAATTTGATGCAGCAATAGCAGACTTGATGAAGAAGAATAGAGCTCAAGCAGAAGAGATCATAACTCTCAAGATTGAACAAGAATCACAAGCCATGATGCTTTGTGAAGTAACTGAAAAGAAGAAAAGAGCCATTGAAGATAAGGCTATGCTAGAAGAAGACAATAGAAACCTTGCTAACAGATTGGAGGAAAAGTCAATTGAACTTGTAAGAATTTTCAACATGTAGCTAGACACCCTAAGCTAGATGATGAATGCACACCATGAGCTGAATGTCAAGGACATTGAGATCTCCACATTAAAGATGCAAAATGAACTAAAAAAAGAGAAGGAGATTGTAGAGAGCTTCAACAAACCTGATGAGGCTATCAAGTATTTTGAATAGCTACTGAAATCACCAAGAGCCAGCAATGATACTTCAGGACTAAGATACACCAGCACTAAAAAAGGAGAGTCATGAGAACACTAAACCTACTTGTCATCTTTGTGGTAAAAAGGGACATACCTCTAATGTGTGTAGGAGTAAGAATGCCCATCAACATGACAAACCTAAGAATATGGGTCACTGTCACAAGTGCAACAAGCAAGGACATCAAGCACATGACTATAGGACAAGAACTATCAAAGCACCAAGATTTGAGGGTCACTGGTACAATTGCAAGAAGTATAGACATAGAGCTTTTGAGTGCAGATCAAAGCCTATGTGGACACCTAATCAACCAACAAGGGAAAATAATCATAAACATTGCTACAATTTGGACTACAACACCACACATAGCTGCCACTGTTGTCAAGAATATGGACACATCCCACAAAATTTCATAATAACACATTTCAATGGTAACTATAGTAGATGGTTGAGCCAAACTACATGCTTCAGTTGTTTGAAGACTAGACATATCAGCAGGAACTACCCAACAAGGTCAAAGGCACCCAACTCAAAGTTCAACAAAGGAAAAAAGAAGGTAGATGTTGAACACATCAGAGGAAAAATGAGTAAGACATGGAACAAGAAAGATGGAAGCAACACATCTAATGAAGGGATCACTTCACCCAATAGGTCAAGTGGTCACACTTCATCCAACTAAGTAAAAGAAGGTATGTCGGACTGATATACAAAGCTTTATCATACATCAGTTCCAAGAAAAGCAAGTACTGAAAAGGAGAGATCATCATGAATAGAGATGCAAAGGTAAAACTTCAAGCTTTCGCAAGTGTTGCCGAGTGAGAAAAATTGCCTTCAGATGTCGAGTAAAATCCCAGTACATGCCGAGTTGTTTGCCAAAGTCAATAGAAGCCAAGTGGTTAGTTGTAGCCGAAATAATAGTGGATGTCGAGCGAAGGAGAATTTCAGTTGAAGCCAAGTAAGAAAAACTCCAGTGTATGTCGAGTAATTGGAAACCAATGGAAGCCGAGTAAAGGAAAATTGCTTAAGAAGTCGAGTGGATAGTTGTAAACACACTAAGCATTAAATGCTATCAAATAAGGGTATATGATCGCATTTTGAATCACTTTTTGCCATCACGAGCAAAGAGCAAAGATGAAGAAGAAAGCAGAATGATTTCCAAGCAGAATTTGAGCAGATTTCTACAGAGATTCAACACAGTTTCATCGATTTCAAGGTATTTATACTAGTGTTGAGCTATGCAGTTTGAAAATTTCTTCTTGTTTAAACCCTAGATTGTAAAAATGGCCTCCAATTCTAGGAAATCTCAGGAGAAAGAACTGTTTGAAGTTCAATTAGTGTCAAATGAAGTTAAGCAACCTAATTTTTGACCTATCATTGAAGTTGCCTACAAAAATGACCCAGCCGAAGCCTTATTTACAATTCCTCCTAAGATAGTAATGGTACAAGATGTTAGGAGATGTTATAACTGTAAGATAGGAGCCATTGGAGATATGGAAATTAGAGAAGCTTATGATAGATTGTGTGAGAATGGAGTCTTGGAGGAAGAGTTTCAAATTGTTGAGAAGAAGGGTTTAACTCGTGCCCTAGAATTCCCTACTATTTTCAAGACCGAATGGATCATAATTGTATTGAGTAGGATTCATGATGGTAGTTTGTGGTTAGAAGATGGCCCAGTTAAGATATCAAAGAGGATTGTTCACAGGGTATCCAACCCTAGAGCGGCTCAAAACCTGAAGGAGTGGCTCTAAGGAAGCTAATGAGAAGAATACAAAAGCAAAATGGAACAAGAGAGGCATGATCATAGATACTATCAAGGATCCTCTTGTTGATTTTGTTGTCAAAGTCATATCCCACAAGTTTTATCAATATAGCAGACTTAATAGTGTTCCATGTATTGCAGTGGATGTTGGTTGTAAACTCGTTAAAAAGGATCATGCCTATGACTTAGTAGAATTGCAATTACATCAAATCAATGAAAATCTTGGAGCTATAAGAAGAAGTAAGGGAGCCTAGTGCAAATTTGGTGAAATTTTTCTTTGTATATTTTTCTATGTACAGAATGAATTTCCATCTTTTGGAAAGGTTAGCTAGAAAACAAATAGGTCCATTGTAGCCCAGGTAAATGAATACATTGAACAAATGGGGGAAAATTTTGAGACATTAATGACTAGTTATTTTGAAGATTTCAAGAATTCAATGAAGCAGAGACTTCAGATTCCAGTCTCACTTGTGGAGCAACACACAAATGACATTTGCTTTCTTGTTGACATTGATTACACTTACATTCAAGTAGCCATACCAAGGGTTAGATGGCTTAGACCTCTTGGTTATGAAATAAACATTGATGAGGCATCTGCAGCCATAACAACTCTACTAGCAAAGGAAGCAGATAAGAGTGCCTCACATTTTGGCACATATGATGTGGTGAGATCCAAAGTGAATATGGAGTTAAATACAACCTCTACACTTAAGAAAAAAGGATAAATTAGTAAAGAAGCTCAAGTCCAAATTTGGAGAAGGTACAACAAAGGCAGAGGAAGAAGAAGATGAAGAAGAAGATGAAGAGGGATAGGGGCAAGGACCACTAGCATTAACCCAAGGAATGGGTGAAGATGCTGAAGAAGAAGAAGATGTCGAGCAGGAAGCACCTAAGACAGAACGCAAAAAGAGGAAAGCACAAAGGCAACCTGTTACATAGCCTAAAGGTAAGAAGAAAACAACTAAGCCAAGCCTAGCAAAGCCTACCACAAGGGAAAATACAAGGGCAACAACTAAGGGTTGCAAAAGAACAAGAAACGAACAAAGCTACAGAGCGAGGAGGGCCAGTAGAGAAAAAGAGAAGAAAATATGTGGCACCTCCAAAGTCAGATGAGGAGAGGACAAAATCTGATGATAATGAGCAATTTAGAGTGGTAAGTCGTACCACTAAATCTAACTTTGAAAATGTTTGTGACAATATTAGGGATAATGTAGATTTGACTGGATTGAAAACTATTGATTTTAATAAGTTGACAAGAGAAGAGAAAAACATAGTGGAAGAATCAATTTACACTATGATGGCCAAGTTCAAAAACACTCCACTTGAACTTGATAATACTTTGCCTAAGGAGCTCTACTCCATTGTAGAAAATAAATAACATTATTGCCTAAAAATGGAGAAAGAAATAAGGGAGTCAAATTTGGCTCGTATAATGCCTGACCTCACAAAAGGTCAACTAAGCAAGGCAAGCAAGAAACATGGGAGCACAATTTGGCTCGTGTAATGCCTGACCTCACAGAAGGTCAAATAAGCAAGGCAAGCAAGAAACATGGGAGAAAATTTGCACCCAAATACAAAGCCTTCAACATTTTACAAAATAAAATTGAGGATGTCAAAAAGTCCACACAAATGTGGAAATTGATTTATGGGCTGACTATAGTGAAGTAAGGACAAGAAGATTCATTTGAGGGAAGAAATAATGATGAGGAAGAAGAGGAAAATGAAAAGGAGGAAGAAGGAGAGAAAGAAAAGGAAGAAGTTACTATGGAGAAAGACACACAAAAGGGTGATATGGAAATAGCTAAGGAGAAATAATAGGAATAGAGTATGCAAGACACACAGATGCCACCACCTAGTCCTCCACATGCAACACCTACACTTGCAGAGACAATAATTATGAAGGATGTTCATGACACCTCTAGTCAGAACATTAACCCATTGACTCCAGAGGATCTCAGAAAGATCCTTCACCAAACAACTTTACAATCACAGTTGTGTAACAATCCAATTCTAGTAAGTGTAGAAGAACTACAGAAGGCAGTAGCTGAGATAACCAAGGAAAAGGTGAATCCACAAGAACCACCTTCACAAACTCCAACAGCTACAAGTGGACAACCACAAGAGAACAAGCACAAGATGCATCTGCTAAGGTTGATTCCATAGTGACAGTAACTTCAACTGTTGAGGAGCAAGCAAAGGAGCTTAAAAGACAAAGGGATACCTCTGCTTCTATAGTAAAAAGTCAAGGTGCACCTCCTCTGATCACTATAATTGATCAAGGTAGAACTGAAGAAGACAAGGAAGAGGAGAAGACCCCTAAGGAGAGAGATCAAGAAGCAATACAAATGTTGGTCAATTTGCCTACTACAGGGACTCCTACTAAGCAGTCAAGCACTAATGCAATACCATTGCAAATGTCAGCACCAAGCTCAAGTTCTACCAAGTTAGCAAGGGTGCTTCACTTTGGAGACCTTGCACTTGATGAGGAGATAGTCATACCAAGCTATGAATATAAAACAATGAACATAGAATAGATCAATGAAGTGCAAGATGCACTGGAAAAGAAGAAGAAGAAAGAGATACTCAGGAATGAGTATAGGTAGAGACAAGAATTAATAGAAATTAAAGACATCTTTCTTGATGCTTTTAGCCTACCAATACCTGATGAGACATTGCCCATCATGGAGAAACTATCCAACATAGTGGATCGGGTACAAAATGAAGACTTAAACACTAATGTCAAATTACTTAAATGGTCTAAAAAGAAGTTCTAGATGAAGGTAAATGAGAAAATATCTGGTGAAATAACACTATCACAAGTAGAACTGGTCAAGAAGATGGAGAAAGTGAAAGCAATACTTGAGAATATATTCTCATTGTACTCCAAACTATGTGATTTCTCATACTTCACACAAGAAACAAGCCAAAGGATATTGATCTTGGAAATGAACATCAAGGTATTGAGCACACATCTACCAAAGGATCCAGCTCAAAGTGAGAAGCATTTTTCTACAACGCCTCATACACAAAGGGAATTAGCTATACTCACAACAGATGAGGTAAACACCAAGGCCAAATTAATACAGATACAGTCTGCAATAACCCCTCATATGGAAGTATTGCATAAAATGGCCTATGTAGAGAATGTTTTGAAGAAAGATCTCAATCTTTCTACATTGGAAGGCCTGGTACACCTTGCAGCAGAGACAACCATCTAGCTTAAAGCACTAGAAATTGCCTTAGACAATTGGGATGGTCCTTTGAAGATCATTACGGAGGTAAATAAATCCTGTTTGGCTAAATATTCAATTCATTCATAGAACCCTTTGACGTAAGTGTCAAAAAGGGGGAGATTTAATAATTTGGGGGAGATAATAAAATTTTGAGTTTTGAGGAGAGATAAGGAGATAAAACCAAAAGGATATAAAAAATGCAAGGGAAGTGTGTGAAAGGGGGAGTATAAAACAGGGCAGAAAGAAATAGGGTAGACAAGGAAAGGAATGATAAGGCAGAGAATGGAAACAGTATGAGTCAAATCTAGCTTAAGGAATTTTGGATACAGAAATGGCACATCAGCTCAAGGGGAGTTACAAGTTTTTGAGGTATATAGTCTTCTACAAAATTTTGAAAAAGTTTTTGAAGTTTTGTACATATGTCGAACAAGTTGTATATTATACTTATAGAGATCAAATTCATAATGCTTAGTTAAGTATTTTTGACACTCATGTCAAAGGGGGAGATTGTTGGTCTCAGATTGGTTTTGACAATTGAGTGTCAACACACTTAAGAAAATTCTAAAGTTGATGTCGAGTATAATATAGATGTCGAGCTATAGTATGTGCCAAGCCAGAAATTCAACAGGCGCTGATTGAACTTCAGATGCCGAGAAAGTATCAAGTGCTGAGTGATAAGTGATGTCGAGTCACTATATGTGCTGAGTAAAGTATAGATGTCGAGCAAGATAGAAATCTTATATGTGTCGAGTATCAACAAGTAGTAAGTGCTGAGTAACACAAAATTAGCATATGAGTTTGTGTCTTCACAAACTCAGATGTAAACCATTTTTGAGCGGACTCAAGATGAATCTCAAAGAATCTAAAAGATAAGATCAAATCTTTTACATTCCCTATGTAATCAGCATGCAACCAATCAAAAAATTGGAGAAAGCATGCAACTAATAGGAAAAGTGTAAAGATTTGAGTGGAAAAAGATGGATGAATATCAATCGTGGATTCATACCTAACCCTAAGTCTTCGAAGCCTTTATAAGGAGGTGGAAACCTCATAATTCATGTATGTTAGAGTCATATGGAATGTATGGGAGAATACTAGCAAAGTTCAAAGGGGTATAAAGACTTAGAGAAAGAGCATCACTGTAGAATCAAGTTGGTTAGAATAGAGAATCAACACTATGAATAGAGAGTTATCAAATCAGGAAGGATCAAATCAAATTGAGTAGAACAAGGATTTGGAATCAGCAATTGAAGATTGTAAGTTATCAGGTCAACACATTCTAATACTTTCTAGCCATTGTATTAGGAATGAAAATCCTATGGAGATAGGTTGGTTTAATAGCCATGTTGTAAACCTTTGATAAGGTGATAAATCCTTTAATAGGGTAACATTCCAAGTGAGTTTTTGTAAATCCTTTAACCAGGTCACTTTTAATAGGGTGTAAAGCCTTCAATAGGGCAAGCCTTTCATAGGGTAGACCATTGGAAGTGGTCAAACTTTGTAAACTTAATCGGTTACATATTGCTATAGTGATAATTTGTGGGTGTCATCCCCACCCGAGTTTTACCTTCTCATTTTGGAGGGTTTCTAGGTGACCAAAATCTTGTGTTATCTATTTTCATGCATGTCTTTACTTTCATGTTTATTAGAAGATGTTAGATGCATGTGGATGATCTCAGCTAAAAGTTTTAGAGGTTAAAGTTTGTTACTTCTGATTCACCCCCCCTTCCCCCCTAAGAAGTAAATCTTCCCACTTGTAAATTCCAACAACAATATGGAGAGGTAAAATCTTTAAGACTTGCTAATCAAATTTGGAATACTTTACAAAAAATATTTGAAGGTAATGAACATGATAAGGAGACTAGATTATAAAGTTGGATGTGTTTATTTCAATATGCTAAGATGTTGGAATATGAGACTATAAGAGGCTACTTTGGTAGAATATTAGAAACTGTTAGAGGAGTTCAAAGTTATGGAGGAAATAAGACATAAGAGGAAGTTGTGTGACAATCTTGAAGACCTTTGCACCTTCTTATCATCAAAGAGCACAAATGATTGAACAAGTTATTCCCTGCACTACTAATTTTACAAGAGAGACTGTTCTTGCAAGATGAGAATGCAACCAAAGGGGAAGTTAGGTGGGAAAGGAGGATATCAGGAAAATTAAGAAGAATGGGCTTAGTGTAAACTAAATTGATATTTGTTTCTATTGTTGTGGATGCAGTGGTCACTAGATATTATGGTGTCATGAGAGCGATGAGACAAAATACTATGGGTCAGAGAGCAGTTCACACTGACCCATTGGGAAAGGATTGACGCAATTAGTTTAGGGTATTTGGCGAGGTTTCCACATACCCGAACTTACATGGCGATGGTGATAGTGTTGTGTGAACATTGACAGAGTGAGATAGAGACATTTCATCTACTGACAGGTGAGATGAGCATTACCCTAGAGGATGTCTACATGACCTTTAGGCTTCCAGTGCAAGGTACACTAGTGATCGTAGTGACGGGAGGGAGAGAGGGTGGTGCAAAGACTAGTGGGGTTAGTTTGTGATAGATGAGCATTTGGATCAATTAGCACTAGACAGGTGATTTTACTTTTATGTTTATGGATTAGTATCGAGGTATTACCCCAGACATAGGCAGGATAGGAGTGACATTGGCCTTGATCCCGATGATGATCTAGATCGTAGATGAGGGATCCCAATTGCATAGGGCTCACTGATGCGTGCAAATTTCTACAATGATTTACATTAGATTATATATTAGGGCACAGGGTGCCACTAGGGAAGGAGTGTGGGTTTCCCTACCTTGTTACAAGTGTGAACATTGGGCATATTGCTATATTAAGATCAGTTGGGCAAAGAGACAAGCAGTCAGAGAGCCTATGCTATATAGCTAGGTAGATCCATTAACCTACCACCATAGAAGAGGTGGATTATTGGATAGTACAGATAGATGAGATCAGGACAGTGACTTGGAGACAATACCTAGCTCTCAAGCCATGGGAAGAGGAGAGGCATCAATTGTTGTATACTATATCATCATGCTTCATGTTCGAGCAATGGGATAATATTACAAAGCAATATCGGCCAGACAAGGTGTTGCGGTAGTTTGGTTGGCCACAGAATGTGCCAGGAGAGATGATGTGGTATCAGTTAGTGACACGAGAGTCAATGACCCTATTTGAGCTGCAACTATAGAGGGAGGGGCTATTCTAGGCATGGCAAGACATGGCACCACAAGACTGGGATTAGTTCAGAGGAACAACAAATGCAAGGTCCACACAGGGGTATAGGGAATAGTTTCAATGCCCGAGGCCCATGGGGAGGGCATAAGTGACAAAGGCAATGGTGGTAGTAGGGGAGATCACTTGAGCGAAAAGGATGGGGAGGTATGAGGCAAGGGGATTGAGGTAGCGAGCGAAGGTTGTGGTGTAGAGTGAGGTCCAACAGAGGAGGAGACAACAAGAGGGAGAGGAGGAGGAGACGGGCCAGGGGGAGGAGAGGCCACAATAATAGGAGAGAGGGGAGGGGGCCCAAGGTCCAGTTGGAGGAGGAGGGGATGGTAGATTGGTAGAAAGGTACGCCTCCATATAGTAGGCACACGAGGCTATGAGCCAACTGCTCTGAGATATGCAACAAGAGATGGACCAACTTAGAGATGAGAGGGATCAGTTTTGGAGAGAGCAAGATGCTACTTAGGCACAAGTACACATAGCTAAAATTGAGCTAGGGGGACTATGACTAGATTTGGGACACTTGGAGGGGAGCCTGGAGTCCAAGATGGAAAGACTCTAGGGGAGAGTGGATGCACTACAGGAGGAGAGAGATAGGATGGTGGTGGAGATGGTGACTCTCAAGGAACATATGGTGGTGGGGGGAGGTTTGGAGGAGCTGAGATGACTTAGGAGAGGTGGAGGATCTATAGAAGAGAGTAGGTTTTTACAAGGGTAGGTACCATGTAGCTGTGTTGGCAGAGCAGATAGAGCATTACAAGCATCCCACATGATTAGGGACAACCAACATGCATACAGGGATGTAGGGTGGTGAGGAGAGTGGGTGGAGCACAAAGTGCTCCCAAAGGACAAGCGGGTCTCAGAGGACAGGGAAAAGCCATAGATCAGGGCAGAGCCAGAGTCAAGAGAGAGGGATAGTTAGGGAGGAGATATGAGGGGGAGAGCTCTGGTATAGTTGGAGGAGGGGAGGGGTGGAGGATGAGGCCACCACCACCACCACCACCAGTGCAGGATTCAGGGAGGGACCCATATGAGTCCCTTGGAGAGGATCCAATGGATGAGGGCAGGGATAAGCAATTATATGTTGCATTTTGATGATGGGGTAGTCCTTTGTACAGGCATGTATTTTTGCGAGCATAGACCCGTTTGTACATTTATGGATACATGTACTATATGGATATTATATTGGTTGTGGATTTGGATTATGATGGACATTTTTGTATTCTTTCAGGGGTGGGTAATGTATTCTTTATTCATTGTAGGATATGATATATATGATGGGATCCTTTGGGGTGAGATATCTGTATAATGAGTATTGTGCCCATGTGATTTTGTTGTACCATATGCTTTCATGAGATGCATAAGATGTATGTATGGGGTGGACTGACATGTGTTGTGCAATATGTGATGCTTTCTATGAGATGGATGAGATGCATGTTGTTACTAGCATGTGTGATGTAGGATGTGATATGTTATATGAGATGGATGAGATGCATTATGTTACTGACGTGTGTGATGCAAGATGTGATGTGTTATATGAGATGGATGAGATGAATGATTTTACTAACATGTGTGATGTAGGATGTGATTTTTTATATGGATGTAATGATGTTGGTGTTATTTTTAGAAATGTGTATTTATGAGATGTATCAAATGATTTATGATGTGAAAATATCTAATAGTTTTAAAAAATAACTATGGTTTTAAAATATAAAAAAATGAGAATGAAAAATGGATCCAAAAAATGCAAAGGACACCTAAAATATACTATGAATAAAAGATGCAATGGACAATTAAATGATTGTTAATGAGATAATAAAAATGCATATGATGATAATGCATGTGATAAAAATTAACTTAAGAAGATAATGATAATGCATATGATAACTAATGAACCCAAGAAGATAATGATGATGGAAATAATGACTAGAATAAATCTAGAGAGACTATAATTATGCAAATGATGACTAAAATGAATCTAAGAAGACTATGATGATGCAAAGGATAACTAAAAAGAATCTAAAAAGAATATGATTATGCAGAGGATAACTAAAATGAATCTAAGAAGACTATAATGATGCAAAGGATAATTGAAGTAAATATGAGAAGATTATGATGATGCAAAGGAAAACTAAAATAAATCTAAGAAGACTATGATGATGCAAAGGATAACTAAAATGAATCTAAAATGACTATGATGATGCAAAGGATAACTAAAATGAATCTAAAAAGACTATGATTATGCAAATGACAAATGAATGGGTATAACATAAATGCAAGTATAATGATAGGACAATTGGTGTGGGAGTACGGGGATGTGTAGGATGGACATGTATCATATCATTGATTGACCATAACGTCAGATGGTGGGGCAAAAAAAATGTGCACAACTTTGAACATAGTTTGAGGTAGGGTATCTAGGCAGATTTGATAAGTGAGGGGATCAGGTAGAAAGGAAGAGGTGATAGTTTGAAATGGGGCCCTTGTGGTTGGGTGGAATGGGGGGGAGTATAAAAAACATGATCTTTGGATTGTTCAGGGGTAGGTACTCTAAGATTGGTAGGACATATGTGTACGATAAGATATGAGCTTGTAGGATTAGTAGGACTGACCTGTAGGATAAGATAGGACTTTGTAGGATTAGTAAGACTGACTTGGTAAGGAGAAATGGAATATATCCCTTTAATGAAAATAAAGGTAGTGGGGGGGATTTAAAAAATGCTTGAAGCTTGAGGGTGGGATACTTCATAAAGAAAGACCACAATGTAGTTTTGAGCACTTAGTTTGATATAGGAATACTGGGGATATACCAAGGTTACCAAGAATATCAAGGCCTATTCACCAATATTGCATAGGACTAACTTGAAACAAACACAAGGATTGCCCTAGAATTACACATGAATCCCAAAGGAATAAGATTGGAAACGATATTGGATAATCCACAAGCAAACTATATTTCTCAAATGCATCATGTGATCAATGATGATCGTATGTTTGGAACATACAAGGGTCATATCTAACTGACTCACAAGCTAGAAAAAGACCTGATCAAGACCTCGCTTTTGAATTGCCCTATTCACAACACACCATGATACAAAAGATCATGGCAACCTTGAGGAGGGAACAACCAAATGGTTTGGAAAAGATAATTAAGAACCAAAAAGTGAAATCCAATATCAAAAGAAAGAATAAATCCATAAAAAGTAACCTTTTACCAAAGAAATTGGTAGGACTGGATACTAACAGACCAAGATCATACATGAGGAAAGATGCATCCTACAAGGACATATTGGTGGTATTTGGGACTACGATGAATTTGGAAACCATAACATTTTTTAGGACAACTCTTTGATGACAAGGAATCTCGCTAGAGTGGTTGAAAAAGGACGTATTTTAGAGAATCATGGTTTGTGACTAGATACAAACTAACCTGAGAGAGAAAATGGGGTATGTACAAGAAGACTAGGTAAGACAAGATTGAAACTGAGATATAAAACAAACTAACCAAGATACCTACAAGGATTACTATACAAAATTTGAGTGTAATGGGACATTTAGTATGATAGGTTAGCGGTTTTATTTATAACAAAAAAAGCTTAGGATGAGGAGATAGTAGAATTGATTTGATATAGTACAATCTGAAAAAGCTTAGGATGAGGAGATAACATGAATTGATCATATATAGTATTATGTTTTATAATATAGGGGGTATGATACACAGATATGATACATGTGATAGGGTACATGTGGGAGATGGTGATGGTATAATATAGCGCATTGAATTAGATTGCCAAGTTTAGGGATGGGGATAGTGGTAGTGACAGTGTAGTTGGGATCTTTGGAACACCTTGGCAAAATGGGGAGATGGATGACTAGATGCAGGGAGAGATGGAGGGAGGATATAGATCATTGATAGATAATGGGAAGGACAATTATACATGGCACCTATTAATAGGTTTTCACCAAGGTACCTATCCAATGTGCTTGAATTGCCAAGTTTTCACCATTGGATGCTTATTTTTCTTTATATTTTCTTTTTCTTTTTGGATATTTTAATTTTTTTGGTTCTTTTTGCAGGATTACCAAGATACACTAAGGGGTTTAGGCATAGAACTTCTTGAGGTGAATTATGTTTGTGGGATCATTCAATATTTCACCTTCAAGTGTTGATAGCTAATGTGCTCCTGAGACGAAAGATGTTGTGACAACATAGGGACCAAGCCATGTGGGCTCAAACTTTCCCTTCTTTCTTTGTCTACCTAGAATTTCATGTTTTCTTTGAGGATCATGTCACCTACTTGAAATTTTCATTTGTGAACGTTCTTGTTAAAGTTGCGCTTGAGGAAATTCTGATAGACCATGAGATGGTCATAGGCCTATTGCATTTTTCATCAAGTAGATCTAGTTGTGTGAGTCTAGCGATTCTGTAATCCTCATCTGATATTTTCCCTTAGATGCATAAGGATAGGAGTTTAGCCTCAATAGGCATGACTACCTCAACACCATAGACCAAGGAGCATGGAGTTGTGCCTATGGATGTACGGAATGGGGTGTAGTAAGCCCATAGGGATGGGTTGACTTGCAGATGTCAATCCCCATCATAATCATTGACAACTTTCTTGAGGATTTTGTGTAGGGTTTTGTTAGTTGCCTCAACTTGACCATTACCTTGTGGAAAATATGTGGTGGATAAATGGTGTTGAATGTGGAGGGAGGTGCGCAACTCTTCCATCTTGAGGTTTTCAAAGTTACCTCTATGGTCTGTAAAAATGGTGGTAGGGATAACAAAGTGGCATATGATGTGATAGAGAATAAATTTAGATTCTTGAACTCCTGTGGTAGTGATAAGTGAGATTGCCTCCACTCGCTTGGTGAAATAATCTATTGCAATGATTATCTATTTGTGGCCTTCTGAAGATAGACGTGCAATAAAACCAAGAAGGTCAAACCCCCAGCATGAAAACAACCATGGCAGTGCAATGGATTGAAAACCTTGAGCCAGAGCTCATATTAAATTCGAATGTTGTTGACAAGGTAGAAACCTTTTGAAAAACTCAAAAGCATCATGTTCAATGGTAGGCCAGTGGTATCCATCTCATACTATTTGTCTAGCTAGGACTATATCAGTCGTGTGAGCACCACAAAGTCTAACATGTACCTCTTTGAGAGTCATTAAGGCCTCATTTTGGTCTAAACATTGAGAGAGAGAGAGAGAGAGTATCATGATAACCTCAATGATATAGGGTGTTGGCTAGGATAGTGTAGCAGGATGCTCTACGAATTAATTTTTGGCATTGGGTTCATGTGAGATGAGGATATATGATACCATTTTTAAATAAACATGAATTTCATGGTACCATGGGGATTGGGGAACAACCAAGATGCATACTCGCATTGATTCATCATTCTTGTATGTGGGCTCAAGTAATTGCTCAACTAAGAACTCATATTGTGTAGCTTCTTGAGGAATTTCCTAGAGTGAACTGATAATGGTTATGGCATCTGCAGCCTTGTTTTACAACCTTGGTACCTGGATGAATTGGATCTAAGTGAAATGTTTCTTTAATTGATCAACCAATTCTTTGTAAGGTTGGAGTTTGTCATCCTTTGTTTGGTATTCATTAAGGACTTACTTGATTATTAGTTTTGAGTCTCCAAAGACTTGTAATTTTGTGATGTTCCATTCAACTGCTATCTTGAACCCTGCAATAAGAGCTTCATAGTCTAATAAGTTCTTTGTGCACTAGAACTGAAGTTTAAAAGACTTAGGAATGTAGTCACCTTGAGGGGTGACCAACAATATTCTTGCTCTAGAGCCATGGGAGGTATAAGATATTTCAAAGTATAGATTCCATGCTAGTTGTTCTTCTATCATGCAAAGATGTTCATCTAGAAACTCCATAACCATAGGGTGATTATCAATTAAGGGTGCATCAACCAAGTGATATGTTATAGCTTGTCCTTTGATTGTCTTTCTATCAACATATTGGATGTCAAATTCACTAAGGAGCATGATCCATTTTTCTAGGTGACCTATGAGTGCTGCATGTGATAATATGTATTTCAAGGGATTGATCTTGGAGATGAGTTGCATAGTATGACTCAACATGTAATGGCAAAGCTTCTGAGTGGAAAAAGCCACAACTAAATAAGCTTTCTCCATAGGTGTGTAATTAATCTCATAACCAACTAGAGTGCGCCTTGTATGCCTAAAATGTGAGCACACTTCTATGAGTCATTATATCCAAGATTGCTAAAAAATGACGTCTCAAATGGCAGCTCATAGCTCTTTATTCATGGAGTGCAAGGGTTTGTAATGGAGGCAGTTTTGACCTAGTTTGTGCCTATGCGAGTACACCATGAAACAAGAGATTCAAGGATAAAAATATGCATGCAAATGAAAATGCAAACTAATCTATATGATAACAATGCAAAACAATGCAAGATCTAATCTATGAAAGCAAGATCTAATCTCTCAATGCAAGATCTGAGCTAATATGAAAATACAAGGATGGATCTTCATGATGGAATCCATGGATGCATGAGAGAAGAAGACAAGAAGATAGAAGTTCTCCACAAAAAGCTTTAGTATTCAAACTCTTTCTTCAAAAATCGCTCTCCAACATAACAAATAGCATAATAATGGATGTCAAAAATGAGGAGAGGGCTCTCCCTTATAAAGAAAAATGTGGAAGTGATAAAATTCTCACAACCCATATGGGATAATAGAGTTTGATCCATGTGAGACAAAATTCCACCGATGAGAAAAGAGGATAAGGATTAAATGACGGAAGGAAAAAGAAATTTATTTAATTTTTATTTATTTCATTTCCTTTTTCATGTGGGATTTATTTAATTAAAAGGGAGTAAGTTCTTTTAATTTAATAGGAAATATTTAATTAAATTAAAAGAAGGGTTTTCCTCTTAATTAATTAAATGTGGATGAATTTAATTAAAAGAGAGGTTTTCTTTTAATTAAATGGGGACTTATTTTATTTAATTAAAAGAGAGATTTTCTTTTAATTAAATAAGACTTAGGATAAAATGATCATCCTTAGAAAAATAAATAATCAAATTTGACGAAGGAAATTGATTTAATAAAATATTGCAAACCATTGATTCAGGAAATTGATAAATTGATAAATTGAATAATGGGGGCCCATAGTCTAGGCGACCATTTTAGGGTGCATACACGCCTAATGTAGTAGATAGCTTTTTCTTTCCCTTTAGTATCAAGTTGTACTAGAAGCGTGCCTAATGTTGTTGGGGTAGTTGCTATGTACAATATCAATGGTCTCCCAGCAATTGGAGGAACCAGGATACGTGAGATGGCCAAGTATTGCTTGATCTTCTCGAAGCTGCGCTAACATATATGATCCCATCTAAAACTCTGATCCTTTTTTAGCAAATGTGTAAATGGTTGGCATTTATTTGCTCTCTAAGAGATGAACCATCTTACTGATTGCAACTTTCATTGGAGGGAGCGAAGTTGTCACAATGTTTTGGGAGGAGGCATATCCATGATGGCTTTGACCTTCTTGGGGTCAATCTCAGTGTTGTACTTTAATACAATAGAACCTAGGAGCTTCCCAGATGTGACACCAAAGATACATTTCTTGAGGTTGAGCATGAGGCGATACTTTTCTAATTGATTGAACACTTCTTCGAGGTGAGATAGTTGATCCAGGGCATTAATAGATTTGACCAAGATGTCATCTGCATAATCCTCAAGAGTTTTATGGATGAGGTCATGGAAGATGACCGTCATAGCTTGTTGATAGGTTTCCCTTGCATTCTTTAACCCAAATAGAATCATGTTGTAATAAAAAGTCCCCTAAGGGGTGGTGAATGTTTTTTTATGTTGGTCCTCTGCTACTATTTGTATCTAATTATGTTTGGAGAAAACATCCATGAGAGATAACAACTTTTGGCTTGTAGTGAGACCTGTTGTGAGATCAACAATCATGTCGATATTTGGTAAAAGGAAATCATCTTTGGGACAAGCCTTGTTGAGGTCTATTAAATTTGTGCAAATTCTGATATCACCAGAGGGCTTGGTGACAAGTACCATTTTAGAGATCCAATTTGAATAATCAATTGTGCAGATGATCTTCTCATCTAACATCTTTTCTAAATCTACTTTTGAAATATCCCCGACAGGATATTTGCCTCTTAAACACCAAAATACTTAAAACTTCAAAGGTTTGGCAGACATTTCGTCAAACAATTAACAATCGAGCTCTAATACCACTGAAATCCGTAAAAACACTTATTTGGAAACTGAAACCGCACTATAAGACAATGCTCTACAAATTTACCAAACTTCAATGATTAAAAGATTAAGGAAATAATGACTCAATCGATTTGCCAGATGTAATGGTAATACAACCTGAAATTTCTTGACTCTGTGACCAAGAGCAATGATAATCCAACGGGTGCCTGAAATGACCGACCAGTAGTACTTGTAAAGTGGCAAGTTACTTATCCTTATTCAATGTAGTGTCTTGCAGGAAATTGAGCAATATGACTCTGCCAGATAGGAGAGTTTGCCAGTCCTTTGGCTGATCTGGACGGGGGTCACTGGTTCTAGCATACCACCTTGCGTTCTTAAGCCTGCACTTGGGAACTTCTTAACTGAACTCTAATCTCTGCACGTATATTATGTAAAGCCTTTCCAGCTTTCAGACCTGCTCACGATATTTCCACATCGCATTCATTGCAAGTATGTTTCGACCCTGTCCTACTCTGCGCCGCGAGTCTTGGATGGATCAACCGCAAATCCTCCACTCTTTTGCATCGTTCGCTGCATGTCGCCTAGGGCATTTTCTCCTCCTAAGATCAAACTAAACAATCCCCAAGAAGTTTAAGAATACGACTGCTCACATAGCTGACGTCCCCCGTGCTCAGATCAATGATACTGGATGGAGATCGGATGCATTCTTATTTGATAGAAAACGCCAATCTCTTGACCGGAATCCAAGTTTGAGTTTATAACTCTTTGCGTCTCCTGCAACTATTTACAATGATTTAACGCGGGTGACAGTAAGTCTACGGTTGCTGAAGGGAGTCATCCAATTTATAAATAATGAAGACACTTTCCTAGCTCGATCACTTTCCCCCAAATCTCCATTTCGAGGGTTTTGCGGAAATGGACAGATTTGAAAACCCTCAATATGTTCCCTCTCCCGCGATCTGCCCTTCAATTCTTCGATGTAATCCTAAGCGGCGTCTTGTATGGAATCCGGCAGCCTAAAACGATCCAACACCTGAGTTTCCTTTGTCCGTCATGCAGCTAACGATTGTGAATGGTCCTGCCTTGCCCTCTCTGATGCTCCGTTCTCTTGGGACCAGATCGATACTACTTATCCTGTTGATGATTGAGCCGTCTGGGTTTAGGTAAGACCCGGTAACAATTTTGCATGTAATTCGACTAGGTATAGAAAGTTTCTGATTACAAATGTGCTTGCGTTTTCCCTTCGAACTCCTCCAATTCTGCAATAGTTAATTCCTGCTAACTGATCCTCCCATGGTCCATGAATCACAAAATTGGCCTTAAGCCACAGGTTAACGCCCTGATGAAATGACTGAATGTCACCTCCAATCTGCAATAATTCGGATGATATTTCACACCCTCAAAATTGCGAACCAATTGAGAGTTATCGTTCTCAATGGCCAACTGTGACGATTGTCGAAACCCTAGGTTCCACAATGCACCTGTGATTGAATCACAATCTGAAAATCAAAGAGAGATAACACAATCACTTGATTCGAATGGAGCCCCGGGGTGCCTATTTATTCTTTTTCTCCATCCTCTCCAGAGACTTCTAGAACCTTTTTGATCTTATCCCTCAAGTGACTTTATTAAATACTCCAAGTAACTTTATTAAATATAAAGTTATCTTTTAATAACTACTTATTTAATTAAAATAACTAATTAGTCGTCCTTGGACAACCATTAATTAAATTAATTAAATTGAACTGTCACCAAAAATTTGGGGACATGACAACTTTGACCAGTAGAGAAACCTTAGGATGCATCTTTTAGAGTTTGTGATTGATTGGTTTGACCTTTGGATCAACTGCCAAATGATGCACCACTAATTTAGGATTAATTCTGGCATGTCTTGATAAGACCATGCAAATCAACCAATATTTTTCGAAGCACTTCAGTGAGAAGGTTTTCTTGATCTGATGGTAAGGATGTTGCAATGTATGTGATCCTTGGGATCTTTGTTAGACTTATGTTGACTGGTCTGATATCTTCAATCAACATTGATGATACTGCAAGCATGTGATCTTGTGGGGGAAGAATGGAATCTCCATCCTTAGGTGCCTCAGAGAGGTTCTCACCATCAGATACATCCTTTATTTGCATTTTAGTTTTTGAATGATCCAATGGTATTCTAGAAGAGTTTTCACCAGGGGATACCTTTACTTTGTTTTTGTTTTTTATTTTTCTTTATTTTGATCATTCTTGTGACTAGAGGTCTCATCCCCCCCAAAGTAACCCTTTGGCTCCAATTTGTAGATGTAAGTTGGCTGTGATGGTGGCTTTTTGTGTGGTATTTTAGCTCCGATGAATTTGAGGAGCACATGCTTTATAGAGAGTTTGTCAACATGGATAACACTTGGTTGGCCCCAATCAATGAGTTCAGGATGAGTGAGGGGAAGTTCTATAAGATTGATGGATATTTCATAGAGAATAGAGGCTCCTAAGGTAGGTTCGTCAAGGAAAATATCATCGTAGGATTTATTTTCAAGTTCCTTAGGGATGTCTTCAACTTCTATGAGATTGCTCTAGATGTTCAAAAAGGCATGATCGTCTTTAGTAGTGCCCCCAGTTGTGGGGTTTTCATATCCTAGACCTTTCTTCTTCTCTTCTTTATATGCTTCTACTGGTTGTCTAATGCCTAACTCTTCATGTCCTAGGCCACTTCCTTGACAATCCCAATATTTGGTAGTAAGGTAGTGTGAGTGTGGATACTTCTATTTGAAATAGTCAAGGAGTTCCTTACCTTTTGGAGGTGGGTCCTTGTATAACCATGTACTGATGTGAGGGGTTGTTTCTTCTCTATTGAGGATCTTGTTGGAAATAGATGTGGCAGGCTTGACTTGTTTGAGCTGAGGAGTTGTGTTTGGCTCTAGCCCCTGATAGGCTAGGCACCCTCAAGTACGTGGGTCAAGAGGTAGAGCATTGACAACAAAGGCATTTGAGAGATTGTATTCACCACAACCTTGGTAGTTGATCTTAATGGTGGAGAGTGTGGAGGCTAAGATGGTGTCAAGTTTGTGGCAAGTACCAAAAGAGCTAGCCATGATGGTGTCAATCTCAATTTTGGGGTAATGGTTATTGTAGAATGCTTCTATTGCTTTGCAATATGCAAAGGGTTCAAGATTAGTGTGGATGGTTATCTCAGTGCCATGATGGAAAAATTTGATGCACTAATGATCAGTGGAGGGGATGACCTTCCTAGCATGAATCCATGGGCAGCTAAGGAGGATGTTGAAGGGTAGGTTAAGAGTAACTACATGACAAACTATTTCTTGAGTGATGGGGCCAACTCTGATAGGAAGCAAGATAGTTCCTTCGGTGGTCCACTCTAAGTTGTCATAGACCTTGATAGTGATGACTTCATTTATGATATCTACCTCAATGTATCCCAATTGTTTAATGAGCTTTAATGTACATAGGTTAAAAGTTGATCCATTATCTATCATAACCCTCTTAACAGTGAAGTCATAAACCATAATGGCTACGCAGAGTGGAAGGATGTGATTTGGCTCAGTAGATGGGATTTCATAGGTTTTGAAGGACAATATGCATGATGTGAATAGATGTCCTACCAAATTTTGAAATTCTATGGCATTGATATCAGCAAGGACGTGAGACTTGTGAAGTGCACTATCAAGGATTTATTTGTAAAGTGGACTAGTGCACAGAAAATCTAGGATAGAGATTTGGGTTGAAATGTTCCCAAGGTGTTCCAGGATATTATATTGTGGTCTTGATAGGGTAGGCACAGATGTCCCGGTGATGTTGAGTTAGGTCCTTCTTGTGGTAACTACACAATGGTTATCTGGGCCTCTAATATTTATCACATTAACTGAAGGTTCTATCTGAGATATGTTGCCAATCAAATTACCATACTCTAAGTATGTCGATATGTAGTTCAAAAATTTATCGCGGTTATTACCTTGTTTTTTTTTAATATTATTCAATTTTTTGGTGTTTGTGGTAGTGGTATTGTTTACAGGAACATTGCCTATATTTTTGTTGTGTGGGGAAATGCATTTTGGTAGATCAATAATCTTGTATTCAGAGAGGCTTTTTCCACTACTATGATCTCCTTTTGCTTGATGGGATATTGTACATAGTCTTTGAGTTGCATACACTTGAGAGTGGGATGCCCTTTAACATATTGAAATTTGCAAAAGTCACTTTCTCTATACTAGGATGCCCTTGATTGATTGTGATCTAATGGTTGCATTTTTGGATGTTTGATAAGATTATTTTTGGCCAATTTTTAAAAATGACATCAAGTGGCTACCCCAAAGGGGTGTATACTAGGGACTACCTTTGGACTCGTGGACTTGGTCCGGCCTCTATAGTGATGGCATTGGTTTGATTTTGATGGTTGGCTACTTGTGTATTGTGTTGATTGTGTTGTGGTGGAGGTTGTTGCTAGGATGGTTGGCATGCACTCTATTGTTAGGCTAGTTGTTATTGTTGGTGGGGTATTTGTTGATAAGGAGTATTTGGTGTGTTAGGTGTTTCTCTGAAGACATGAACTTGTTGGGTGTCTTTGGCACCATCAGTGACTATGTTTTTGTTCTTGTTCCAATACCGTGGTTTGTCATGGTATTTCCCTCATTCTTGAGTGTTTTCTTTGTAAATCTTGATAATTCCATCCTTGATAAGTATTTCTCAAGGCCCATGCCCTTTTCTTTGATATCTTTGTATGTTTGTAGGCAATTCAGTCTCATAGGATGAGCGAGATGGGGATGAGCATTTTCAATAAATATTTTGACAAGGTGATGCTTTGGGATAGTACAAGAGATCTAAGTTGTGAGGGTTTTCCATCTTTGCAAGTAATCAACAAGGCTTTCTCCCTCTTTTTGTTTGGAGCATATTGGGCCATGAAGGCTTGTGAAAGCTCAACAAAGGTTTCAATTGTGACATAGGGTATCTGATAGAACCATTCGAGAGTGGGGTCTCCAAAGCTTTTAGGAAAGAGATGCATGAGAAACACATCACTCTAAGCCACTTCTTAGAAGTGCATGTAAAATTATTTGACATGTGTAACTAGATCTCCTTTTCCCCTGAATTTATCAAATTTAGGGACTTCAAAATGTTTGGGAAAGGGTGTCATTGTCATTTCTCTATCAAATGGATATGGACCCATAGTTTCAAATTTGAAAGTCTTAGATTCAATTCCATCTTTGAGTTCTTTTAGGGCACTTTTCATTTCTTCCCATTTAGGGTTGATAGGTGTTATCACTGGTACCCCCAATCTTGATACCCTCGGTGTAGGGTGTGTATAAGATTGGGTAGGTGAATATGGATAGTCCTGATGGGTGTATTTTGGCGAGTGGAATATGGATTGAACTGTTGTTTAGATGGGATTTATCATTTCTTGGGGTGGCAGTTGGATGTACTGCTACATCTGTTGGGTAAAAAGTTGGTACTTCATTTGTTGCTAGGGTGGATAGGTATGGGATTGTTGTCCAGATGGATGATTTTGCACGGATGCTTAGACATACTATTGTTGTGGTGGTTGTTGTTGGAGAGGTGGTGGTGGAATTGTTGGTGCTATGTTTTGAGGTTGCACACTCTGCCCAATATATGTAAGTTGTGCTCCTGCTTGAGAATCCAAGTGGTTGTTGAGAGGTGCCAAATAGTTGGTGTAGGAATTTTTCATGATTGCTGGTTGTTGTTGGTGTGGTATTGTTTGGCCACTTCCTAAGGGTAGCATAGAAAAATATTTGGTGATGTGTGGTAATGGATTAAGTGGTGGTGGCAGTAGTTGATGTGCTTGGAAAGTTTGCATGAATCAAGTACTAAGTGGGAAGCTTATGGTTGGCCCCTATGATTGTCCAAAAATCCAAGGACCAAGTGGAAATGAAGTGGTGGTGTTTGGCATATATGTACATAGACTAAGGGTGACAAAAGGTGGGTTAGTAGGTTGGACTAGTGGCATCCCTATAGTGAATTGTGATGTTGATTGGGCATTTTGTTGGAATGTGTTGGGTGCACCACTAGTGGGTATGTATGAAGTGGGAGCAACAATTTAGGTGGCAAGATATCCTACATTATTGAATGGAATAGATGTGAATTGTGAAGTGGTGGCAACAGCATCGATGGAAGTGGTTGTAGATGTGGGTTGTGTGATGGTAGGTTATTAAGGTTTTGTGTGCACCACTGATTGTGCAATGATGGGTTGGTTATTTTGTGGGATAGGAGTACCAAGCTAGGTTGATGGGATGTTTGGATCCATGAGTTATGGTTGTACCATTTGATGCATTCTTTCTAGTACGAAAAATGGGTCATTAGGATTGGATGGATCAATGGGCGGTGGTATTCTACTAAATAAGGGATGGGTAGGATCATATATGTCCAAAGGTGATTGTCTCCCAAAGACAAAGACACCAACATTGTCTCTCAGGAAGCTTTCCATAGTGGTTTCCTTATTCCTATCTATGTTAGCATTGATAATGGTTGTGTGCCCCTAGTTTATTCATAAAGGCATCTATGTCTAGCGAGCGATCCAAATATTCAGGATTTTGTGGTGGTGGATCATGTGTGATTGCAAATATTATTGGGTATGCCTATGCATTATTTGAACTACCACTAAGACTAGGATCCATGTCTTTCTTCTTCCTTTTGTTCTTATCGAAACGTGTGGTAGGTGCCATGAAATGATAATTTTCTTAAGGATGAAATGGAAGATGGTATGATAATGGGTGCAAGTATATGTGGGCAGATGGTTTTGTTAAATGTTCTAGGGATATAAAAATGTGATTTGGAGATTTTTGAGGACGTAAAGATGTATTAAAGATGTGTGTGGAGGATATTACTTCTAATGATATGATACCTAGGAGGCCTAAAGGATGAGTGATGTGATTTCAAAGTGAAAGAGGAGATATTTTCCCTATGTGTGAGCTCAAGATGTGATGGTAATGTCAACTCTAGGACAGACTCGTGACCTTTCAGAACACAAATGATGATCAAGTGTGGAGCCCAACCTTTATCTCAAGGTGATGATAGAGACAAATGATAAAGATAGATTTACCCTAGACAATGTTTAGTCTAAAGGTATAACCATGATAGTGTGATGGATGTAGGATGTAGGATAAAAAATTCTCAACCAAGTGACACGAAATGCTCAAGTATGATGGAGATGATGGAGGATTTTGATCTATGATTTTGATTTGGATAGGTTGGACTTCTAAAATCATGACCTAAAGATGATGAATGTAGAAAATGCCTAAGTAGTATAAGAACCTATATGATAACCTAAAAGGATAAAAATTATGATATGATAAGTGCAAAGTGTGTGTGGAAGAAGAGGAACCTAATCAAAGTGGGTATAGCTAGTGTAGTCAATGAGGCTTTGATTGACTTCACATTTTAAGGTCAAGTTTTAAACTTTATGGTCCCACTCACTCTGTAGAGAAACTTCAATACCTTGTTTCTCAATTTGGTCTAGTTTAGCAAGTCTTGGATTATGTGTGTGTGTCTTGTATTCTTCTTCTATCTCTCCATAAACTGTTGGTTGTTGAAGCTTGACTTTTTTTAATTTGGGTTTTGGTTGGTTTGACATGAGGCTTTTTACTAGGTTTATGTCAACTATGGGTTAAGGCAGTGACTACACTAAGTATACCTTTTACTTTAGGTTGGACAAAATGAATCTTCTAGATAGAAAATGGGTCTAAGTAGATAAGAAATATTTTTAGCAAATGATGATATAATGACTTTTTTTTTAAAAGTAAGAGGTGAAGTAAAACAAACTAGACTTAGGGTTTTTGTGAATAGACTTGCTAACAACCATTTTGAAATAAGGATAAGACTCTTTTGATAAATGGATATTGTGTATTATGAGAAAACAATCTCTCGAAGGACAAAGCAACTTTGAGAGAGATAGACAATTGATCTCTTTAGCAAAAGGATTTGATAGTGAAAATGTGTATGTTTTCACAAGGTCTTTTCACAAATAAGACAATTCAAGAATACTTGTATCCCTAAGGTCAATTTGTTTTCAATCTGTTACTCATTAGTCTTGCTGGGAGGAGCCATCTTGTTGTTTTCTAGGTCTAGTGTGATAATTCCCTCTATTTGAAGAGGTGAGTTGATACAAGAGTTTATCAACAAAATTACATGTCAATGATCCTTCAAGGTATGAAAAATATAAGCCCTCCTTCTGCGGGGACAATGACTCTTGGAGATGAAACCCAAGTAGCATTATGCCTCTACCAAAGAAAACACATATGTTAGGTAACATCAAAGAAGCTTTATTTCCTCTTGCACCATGAGTAACACACCAAGGATAAAAGGGTAGCTATTAAGTTGGTTCGTAATTAGATCTAAGGAGTCACCCAATTGGTTGTTATGTACATGTTCTACTTAAGAAGCTATTTCGGCCATGTTGAAATCATGGGAAAGTTTTCCCACCTCAGGCTACCCCGAAAAATACACTGCCCGAACTTTCCTAATGGAGAAAAAAGTTTACCTTTCTTCTCATTTATATACCATCCAAAGGATTTTACCAATTTGAGCTTCTATCCAAAGGGGATGCACTCTCTAGAGGATGATAAACTCACTGGAAGCACTCCTAGGTTGTTATGGATGATCTTGATAATAACTTTCGGTACATGTGTCATGCAATTAAATGGTTCTATTTGTGCAAGAAATAAACGATAACTCAAAGATGTGCTAAAATGCACAATCTTAAGACATGCAAGACACTTTATTCATTCTAATTTTGAAGCTTTTAGTTGCCTTTCCTACCTATGACTTGAAAATACTTGTGATTAGCATGAAAGGTTTAGTCCAACTTGACTGTGATGGTCAACATAAGAAATTGAGTCAACATAAGAAATCATGCATGTGAAACTTTCAAAAGGATGGGATTAAGAGTGTTTTTACATAACTCATTCAAAATTGTATGAAATATTTTTTAAGCACTAATTTAAAGTGTTTGATTTGAAATTTTATTTGATACCCCAAAATCAAATGTTTATTGCATTCGTTTTTTCTTAACTTTAGCATTCAAGTTGGAGTTTTTTGTTTGTTTTAGTGCCCAAGATGAAGTGTGATTTATAGCATTGATTCTTTGAGCCTTAGCATTCACGATTTCACTTGCTATCGAACCATTCATTCTATTGAAAGTTTGTAAGTTTCCTTAGGGCATTCAAGATTGAATTTGGGATGTTTATTTTAAAACCAGAATAGATGTGTGAGTTCATTCCATGTTTTGAACAACTAAATTCTTGTTGGGTGTTCATTTTGCACGAGGTCAATGGTAGGAATCCATAGTGTAATTCCTCTCTTGAAAAGCAAATATTTTAAAGGATCCACTCCAAGGTTTAGTGTTTGTCTTGTGACGTACCAAAATCCGCTCAATAAAAGATAAATGTGAATGTTCACGAGGAGGCCTTTGCTGGTTCCAAAAACTCTTTTACCTTGGAATCAAGTAAAATCTGTTCGCTGTCTCAAAATATCACACCAAAAGAACAATTTTTTTTGTATTTTCTATTTTTCAATGAATGCAACTCTAACAATGCAACTACTATGAGGTCTTATTCTAACAGGGGGGTTAGCAAAGCAAATAACGAAACTGAAAGAAAATAACATGAAATCAAATAACTTGAAAGTGAAATTCTTAAACAGACATAAGCTACAGAACACAACACATTGCGAGTTAAACTTTTGAAGAAATCGGTAGGAAACCAATGAAAACAGGAGCAGCGCTTCCTAGAATCCACTAATGCAATCGTCGGTGAGAATCTGTAACAAATCAAATGATGTTTCACTCTTCATCAAATTGCAAGGCCATGAAAAGTGATTTCTTCTCAAGCTCGTTACGTCAACGGAATTCATATATCTGTAGCAAACACCAGAACTAAAAGATCGCACAACCAGAAACAATGCAATAAACCTTTGGCTCAATCACAATCTCATGAATAAATCCACAAAACAATGACACATTCAGGCAAGAATAACTACACTTCGAATGCTAGCACCAAAAGCATAATTTTATTACATAATAACGGCGGCCCTTTTTACATTTTACAATGGGGTATTTATAAGAAATCGTCTCCTCAATTTGTGTTGAGAGTGAGAGATATCTTAATGCAATAAAATGCTTTTAAAACATTAAAACAAACTAAATATATACAAACAACTGGTGCTTAGAAAGACTCCATCCATATTTTATTCATTAATTGGATGCATGAGCCCTTTACATGTCAAAAATAATCAAAGCATGAGAGAGAAAGTAGGAGCAAGCCATCAGTCGAAGTGGAAGTGCATGGAGACACCAAAAATAGAAGTTGCCTCTTCACTAGGCGTGTGTCAGTGTTAAACTTGCCATCAAAATGTGCTCCCAATGCATGGAAAGTGCTATTTTTGGAACTGACAGTCAACTGTCGGCGCACCTCTGAATTGCGGAGCTACATGAAAATGCAGAGCTCCGAACCTGCGGAGCTCAATTTGCCAAAAAATCAAAGTTCTCAATTTTGAAAACGGTTTTTGGGTTTTGCTCAAATGAGGTTTTAGATCACTTTTTGTATATGCTCCATGCCCTTTTTTGATGATTTACACCCTCTTTATATCCAATTACCTTTATCAACTTGCACTTCCTCTGCTTCTTTAATCAAAAATCTCGAGGCACCTGAATTGAATCTTGCCCCCAATAGCTGCATAAGATGAGGAACTTGATTTGCTTTATGTGTCCAATCCTTTGTCTTCTCTCCACCTGTCCAATCCTTCCCGATGAGAAACCAAGTGATCCAGATTATCCAAGACGATCAAATGTTTGCAACTTTTTCATATTTTTTCACAATTTTTCTAGGCATTTTTAAATGACCTTTTTGGAGGTCTTCTGCTCAAAATTTCAAGTAGAAACTTTCATCGGTCCCTAAAATTGGGTAGCCAAAGGCTCGCTATTTTAGGGACTGAAATTAGATCTTCAGTTCTTCTTTCCAACGGTGTAAGCAATTCTGAATTCTGAGGCTCGAGTCAAAAGTTATGATCTCAACAAGTTGAGAATGCCATTTTTACCTACAAAAGAAGCAAACGTTAGTCCGTAGAGTTAACAATGCATAGTAAAGACACACTAGCCATTCAAACAAAACTGGAGGTGAATCCTAAAATCTGGCTAAGTCTGAAATTTTGAAGCCCTAAAATTTGGCTAAGTCTAGATTCCTGAAGCCCTGAAATTTCCTAGAATCTTTACCTTATCTCCGAGAGGTCTGAAACCTATCTCAAAAGATTCGTCGCATATATTAAAATATATCTTAAGTATCGACTTAAGTATCGACTTATACTTAAACGATATATTTTAAACCCCTCTCATGACTACTCGAACAAAACTGAAGGTGAAAAAAAAAATAGCTTGACAAGCACACAAGGCCCTTGGTCATGTGCGCACGCATACGTACAAAATGCATCAGAGCGTGCGCACGCGAGGCGCGAACCCGTGGCAAAGCGCGCACGCGCGCGAGGTAAGGCGGCGCACATGCGTGCATGCGAGCCCGTGGCAAAGCGCGCGTGTGCATGAGGCATAGCGGTGCGCAAGCGGCACTTGGCACAAGCATGCACGCGAGGCGTGACTGTGCTTGGCGCGCGCAGCGCACAAGGGCGCGCACAAGGCGCGACTAAACGTGACGCGCGCGATGCTAGGATGGCATGAGTGTCGCGAGTGCGTAGGCGCACGACGTGTGGCGCTTATTTATTTTTCAATTTTTAAATTTTTTTAAATTTTTTTTATTTGTTTTTAAATTTATTTTTAAAATTTTTTTTTGGTGATTTTTGGACTCAACTTTCTAACTTATTTAACCGAGTTTTCTTCTCTCGAATCCCAAACTATGAGTCCGAGAGTCAAAAAAAAGTAGGGGGTCCCCATTCCTAGTAAGGAATGGGGTGTGTGTTGTGGACACCACAACAATTCCTTAAACAAAATTTTAAGGAAACTAAAAATAAACCACCACCTACAAGTTGTTCCTAAACCAACACCTACATACAAACAATTAAAAATAACAATGTACCCATAGGAGTCAATCAATGATCCCGCAATGCAGGATCGAAGTCAAACTAATGAGATCATTGCCAAAAACTGGTGAAGAAAAAGAAAAAGAAATGTAGGCCATGAAATAGATACTTACAGAGTGAACTTGCCAGATAGTGATCTCGCAGATTTTGTAAGCATTCTTTTTGATTGGCTTTATTGTGGGTTTGAGGCCAGAAGTCAAACTAGGTTTTTGTGCAGAGTGATCCTACATGTATTGCAAGTGAACCCAAGAGCATGTACAAGTGATCTCATGGAGCGAAGGAAGGCAAGAATGAAAAAGGGGTCTCAGATGGCCATGTGGAAGATGGGTTAGGTTATGAAAGTGATCTCACCTTTGTGGGTTTGTGTTCCCACAATATGTTTCCTTTCAAACTCACAGCCGCGAGTTCACAAAAAAAGAATGTTTTGAGGTTTAGTTGTGCAAAAATGGATGAGGTGGTTGGGAACACGTTGCCTATATTATCATTTGTAAACCTTAAAAAAAGGTTAAAAATCTAATACACAAAGCAATAAGCACAAGACATCATTTTTTGGATTAGCATACGTGAGTGAAAATGATTGAGCATGACCTGAATGCTGCCCCCATTGGGTGTACCAAAATATATGTTGTAATATCTTAGTGTGTAATGACCATTAATATGAATCTAACATTCATAAACTAAAGAAATACAACAAACATTATGAGAGTACGAAGGAGACATGTAAGGAGAAAGAAAACCAAGTATGGTGAGCTCCCCAAGTGTGACCTTGGTACTTAGATGTGTTCAAATGATGATGGATGTGTGCTCAAAACATGTTCAAGCTTCAAATGATGGATCATGGTCAAGTATGAGGGTGAGTGAAGGGTTTAACGATGGGAGCATGGGTGGATTTTTCCATTATAGGACTTTTGATAGTTTATGAGCTCTCAAAATATCATTATAAGTTTGCATGAAAAGTGGATGTAAATTTTGAGAGGGGAAGGCTCCAATTTATAGACCAAGGGGTGGTGAGATGGATGGCCAAGATGCAAGAATGGACGAAAGGTGAGGGAAGGCTTCGATTGAAGGAAGGGGAAGCACGTGGATTGTGCTTTCTCAAATTCATAGCCTTGTGACAAGTGTCACAAGGAGATTGGATGAGAGAGAAGGGTCAAAATGGGTGGTTAAAGGGAGTTATGAGGGGGAAGAAGTGTGGAAGAGGGATGTAAGAGCCATTAATGTCTTTGGATAGGGATGTAAGGGGGATGGGATGGGAGTTTGACTTTGGTTTGGATTAGGAAGTCTTAACCCTTTGTTAAAGTTGTGCACATGTTTAGGAAGGGGATTAGCTTAAGAGGGTGTTAGGATGCAAGTGGCATGTTACATGGATGGAAGTGGGTTAGCATTAATGAGGTGAGTTAATTAGTTGGCTGAGTAAGCTTAGCATGGGTGAATGGGTTAGATTTAGCTAATGACATGGTTTAGGAATAGTTAGGGGTTAAGGGTTGATTTATTAAATGATTAATTTAATAAAAGGGGATGTAGAATTAAATAAAATAGGCATAGCGTATTTATTTAATTTAATAGAAGAATAGGGATTTACTTGATAATTATACTTTGGGTTGTCATTTGGTTTTATCAATTGGGCTATAGTTAATTAAATAAATAAATAAACTAAGGGATGATGATTAGTTAATTAAATATCAAATACTTAATCAATAATTTCCTAGAAGATGACTAACTAAGTTACTTAATTATGTAATAAGATTTAAGTATTTACAGATATATGTATGTATGTATGTATGTGTACATGTTCAATTTTTATGTAGACTATATGCACCGGACATCGATTTCCCCGAATTGCCAAGATGAGCATGCCCTATCGCAGTATCTCAATGGTAAAGAGGGGAGATAGTTCTCAAGTCCAAATCCTAACCCTAATCCAATTTTCTTAGAATATAGGACAAGTATCTGAGTTTTCTACACTTCTGAATTTGTCAACTGATGTGAATTCAAGATTTTGACCCTTAAGTTTGAATTTGTACTTTGTCTTTTAGATGGGTTTATTGTGACTTTCAGTTATAATTAAATCAAATAAAGATATTGTTAAATGATTTAATTTAATGAAAAATTTATAAGAAAAATTTAATTTTTACTAATATTTAATTAATTGATAAATTAATCAAATAGAGGAATTAAATTTAAAGATTTATTTAAAAGTCCAAATTTGCTGTAATAATATTTATTTAAATTAATAATAATTAATTTAAAAGTTTCATTTTAACAATGAACTCTAAATATTATTATTAGTTAAATTAATAAATATACTTTCTAATTACGTTTTATTATTTAATGAAAGCAAGTGAGTGTTGGAATTATAATTTGGGAAATATACTTTTGAGGGGGGGGGGGGGGGGGGGTTGTGAATCAGAAGTAAATTTTAACCAATAAAACTTTTAACTTGAAATACTATATGCATGAAACATATTGAAATAACATATAAAGTAAATGCATGCATATAAACACTTGACACTAGATATGATCACCCAGAAACCCTCCAAAATGAGAAGGTAAAACTGGGGTGGGGATGACACCCACAACCTTTGCTACTATAGCAATAATGTAACTGGTTAAGGTGACAAAGTTTGACCATGAACCATGGTCTGCCTTGTGAAAGGCCTGCCTTGTTAAAGGCTTACAAAGGATTGTTAGATCCTAACTTGTTAAAGGATTTTAACACGCTACTAGAAGTGTGCCTAGTTAAAGTACTTGCAAAACATTCACTTGGAATGTCACCCTGTTAAAGGATTTTGCTATGACTGTTAAGTCAACCTTAGTCCAAAGGATTTCATTCTGCTGATACAATTGTTGGAAAGTATAGTAGAATGTTTGATCTAACAACTTACAATCTTGTATAGCTGAATTCAAATCTTGATTTTGTCCAATCTTATCCACATTGATCTGATATGAAAATGATGTAGCATTGATCCTCTGTTCTACTAACTAATTCTGCAATTATGTCCTTCTTTTAAGTCACCTTGAATATCTTCAATTCAATTCACCCCTTTTGCTTCCTTAGTCTCCTTCTGTCTCTTTATCATGCTAAATTATGGGGCTTCAATCTCCTTATAAGGATTTTGTGACTTAGGGTTAGGTATGAATCTACAGCTAAGATTCATCTTTTTTGTTGTTTAACCTTTCCACTTTTCTGATTGGTTGCATGTTGATTAAATAGGAAATCAAATAGAATTGATCTTATCTTCTAAGCTTTGATATCTATTCATGATTTGGCATACAAACGGTTTACATAGTTGTCTGTTCCATCACAAACAACTAGGTCCATTCTGTGTTACTCAACACTCGATAATATTGATGCTCGACACTTACTATATTACTGGATGACTGGACACTTGATCTTGCTCATCATCTATTGTTCACTTGCCACTTGAACTTGCTCGATATTGTCTATTTGCTCGACACTTGAGTGACTCGACACTTACTATATTTTTGTTTTGCTCGACACTTATTGTAACTCAGCATCTATACATATTATACTCAGCATATACTACTAGCTTGGCATAAGCTTAGTAAATAACTTTAAGTGTGTTGACAGTCAATTGTCAAAACCAATCTGAGATCAACAATCTCCCCCTTTGACATGAGTGTCGAAAATACTTAACTGTACATAACAACTCTAATCTCCTCGAGTATAATATATTTACAATTTGACATATATACAAAACTTTAAAATGTTTCAAAAAAATTTAATAGACTGTATACCTCAAAATTTTGTAACTCCCCCTGAGTTGATGTGCCTTTTCTGTATTCAAAATCTCTACTCCTCTGAGTAGATTTTCCTTTTGTTGATACTCTTTTATCTTCAATTATTCTAATGTTCTTTATCTGATATGCTCTGTTTTTGCTCTTTATGTTGTTTGCTCCCCCTCTGTTTGCTCCTTTCTCTATTTGTTTTATCTCCCCTTTCACATGTCTCCCCCTTGCATATTTGTCTCTCCTTGACTTTTACCTCCCCCTTTTTGACACTTATGTCAAATGGTTTATACACTAATTGTGTATTTAGCCAAAAAATTCTTGTTAACTTCCATTATAATCTTGAGAGCAGCATCCCAATTGTCTATGACAACATCTAAGGATTTGATTTGGATGGTTGTCTCTATTGCAAGGTGAACTAAGTCGTCTAAAGTTGAAAGGTTGGGATCTTTCTTTCATACAGTTTCAGCATAGGCTAGTTCTTTCTGCAGTATTTCCATGTGAGGGGTTAGGGAGGCTTGAATTTGGACTAATTTGGCTCTTGTATTAGCCTCATCTGCTGTTAATACAGCTAATTCCTTTTGCATGTGAAGCACTCTATTGAAATGCTTCTCACTCTAAGCTGGATTTTGTGGTAATTTCATGCCAAATATTTTCAAATTTCTATCCAGACTCAGTATCCTCTGGTGTTCCTGGCGTGAAGATTGTGGGATCACACAATTTTGTGTATAGTGAGAATATATTCTCAAGTACCTTCTTCACTTTTTCAATATTTGTAGCCAGTTCTACTTGTGATAGTGCTATCTCACTAGATATTTTCTCATTAACCTTGGCTTGAAACTTCTTCTCAGAGCATTCCATGAGTTTTACATTTGCATCCTGGTCTTCATTTGTCACTTGTTCCACAATGTCTAACAATCGCTCTAATATAGGTTTGGTTTCATCAGGTGTCTGCAAGCTAAAGGCATCTAAAAAGATGTCTTTGATCTCATGAAGTGCTTGCTTTTGTTTATACTCATTCCTAAGTATCTCGTGTTTCTTCTTTCTTTCTAATGCCTCTTGCATTATGTTAATCTGTTCTAAGGTTATGGTTGCATAGTCATATTTTGGTATAACTATTTCTTCATCTAGTGTTGGGTCTCCATAGTGAATTACCCTTTCAACCTTTGTTGAGCTCGAGCCTAGTGCAGAAATCTAAAGTGGAATTACATTAGTACTCAGCTTCTGAAGGACTTTGGTAGGAGTTCCAGTTGTTGGAAAATTAATCAATGTCTGAATAGCTTCTTGCTCCTTCTCCTTTGGAATTCCCTTATCATCATCTGACCTTGATCAATCACTATTATTTGTGTTGAACCTTGAGATTGTGCATCAAGTGCAGAAGGATGTGTTTGTTCTATTTGTTTAGTTGTAGGTTCCTCTATCTCTGTAGTCTGTATTTGTTGTCCAACCATGACAACTTGTTTTGTGGTGTCAACCTTTTTAGATGTATCAATTGTTGTTTCCACTTGAGGTTGTCCACTTATAGCTGTAGGGATGTCAAAAGTTGGTTCTTGTGTATTCACCTTGTCCCTAGTGATATCAACTAAAACTTTTTCCAATTTATCTACACTAACCAATACTGGATTATCACACAATTTGGCTTGAAGTGTGGATTGGTCAAGGATCTTCTTTAGATCCTCTACAGTAAGTGGGTTGATGTTCTGAGTTGAACTGTCAAGAACATCTTTCACTATTACAGTGTTTGTAGGTGTTTTTGTGTCATGTGGAGGGCTTAGTGATGGCAATTTTGTGTCTTGCACACTCTGATCTATTTGTTGCTCATCGGCTATTGTCATTTCATCCTTGTCTAGTTGTACCTCCTCCACTATGGTATCTATCTTTTCCTTCTCTATTTCTTGAACCTTAGCATTATCCTCCTCTTCTCCATCATGTCTTCCCTCAAAGGGATCTTCTTCTCCTTCCTTGACACTAGTCAAGCCATAAATCAACTTCCACATTTTGGTGGATTTGTTGACAACATCCTCAATGTTGTTTTGTAGAATGTTGAAGGCTATATATTTGGGTGCAAATTTGCTCCCATGCTTCTTATTTGCCTTTTTGATTTGCCCCTTTGTTAATTCAGACATTACTTGAGCTAATTTAGTTTCTCTTATTTGTTTCTCTACATTTAGGCAATGATGCCATTTATTCTCAACAATAGTGTACAATTCCTTGGGCATTGTGTTGTCTAATTCAAGAGGAGTGTTCTTGAATTTTTCCATCATGGCATACACTAACTCTTATACCATATTTTGGTCCTCTCTACTTAATTTACCAAAATCAATATTTTTCAATCTAGTTAAATCAGCATTGTCTTTAACATTATCACAGATATTTTCTAGATCAGACTTGGGAGTGTGAGTTACCACTCTAAATTGGTTGTTGTCCTCTGACTTGGTCCTCTCATCATCAGTTTCTAGTTGTGTGATATATTTTCCTCTGGGTTTCTTTTGCACAGGACCTTGTTGTTCAATAGCCTTCTTCTTTTCCTTAGCTTTCTCCTTAGCCTTTTGAGTGGTGGCCTTGGTACTGGCTCTTGTTTCTAGGGTTGTAGGCTTTACAGGGCTTGGTTTTGCTACTTTCTTCCCTCTCGGCTATGTTGTCAGCTATGTTTTAGCTTTTCTCTTCTTTGTTATAGGTTTGGCTGGTGCTTCCTTAGCTTGTTCCTCCTCGGAACCTTCTTCTTCTACATCTTCACCCATGCCTTGGGTCAAAGCAAGAGGTTCTTGACCTTGTTCTTCTTCTTCTTCCTCTTCATCTTCTTCATCATCATCTTCATCTCCAACACCTTCTCCGAATTCGGCTTTCAGTTTTCTTACCAATTTATCTTTCTTTTTTAGAGTTGAGGATTTTTTCAACTCCATCTCAACCTTGGACTTAACAACATCATAATTACCAAAAAAAAATGTTGTCCTATCAACTTCTTCTACAAGAAGTGTAGTGATGGAAGTTGATGCTTCATCAATGTTTATTTCATATTCTAAAGGCCTTAGCCATCTGACTCTAGGCACTGTAGCCTAAATGTATGTGTAGTCAATGTCTACTAGAAAGTAGATGTCATTATAATGTTTCTCTACTAATGAAACATGAGTTCTCAACCTTTGTTTCATGGACTTCTTGAAGTCTTCAAAATAGCTAGTCATTATTGACTCAAAATTATCACCTATTTGTTCAATGTACTCATTGATCTACACAACTAGGTATCTATTTGTCTTCCATCTTAACTTTCCAAAATATGGGAACTCATTTTGTACATAAAAGAATATACATATCAAAATTGAACCAAATTTACATTGATCACTCTTGGATTTCCTTATTGCTCCTAGTTTTTCCATTATTTGCTACATTTGAAGTTCAACAAGATCATAGGTATGATCTTTCTTCACAATTTTGTAGCCCTACATCCACTGCTATGCATGGAACACTATTTAGTTTGCTTGACTGATAGAACTTGTGGGAAATGACTTTTATGGAAAATTCAAGAAGAGGGTCTGTAATTGTATCAATTGTCATTCCTCTCTTCTTCCATTTGGATCCAGCGTTCTTCTCAATCACTTCTTTAGAATCACTCCTTAGGGTTTTGGGTCGATCTAGGGTTGGGTAACCTGTAACCCTATGCACAATTTTCTTGGTAACCTGTAACCTGTAACCCTAGGTCCACCCTCCAACCATAGGCAACCGTCATGAATTCTGCTAAGGACAATCTTTATCCATGCAGTTTTGAAGATGGTGGGGAATTCTAGGGCACGGGTCAAGCCCTTTTTCTCTACAATCTTAAACTCTTCTTTCAACACTCCATTTTCACATAATTTGTCATATGCCTAATGGATTTCCATATCTCCAATTCCTCTGACTTTGCAGTTATAAAATTTTCTCACGTCCTACACCATTACGACCTTAGGTGAAATCATAAACAATGCTCCTAAAGGATATTGTTTATATGTTATCTCTGGTATGGCCTTGAAGTTGAGTTGTTTGACCTTGTTACTAACTAATTGTACTTCAAAGGTCTCTATGCCCTTCACATTTTTTGAGCTAGAAGCCATATTGCAAGCTAGTTTTTTAACAAATTTAAAACAATGTAACTCGGCATGTGAAGAATACCTTAGATCAATGAAATGATGTTTAATCATTGTCAAAATCCATGAATATGCTTCAATCTAGTTTGTGAATTGCTTCTTCACTCTTGTTCGCTCTTGCTTTGAGTTTTTAATGATGAGAAATGATCAAAAATTGGCCTTATACCCTTTAAAGTATCACATTTAATGCATAGTGCATATACAGCTATAAACTCGGCTCTTATGCAATTTTTGCTTTACTCAGCATCTATAGGAATTTCCCTTTACTTGGTAGCTACTAATTGTATTGCATAAAAATGTAATAAACAGAATAAACACTAAGCAACTAACATCTATTCCTACATGATCATGCAAACCTCAAAATATGGAAGTAAACATGCAAATAAGGATGACATGAAATAAAAAGAGCTTAATCTACTCAAAATAACACTAATGAAAACTCACAAAATCGTCAAGTGGAGATGATTTCCCTTCTCATGGGATGTGGTTTCTCACAAATCTTGCAACATAACAATGGGCTAGATAGTGCTTGTGGAAATGAGGAGAGGTCTCTCCATTTATAGGAAATGAGATGCAATGAACGGTTGAGATTGAATGCAAGATGAAAGGCTAGGATCTCTTGGGATCAATGAGGTGACCATGAGGTGGATGCCAAATAGACTTCATGTGGATTAGGGTTTTGACCATTCAAAGGGGGAAATATGCTCACACATGTGTGAGCAACCTTTGATGGTGACACGATCAATGACAAGTGCAAGAGGTGTGAGAAGCATGGTCTCTCACAAATGTGTGAGACACCTTGACTCTCATGTAAGATGACAAGTGTGCAAGAGGTGTGGAAGACATGAGGGGTGTAGGAAGTGTGAACATCCCTCACACATGTGTGAGGATTCCTCACACATGTGAGCACACACTTAGGATTAAAAGAGAATTAGCAAGATGATTTAAGAAAAGTAAGCGAGATTAAGGAAGTGGATAGGTATAGGAGGATGAGTTAGGTTAGGAAAGTGAGGTTAGGTGAGGGTCAAAGTTAGGAGCCTTGTGCTCAAATAGGATTAAATTTAATATTTAATTTCAAGTGGGCTAAAAAGGGAATTAATTAAGTAAATGAAGTACTTAATTAAAGTGAATGGGGTTAAGATGCAAGTGGAAAGGCTAGGATTTATATAAACCTTAGTTTATTTAAATCAAGGAAAGCTAAATATAATTAAATAAATGTAAATTTATTTAATTAAAGGTAAGATAATTAAATAAATAATAAATATTTATTTAATTGGTCATGAAAAGGGGATTTGGACAATTTTAGGTGTCTACATTTTGCCCCACATTTTTCCCCTCTTTGATATAGCATTAGTAATGTTATATCAAAGAAGAATAAAATATAGTGGCTGGGAGGTTAAGACTAGTAGCATGATGCCCCAGTCATGGAAGGATGAGAAAGGATGACGAGGATGGAAGGGTATGCCCCCTCGAGAGGACATGCAGGTTAGGAGAACATAGATTTTCTCTCGAAATAGATAGGAGGATGGAAAGGAGTGGGAAAATGATAAGGGTGATAAAGTTATGCTGCAATGGTGTGAACAACCTAAGTTTGATATTGTATTCAACACTATGCACCAAGGTATGAGGAACCAAGATGACAATGTGTCAAGTACATGATAAAAAGGGGTCTAATACAACCAGATGCCTTGTGAAACCATGATATGGAAGACCATGATTCCTGGGACAATAGGATGCAAAGACCATGATAAATGCAAAAAATACTAATGCAGATAAGTAACAAGCAATCATGCACAAAAAACCAAAAGCAAACCAAAATTTTGCCCCTAGTCAAGATGAAAACCATTAATGGAGTGATTGATGATGATTGATTAAGGATGACAAAGCTAACGATAAGTGTAATGCACATCCAAGGATTGGGAAGGATTTATCCCATGATAATGTTTGAATATGAGTAATGGATTATTAGCTGATTGGGTCAAATTGATAAATTGATTAAGGATTGATGTACACGATTACAAGATTAGATTAATTGGACTAGTATTGATTGCACATGGAGATTTTTTATTTTTTATTTTGATTTTTTGGAGAGTTAGATGAATAGATGAAATTGAAATGTGAGTAGAAGAATGAACGTGGATGAGATTGGAAGAATAGATATTGATAGGATGAAGAATGATTAGAGTAGAAGAGAAATTGACTTGATGTAAAAGGATTAGAAGAAGGGAAAATTGATTGAATTAGAGGATAAATGAATTTGATTGAAGCAAGTGAAAGAAGTAGAGTGAATGTGATATGAACGAATGTGGGATAGAATGGATTGGGACCAATGACAAGGGAGAGTCAAGGCATGGTGAATAGAGGAAACACAACATGAGTTGGGGGATGAAAGGAATGGTGAAAGGAAATGCAGGGCCAAATGACATGGTATCAAAAAATCTGGAGCCAAGGACCATGTTTCGAAGGAGTCCAAATACCGCATATCAAGGATGGGAAAATGGAAGAAAATATGGTGGGAAAGGATGCATGAAGATGGAAAGGTGGTACGGAGGCTAGTGTATGGAGGAAGGGAAGGCATGTGCTCTTCCAAAGCATGTATGAACATTTTGGTACTATGCCTCTAATATGGATCACGAGCATGAGCATGAAAGTGGAATGAAGAAGGGATATGTGAGGGAGGGTATGAAAAAGGGTGATGATATGGAGGGTATGGATGAAATGTGGGATATGAAGTGGATGAAATGGAAGGGATAACCAAGATCAAGGACATATGAAAGAAGGATGGAAGTATATAGGAGTATGGGTGGAAAATGGATGAACATGACAAGGACTATGAGATGCAAGATATGGATAGCATGTCAATATCAAATGTATGAAAGGATTATGGGATTATGTAGGAAAATGTATGGATAATATGCAAGGGATATGGAAAGTGAGCATATGGATGGATGAAAGGAAAGTGAAAGTCAAGATCAAAGATGGAAAATGATAATGAATGGTAGATGGAAGTATGGAAGGTATGTAAGGAAGAGTGGTATGGATGGAGCTTGCCCCCAGTGTAGAGTGCAAGTGGAAGAGGAAAAGTGAATAGATGGATAAGTGGAAGAGGATGACAATGAATGCATGATAGGAAAATGAAGGGAGGACTCAAGAATCTACATATATGGATGCTATCCCTTGATATTTATTTATTTTGTTGTTATTTTCAAGGGATTTTGACCATTTTCTCATAGATGTTGGTAGGATAGTGAAAAGAAGGATGAAGTGGTTGGGGAATGGAGGACAATGACCTATGAAAAAGTTTGGATTAAGGGGGTGGAATGGGTGGGAGGAAGACATGGTTGATGGATGCTAGGTTGGAAGACTTGTGAATGAATGGATGAAGGAGGCAGAAATATCATCATTGGCGCACACCTTGAAGGGTGATGGAAAGAAAGAAATTGTGGAGAATATGGAAGTTTGGATTTTGGGATATAGGGTCCCAAAATGGATAAAGGAGATGATGAATTTAGGATGGTGGATTTGCATATATAAGGACCCAAAATGGATTTGGAAAATGGAAGCTTGGATGATTGATGAATGTGGGAAACCTTTGGATTAGCGAAATTGGATGCCATTTTGTAGTTTTCTTTGAGATTCATTGCTACATTAAGTAGCTTTGGGATCCACAAAATTTTTGCCTTTTTGATTTTGAGCCTTTGTGGCCTTCTGACTTGTTCTTTCTTTTGGATTGTATTTTTCTTTTCTTGGACATGTCTTTAGAGGGACCATGTTGATCCTTGGGCTTTTGTGGATGTTTGACTTTATTCTCATTTTTTTTGGCATCCAATTTGCTTCCATTGGCCATGGAATGGGTGAATGAAGGTAAATGGGGTGGAGAGCATATGGATGGTGAACATTGGAAGGAATTCAAGGATGTGTGCCTTTGTTGATCTTTATTAGGACCATGAGGGAATGAAGTGGAAGACATGGATACGGTTGATGGATGTACATAAGGACCCAAAATGGAAGGAAGGGATGAAGGGTTTGGATGTGGAATATAAGGACCTAGAATGGATGGAAGTGAGGAAGGAATGGGAATATGGATATAAGGTCCCAAAATGGACTTGGAATATGCATGAGGGGAAGCTTTAGGTTTGGAAGAAGGAATTCTAGATTTTGGAGGAGTGGAAGGTGTACTAACATCTTGAGACATTATTTCTTCAATGGGATACTTGTTAGTTTCAACACAAGATGCGAGTCCATGTATATGAGGTTCATGAGTGAATTGGATAGGTGTGATAGGATCATGTGGAGGATTAGGATCACGAGGGGGGTAATAGGATTTTGAGATGGAGTGGTGTCATGAAATGCAAATGAAGGGGTGCTTTGATGTTGACTTAAATGAGGATCCTGTAGTGGAATGAATGGATCATGAGATGGGATAGGATCATGAGATGGAGCGGAGGGGATGGAACCGTGAGATGGAGTGATTTGATCTTGACATGGCAGAGTATGAGTGGATGGAGTGGAAGGAACTTCTTCATGAAGTGGAGGATCTATGGAGGCTAACTCTTGAGATGGAATGGAATTGGTGGTACATGGAATGCCTTGCTCTTGATTAGGAAGGGAATCATGAGATGGACTAGGAGGGATAAATGGATCTTGATGGATAGGGGAACGATGGGATGAAGAAATTCTTGGATCTAGAGGAGAAGAGGAATCTATAATGTCTACTTTGGAGGAAGGTCTTGAAATGGAATTGGGGGTATGACTTTGGGTGATTGGCGCACTTTATCTTATTCTTTACACTTAGCCAAGAATGATGAGAAATACCCAGCCAAGAATGATGAGAAATACCCCTTACGAGGTGGGGATGATGTTTTTGGAGGATTAAGATGATGGTTTTTGGCATGAAGGTCAAAGTGTGGGGAATTGCATCGAGGATTTGGGTTGGATGGGACATGAGGACTATGGTCTTCGAAACATGGGGGAAGAGGACACATGGCATGGAAGGTGGAATCTTTCTACTAACTTTTCAAGAGATAGTGCTTTAGTTCCTCCATTTCCTTTGCAAGGTCATTTTTGCTTGAGGAATTGTGTGGGCTATGAATGGAATTGTATGTGGTCTAAGGATAATGAGGTGGATTTCCCTTGTCAAAGGTAGAAGAATAATGAACATGAGATGAATTAGAGTTGGATATGAAGTTTTGAGGATGGATTTGATATGCAGGTTGAACAAGAGGTAGAACTCCGTATTGTCTTTGAAGATTGTCAACCATTTGATTAAGCCAATTCAGATCCATAGATGTTAGATGAAGAGGAATGAAAGATTTGAGGATGGATGGAATATGAACTTGGGAAAGTTTTGAGGATGGATTTGATATGCAGGTTGAACAGGAGGTAGAACTCCATATTGTCTTTGAAGATTTTCAACCATTTGATTAAGCCAATTCGGATCCATAGATGTTAGATGAAGAGGAATGAAAGATTTGAGGATGGATGGAATATGAACTTGGGACTAGGAGAAATTTTGGAATTTGCATTGATTTGATTTGAATTGAATTTGACTTGATATTGATTTGATTGAATTTGATTTGATTTGATTTGATTGGATGAGGGTTTGATTTGATTTGATAAAAACCTTAACCAAGTGAATGTGAGATTTGAATGAAAGTCCAATGGTGATGACGATGCTCCTATGTCCAAAGTAGAAGATGTGATGCAAAGTTGAATTAGAAGAAGACTTGAATGGATGAAATTAGGAAGATTGATTATGGATGAAGATGTAAATGGATCGAATTAAGAATTTGATTAGAAATGACTAAATTCGACAAGGAATTGGATTAGAAGAATGATGATTTGAAGGATTGAATTAGGGATGAACTATGAGATTGGTTGAGGGAATTGAATCTTGGTTTGGATTATGAATCATGACTAGGATGAAAATTATGGATTTAATTGAATGAATAGGAAGATGAGGAAATGATTGGGATGAATTAAGACTTCAAGGAATGGTTTGAATGATGAAAACAAGCAATGTATGAGGGTGATGACTTTGATGGAAAGAAGAAGTGATGTGGAATTGATGTGGACAATTTGACTAAGAGGACTTAAACTAAGACTTGTTTTCTTATTTTTGAGATTTTTTGTGAATTTTTTTTGGATTTTTGAAGTTTTATGATGTTTTTGGATTTTTATGTTTTATGATGTTTACGGGGTTTTTATGTTTTTATGGTTTTTTTTGGATTTTTATGTTTTATGATGTTTTTGGATTTTTATGTTTTACATGAAAAATCAAACAAGGAAATGTATACAAGGCAAGTGTGTTCCAAACACTCAAGAATGCCAAACACACCAACAATCCTATGAGGTTGCAACTAGGATGTACAAGGATCAACTAAAGGGCGTCCTTGATATACGCAAGGTATGCAAGTCCCAAATTTGTGGATGAAAGAAAATAATGCCACATAGCTGGGGGAGACAGTAACTCAAATCTTCTTCTTCACTTCCCAAAGGTATAAAGTTCTTTGGGGCTTAGCCAAAAGTGACAAGATTTTACTTCCAAGAGAGGTGTCTTTCGATTCACCTCCCGATATTTATACTTCACTGGAACACTGGAGTTAAGGTCGTCCCAAGGGGTGATGAAATTCCCAAGCAGGCCTCCTAAAAAAGAAAAAACAAGACCACTTATTTCTTGTGCACCCAAGATCACCCGAAGGCACGAGGGGAGAGAATACGTAAGTGGCCTCAAGGTTTAAAAGACACACATTCTTTTCCAATGAAGCTTTAGGTTTTGTAATCTATTTTGCAGACACACGTGATTATAGCATAGAATATTCTTTCCAACTTGAAATTTTCGTCAACATAAATGAAAAGTGCAGATTCCTCAACAAGAAGTAAATCGCTCGTGAACATAAGAAAATTTGATAAGCAAAGAATCAATTTTGTTATGCATTCAAGATTGAGTGATTGTTCATTTTAAGCACCAAATTGAAATGTGTATTGCAATGTTCATTGATCCTTAGACATTCAAGATTGTGTTCTCATTCATTCCAAAGCAAAAGTGTTCAATTAATTGTGCATTCAAGATTGAGTGTGAGTGTTTGAGTGTTTAACAATGCATTCAAAGATGAGTGTTTAATCATACAAGTTCATTCCCAAAACAAACTTAAAGCAAAACTTACAATAAAATGGTTAGTGAGAAAATATCCCTGCAAAAACACAAGTTAGGGCAACAAAAATGTAGGACAAACGTGAAACAACCTTGCAATGAAAAGGTTAGCACAAAGTTTGGTCTTTGACAGAGAAAATAGATATCTAAATAGCAACAAAATCTCATGAAACTAGCACCATGATGACGGGCTCAGAATCAGCTTTTCGGTGATATTTCATTTTTTAAAAACGGAGTCTGTATGCTCAAGTTATGATTAAAAAACCAAACGCTGCTCCTTATGGCTTGGAAGGGCATGTGGACTGCTGATGTAGTGATGATGTCAATGACCTACAAGGTTAAATTTGATGGTTAGAGGCACGTCAAGAATTCTTTTTTTTGTTTTTTTGATGTTTTTGAAAAAAATAAAAATTAAAAAAATCTTAGATTGGTTAGTAAAAAGATTTAAAAAAAAATTTGAAAATAAAGTTTTTAAAAAAATAAAAAAATTATAATTATAATTTAACCTAAGTATAAAAAAAAAAAAAAAAATTTGTAAGAGGGCCGAAGGGTTTTTTGAGACCGGGCGAAAGATGATTGGGAGGGAGGTGGTGCGAGGGTTTCGAGGGTGGCGAAGGGACATCAGTGTGTTTGAGCAGGGTAGAGAATGCAGGGTTTGTAGAGTTTGCGGGCAACAGGTGGAGCGAGGAGCGGTGGACGAAGGCTGCGGCGGGGGTTTGTTTTTGCAGGCGGCGAGTAGATGGATGCAGTGAAGTGGAGGGGTAAGAAGTGGTGGCCGCAAAGGGAGATGGAGTTGCAGGAGGTTGGTTGCAGAGTGAAGTAGAGGAATGGTGGCATGTGGTTGTGGGAGGTGGGACGTAGGGTTATGTGCGGCCATGCGGTGACGAGTTAGGGCTGCAAGTGGAGGCAGTGGAGCAAGGGATCGGTCGCGAATGAGGAGCAACGTTCGTAGGGAGGAGCGTCGATGGGCAGCTAGCGGAGGAGTTGGAAATGCAGGGAGCGGGGAGCATGACGAAAGTTGCAAGGGGGAGCCGCGGCGGTAGTTGCAAAAAAGGGTTTTGGGCACCGTGGGCGGAGGATGAGGTTGTGCGGCGGAAGATGATATTGTGCAAGGAGGTTGTGGTTTTGAGTGGCGGCAAAGGGGTTGTAGGAAGGGGGAGCCACCGGGAGGAATTGCTAGGAGAAGAGAAGGGAAGCAGGTGTTACAGTGGGTCGCAGCAGCGGAGGTTATAGTAGGTAGTGAGGGTTATAGCAGGTCGGAGCCACAGGGGGGAGAGAGGGAAGTTGTAGAGGCAGCACTCGCGACTGCCACCGATGGTGGCACCGCGGGTGCCTAGCCTACAAAAAAAATAGTTTTTTTAATGGCTTTTTGAATTTTTTTTTTTAAATTTAAAATTTTAATTTTTAATTTTCTCTACTTAGACTAACACTTTTTTCTTTTAAAATTTTTTTTTCCTCCCTATTAATATGTAAATGCAAATGATTTTTTTTAAAATTTTAAAATGTATAAGCAAAATGGAATGAAATGAAACAAAACCCCAACTTTTTTTTAAAACAATTTATATATCAACAAAGAGGGAGTATTTTTTTTAAGCTTTTCCTAGTAATGAAGAGTATATTCAATGTATATGTACTTCTACAACTTGAAAATAAAGCGATAAGAAAATATAGAGTGTTTTATGTCAGAAAACTTCCCTTATGTGCTCCAAACGCGATGATGGGCTTTATGGCTCGATTAGAGGCTCTTCGTAAGATTTGATCTCCAAGTGCTTTTTCAACCTACAAGCTCACAAAATACTCAAAAACACTTTAGGTAGTTAGTTTGAACCGGTGAAGTGGGTCCCACCGGGTGTGCCAAAATGTATTGCATAAAAATGCAATAAACAGAATAAACACTAAGCAACTAATATCTATTCCTACATGATCATGCAAACCTCAAAATATGGAAGTAAACATGCAAATAAGGATGACATGAAATAAAAAGAGCTTAATCTACTCAAAATAACACTAATGAAAACCTCACAAAATCATCAAGTGTAGATGATTTCCTTGCTCATGAGATGTGGTTGCTCACAAATCTTGTAGCATAACAATGGGCTAGATAGTGCTTGTGAAAATGAGGAGAGGGCTCTCCATTTATAGGAAATGAGATGCAATGGATGGTTGAGATTGAATGCAAGATGAAAGGCTAGGATCTCTTGGGATCAATGAGGTGACCATGAGGTGGATGCCAAATAGACTTCATGTGGATTAGGGTTTTGACCATTCAAAGGGGAAAATATGCTCACACATGTGTGAGCAACCTTTGATGGTGACACGATCAATGACAAGTGCAAGAGGTGTGAGAAGCATGGTCTCTCACAAATGTGTGAGACACCTTGACTCTCATGCAAGAGGACAAGTGTGCAAGAGGTGTGGAAGGCATGAGGGGTGTAGGAAGTGTGAACATCCCTCACACATGTGTAAGGATTCCTCACACATTTGTGAGCACACACTTAGGATTAAAAGAGAATTAGCAAGATGATTTAGGAAAAGTAAGCGGGATTAAGGAAGTGGATAGGTTTAGGAGGATGAGTTAGGTTAGGAAAGTGAGGTTAGGTGAGGGTCAAAGTTAGGAGCCTTGTGCTCAAATAGGATTAAATTTAATATTTAATTTCAAGTGGGCTAAAAAGGGGATTAATTAAGTAAATGAAGTACTTAATTAAAGTGAATGGGGTTAAGACGCAAGTGGAAAGGCTGGGATTTAAAGAAACCTTAGTTTATTTAAATTAAGGAAAGGCAAATATAATTAAATAAATGTAAATTTATTTAATTAAAGGTAAGGTAATTAAATAAATAATAAATAATTATTTAATTGGTCATGAAAAGGGGATTTGGACAATTTTAAGTGTCTACACTAATATTACCTTTACTCAACAACTATTATCACTCGGCTCCAACTGGCTTTTGTTGACAACTTGGCACATACTAGCATTCACTCGGCATTTGAAGAGGACTTGTCACACTCGGCACTAATGTGAAAACTTAAAGATTTAACATTGAATTTTCCTTGTTTCCTTGCATCTCGGGTTATGCTAATTTATCCATTTTAGCATTAACTTATCTAGGAACTGATGTATGATAAAACATTTAGATATCACTCCCACATACCTTTCTTTTTGCTTAGTTTGATGAGGTGTGACCACTTGACCTATTAGGTGAAGTGGTCCCTCTATTTGATGTGTTGCTTCCATCTCTCTTCTTCCATGTTTTGTTCATCTCTCCTCTGATGTCTTCAACATCCACTTTTCCTTTTCCTTTGTTGAACTCAAAATTGGGTGCCTTTAACCTTGTTGGACAATACTTGCTGATATGACTAGTCTTCAAACAACTAAAACATGTGGTTTGACTCAACCATCCATTGTAGTTACCATTGAAGTGTGTTCTTACGTAGTTCTAAGGGATGTGTCCATACTCTTGACAATAGTGACAACTTTGCCTAGTATTACAGTCCCAATTGTAGAAGTGTCCATGACTTTTTTATTTTGCTAACTTGTTTGGTGACCACATGGGCTTAGATCTACACTCAAAAGCTCTATGTACATACTTCTGACAGTTGTAGCAGTAACCTTCAAATCTTGGTGTTCTGATAGTTTTAGTCCTATATTCATGTGCTTGATGACCTTGTTTATTGCACTTATGACAGTGACCCATTTTTTTAGGTTTGTGATTTGTGTTCTTGCTCTTGCACACATTAGTAGTATGTACTTTCTTACCACAAAAATGACAAGTGGGTTTAGAGTTCTTACCTTTATCATTCTTTTCTTTAGAAGTCTTGGATGATTCTCTTTCTTTAGTGCTAGTATAGGCTAGTCCTATTGTGTCATTGCTAGATCTAGGGGATTTCAGTAATTGCTCAAAGTACTTGATGGCTTCATTTGGCTTGTTGAAGCTTTCAGGCTATCTCTCTCTCTCTCTCTTCTTAGATCATTTTACAGTTGTTCATTCTGCAACTGTAGTGTGGTGATCTCAATGTCTTTAACATTCAATTCATGATGAGCATTCATCATCTGACTTAGGATATCCAATTGCATGCTAGAAATTTTGGCAAGCTTACTTGACTTCTCTTCTAGTCTATTGGCTAGATTTATCTTGTCATCTTCTATCATGACCTTGTCTTAAATGACTCTCTTTTTTTGTTTGGTCAATTCACATAGCATTATGGCTTGTGATTCTTGCTCAATTTTGAGATTTCTAATCTCTTTTTCTTGAGCTCTGTTCTTCTCCATTAGATCTGCTATTGCTCCATCAAACTCATTTGAGTCTCCATTAGCAAAGAACTTGGTGGTGTCAATCTCTTTGTATTGTGTGTCATTTTCTACAATGGCAATGCCTTTCCTTCACTTTAAGGATTTTCTCAATTCTTCTCTAGCTTTTTCCAGTGAATGCAGAATGAGCTGGATCTCAATTCCTTAGATCTCTATAATCTTTCCCAGTTTGTAGACCTAGATCTTAAGATCTTTTCTCTAAGTTGTAAGGCTTCTCCTGATGAGAACTTATCTTTGATACCAATTGTAGGAATTACAAATTGGGAAATATACTTTTGAGAGGGGGGGTGAATCAAAAGTACTAAACTTTAACCAATAAAACTTTTAACTTGAAATAATATATGCATGAAACATATTGAAATAACATGTAAAGTAAATGCATCCATATAAACACTTGACACCAGATATGATCATCCAAAAACCCTCCAAAATGAGAAGGTAAAACTGGGGTGGGGATGACACCCACAACTTTTACTATTGCAACAATAATATAACTAGTTAAAGTTACAATGTTTGACCATGAACCATGGTCTACCCTATGAAAGGCTTGCCCTATTAAAGGCTTACAAAGGACTATTAGATCCTAACCTATTAAAGGATTTTAACCCTTACAAAGGACTATTAGATCTTAACCTATTAAAGGATTTTAACACCCTACTAGAAGTGTGCCTGGTTAAAGGACTTACACAATGTTCAGTTGGAATGTCACCCTATTAAAGGATTTTGTTATGACTGTTAAGTCAACCTTAGTCCAAAGGATTTCATTCTGCTGATACAATTGTTAGAAAGTATAGTAGCATGTTTGATCTGACAACTTATAATCTCGTATTGCTGAATTTAGATCTCTATTCTGTCCAATCTGATCTGATATGAAAATGATGTAACGTTGATCCTCTGTTTTGCTAACTAATTCTACAATTCATCCTTCCTCTAAGTCACCTTGAGTACCTTCAATTCAATTCACCCCTTTTGCTTCCTTACTCTCTTTCTATCTCTTTATCACACTAAATTATTGGGCTTTGATCTCCTTATAAAGATTTTGTGACTTAGGGTTAGGAATGAATCTACGGCTAAGATTCATCCTTTTTTCCTTTTAACCTTTCCACTTTTCTGATTGGTTGCATATTGATTACATAGGAAATCAAATAGATTCGATCTTATCTTCTAAGCTTTGAAATCTATCCATGAGTTGACATACAAATGGTTTACATAGTTGTTTGTGCCATCACAAACAACTAGGTCCATTATGTGTTACTCAACACTTGATAATATTGATGCTCGACACTTACTATATTTCTGATTGACTTGGCACTTGATCTTGCTTGGCATCTATTGTTCACTTGGCACTTAAATTTGCTCGGCACTGTCTATTTTCTCAACACTTGAGTGACTTGACACTTACTATATTTTTGTCTGGCTCGACACTTATTATAACTCAGCATCTATACATATATACTCGGCATATACTACTAGCTTAGCATAAGCTTAGTAAATAACTTAAGTGTGTTGACACTCAATTATCAAAACCAATTTGAGATCAACAATGAGAATAATTTAAATAAACTTTATTATAATTAAAACACAAAAAGTATGCACATGGAATTAAGAAATTAACAAAATAAAAATAAAATATTTTTTTCATGTTGTCAAACTAAAACCCTAGAGGAGAAATTTCTTTATTAGGAAATTAGAGCTCATTTCTCAATACATAGGTTTGGAGGAGCAAAATTTGGAAAGGGTTTCAAGAGACAGGGACTCTTGCAATCTCCAAGCATTTGTCTGGTTTAACATTAGCTCAAGGTAGGAAATTTGTTGAGATTTCCATAGCAGTCCCCTTCAAATTACCTTTTTCTCCTTCATGTTTGTTTATGGATCTTGTTTCAGAAATTATACTTGGATTGAAATGCTTGTTTGAGAAAATTATTGTTCTTTGTTATTGAACGTCTATGAAAGAAAAAAAAATTAAAACCCTCATTATTAAGATTTGAATTGATGAAAATTAGTTTATGCGTAGGGTTTGGAAATCGAGAAAAGTTTGTTGTTTTATGATTTGGACTAGTTGCAAATAATTTTCCTATCAGATATATACTAGAAAAGTATTTAAACTAGCACTTGCACCCGAAGAAGCAAGGGGTACGCTGATAGTGCGAAAACGTGGTAATATCAAGATCAAGAGGATAAAAATTTTCTCTCTTATTTTACCATAGACAATCTTGTGTGAAATTCGAGAGAATAACACATCTTAAAAGAAATAAAAATGTGTTCTTAAACATGACCGCACACAAATCTATTATAATTTGTATTAAATATGTTTAGTTGCCTTAAAGTTTGGAACTTTGAAATGTGATCTCCTTTTTGAACCGAGGAGCTTATTCAATTAAAATACTTTGATGTGATCAATTCCAAAAGGGAAATCTCATCCCTCCCCTTGAAATAAATCAACGTGAATATAGAGGGTCTCTCCATGCACACCAGCCAAATAAGAGAACATTCGAATGCGAGGAGCGAAAAAACCACACGAGGTATCTTTTCACCATGCCTATATCACAACAACTTTAAACATTAGGGAAAGATGATATTGAAATGAATAAATGCAACCACTTATAAAATTGATGAAGTTAACACAAACAAAGTTCTATAAATTAAGGGAAAGGATGTTATTTAATACCTAACCACTCTAGAGGGAGAGTTTCAACATGTAGTTGTGATTCTTCTTATTTTTTGATAATGGTATATGGAATATCTTTCATTCTTGAATATCACTCAAATGAGAATGGTGGCTCTATACGAAGGTTGTCCAATGATTTAACTCTTGATATAGTCATAAAAGTCAAACCTTGAAAGGATTGAAATTATGCAACCCATCAATTATCTCACTCAGAAATAATGTTACAAATGGATATAACTGAAGGATGATTGTTGATTACTTAAATCATTCAAATGAAAGTGGGAAACAAGATTTTTTTATATTACATGTTACAACTTGTTGCCTTCTTTTAGGTTTCCAATAATTTGGTGTTTGGATCCTCAACGATTCTCAACCCATGTAAGATAAAAGCCATCCATTTGAGGTGAGATTCATTTCGCAACTATGAATTCAAATGGAGTTTCAAGAATATTATTGAAAGATGTATTCTAGGAGGATTTATTCAACATTCTACTCACAAATCCCTACTTTGAGAGTTTGTGATTGAATGTCCAAATAAAACATAATTTAAATCCTTAAAACATAAAAATTGTTCTTTTGTTGTTACCATGATTTTTTTGATCAAGCCAAATTATATTTATTGTGTTCTTGTATCTACAAACATGGCAAGGTTGGTTTTATGAACTATTTTTCTACCTAAATAATAATTATTGGTATCGTGTGATATTTTAAATATAATTTAAATATAACTTGTTTCCATTCTTAGATATATGGAATGTAGACCAAATAAAAAAGTTAAGTGATTATTCCAATCAATATATGTTTCAACAAAAAAGTCCCCATAAGAAATCAAGAATGATCATGTTGCACTTAAATAAGTCTACTTTACATGGACTCTAAATGAACTACTTGTTTAATTTTTCTTGCATGGTTCCTTTAGCAATGTGGAAGCTTGTGTTGACCCAATTAATACATAGTTAGGTTTGGGGCACTTATGAAACTCAGAGTCTGATCCTTACCTTTCTCTTATTTCTTTTAATAATATTAAATTAAATTATCACATAAATGATAATATTATTAGAATATAAAATTTCTTGATATTTACTTTGATACATTTATGGTAGTTTAGCTTTTGTTAGCTATATATATCTACTAGCAATCACACCTTGGTGTACAATAGGTATGTAGAGTATATGTTGAAGATCAATTATTAAAAAAATATCAAGAAGAAATGGGCAAATATATCTATATTTCTCTCTCTATCTCCCCCTCCTCTCTATTTCCTTCTATCCATATCTATGTCTACAACTATCTTTCTATATTTATATATATGTTTGTATATATTTCTTATCATTTATCTCAAAGATATTGATATGATCTAATGGAAACACTAATATTGGATATTTGGTGAGAAAGGAGAAGTTTTTTTGAATTGACATTTTTTTTCCTTAAAGGTTGGTCTTGATCATTGTTCTTCTATTTTTGAGCAATTAGTGTTATGATTTTGATCTATTGTTGTTCTCTTGTTTGTTGTTTTCATGTGTGTTTTGGTGAGGATTCTAAGCGATTTGAGGTATAAAGGAGGATAAATTATCTTGCAAGCTAAAAATGTTTAGGGTTTTGTCATTCGGTCATATGTATTTGCATCTTTCTTCAATGACAACGTCAATTGTTATCTTTTGAATGTGTTCAAACACCTAGTTGGGTTTGAAGTATTTGGTACGAAGTTCCTGTCACAAGAAGTAACTTTCATCAACGAGTTAATTTTTGGCAAATATCTTATTTTTTAGCTATGATATGTTATCCAAAAATAGTGATTTGATGAAAGTATTGTATAATATTTTTTTGATGACTAAATACACTCAATTATGAGGTAGGTTTCTGTCAGTTGTAATGCAGATTTTAAGCTCAGGTATGAGTTGAATTGTCAAGTGCCCAATCATCTTGCACACTCCTACCATGCTTTAACACACTCTTACAAGTAACTGAAGATATGTGGAAACATATATAAATTTTGAAATGGATTGAAAGATGGTGCAATCCTATTAATGAAAAATAGAAGTATTTAGTTTTTTTGTAAGAAGTAATAATTAGAAAATGAATATGATAGAGATATATAATAAGATACAGAGAGAGAGAGAGAGAGAGAGAGAGAGAGAGAGAGAGAGAGAGAGAGAGAGAGAGAGAGAGAGAGAGAGAGAGAGAGAGAATGGTAATGTATGTTGAGAGAGGTATATTTCATATGTATATCCCTCCCTCCCATATTATTTTTTGTCTCCCTCCTTGCACCCCACCCTACTCTCTCCATCTCTACCACTCAAGCCCTTTCTCTTCCAAAATCTCCCTCTCTCTCTCTACTTTTTTTTTCCATTTATTTCTCTATCTCTATATCTGTATTTCCCCTTATCTCTATCTCTATCTCTCTCTTTTGTTTATTTCTCTATCTCTACATCTGTATTCCCCCTTATCTTTATCTCTATCTCTCTTTTACTCTCTATTGGATAACAATTTTATCAGCAAAATGTCGTCACAAATGCTCAGATTGAACATGTTGAGGGTACTTAGACTGGGTGGTAATAAGCTAGGAGAGATCATCCCCCATTCACCACAATAATGAGCAATCTGGCTATGATGGACACATTGTATAAATGAAGAAAGGTATAATTATGTATTTAATTATTAAAAATATAGATTAAAAGTCAAAAAATTATTATAGTACTAATAATATTAATATTGACTATAGGAAAAACTATTATTTAACTATTTATTAATTTAATAACAAGTGTATTATTTATTATTCATTATTTCAATAGATATTTGAATTTCATGTATTTTGAAATATTTAACTATTTATTAATTTAATAACAAGTTCATTATTTATTATTCATTATTTCAATTGATATTGGATTTCATGTATTCTGAAATACTTTATAGTTTACTCCATTCTAATGAAAAATAAAAAATTTTGTTCCTAATAATTATTTGTTTAAGAAATTGTAAATAATTAAATCATTTCATGTTATAATTATTTTACACATGATTTTACAATCAATTAAGATTTTTTTCTTAATTTTTTCACTTTTTTTTTAATAACTTTATATTATTATCTTTTAACTTTTCTCTGGTTGAGTTCGTTGGTTCCATCATTGATGAATTGAAGATGGGTACTTCTAACCCACTCGGATCACTAATTCGAGTTCCTCAACAAGATCAGCTTGGCTAGGTGTGGGATTGACATGAGGCTAGAGGAGTGGAAATATTGGTGGTAGTACTTTCGATTTTTTTCAGGCGATGATGCTCGTTCGCCACACCAATTTGTCAAACAATCACCTAAGTTATAACTTCTCAATGGTAGTACTCAACTTTTCATGTTGGTTGCAGAAAATTGATCTCCATTCCAATTAGATCTATGGAGATATTTTTGCTTCTATTGGCAACTTGACTATTTTGATCACTTTGCCTCTATCAAAGAATGGATTCACTAGAAAAAATTCCCATAGAGATGTCAAATCTAAGCAATCTGACTGAGCTGAATGTTAGCTATAATGAGTTGTGTGGAGAGATTCTTCAAGGGAAGTCGCTCAATAAGTTTCATGTGTCTTTGTGAATTGCCTAGCATGTAATCTGTGTAGGCACTCTCTTAGAAAAGGCACTCTATGCAAGGAGGTTTCTAATCTACTTCCTAGTGCATAATATAAGAAAGCGTACTTGGCCACATGGGAGTATATACAATAAATACAACATAACATTTGGAAAATATTTTGTACACATCGGTATAAGATATGTGGTAGCTTGTCATTCATGAAGAATGACAAAAATGTGTAAATCAATCTACGCTCAGAATCGATTCAACAGTAGTCGATCAAGACATTGGACAATTAGTTGATCATCAAAAGAAGCTTCCTATCATTCATTCTACAGATATCAATGCCTAACTATAAATGATTTGAATACAACCCTTTCACTCAAAATCTCCGATGTAAGAAATCGGTAAAATTTGTTTATAAAATTGCTCAAGATAGAGAGTATATTATACAAGATTGTCAACACAAATGTCTCATGCCTTTCCATGTGAGTGCTAGGATTAAAATTAAACCAAAAACATGTTAAAACTCTAAAGATCAAAACCATTCATAATGGTGTGGACGTGATGGAAGGTAGAGTTGTGTATGATCCTCCATTCATAGAAGCTCAAAATAACATCCTATCTATTTCTATCTCAATCTGTTTTACTACAGTAAGAAGAACTATAGGTAGTGATGAAATTGCAAGTAGAGTTTTGCCTAAATCTCGTGCTTTTGGGGACTTTCAACTAGATTGTCTCACTTTCTCTGAGAAGAAAGAGTTTCGAAACACCATACCTTATTCTTGTTCCCCATTCATAGAGAGATAAGGCATTGGGTTTCCACTTTCCTGCACTCCATCATAAATGGAAAATTTGAGTATTTCTACACTATTGCAAGTGTCGCATTCGCCTTCTCATAAGCATTATCTCCATCAAATAAGGCGAGCAGCCTAGCCTCCTCAGATGCAGATGAGCTTCCCTTCATCATTTTAGGCAACACTTCAGCCCTAAATATTTTACTGGCATTAATCCCAACATTAGACATTGCTCTTTCTAACTGTAGCTTTATTCATTGTAAGTTCAGTACCACTTCCACCCATGGACCAAAGAGTTTCCTCAATAAAATGGCCTATCTTAATATATTGAAACCAACAATTCTATATATAATGAAAAATTAGGGCAGTGTGAGTGAAAGAGAAAATGCCCAAAAATCTAATCAATGTTAAAGACATTTTATATGAAGTTGTTCAACATAAAAGATAAACAACTCCATGGAGACATTATTTAGATTTACAACCTAATGTAAATATAGAAATCTAAACCACATACATTAGGAATGGTGGAATACTAGGTCTAGGGGGCGCGGACAGTGTGACTTTGTGAACAGATACAGATATGCACCTGAGACACAAGAAGGTTGAGTTCCTAAATTTACAAAGGCATTTTTTATTTTCACTGACTACAAGTTAGATATCGATGTCTAGTAGGGTATATAATTCATTCATCCATTATTGTACTTCAACATATTCTCAAACCAAATGCATAAATGAAAAACAATCCTCATCATAGACGATAGATGTGTTGAAAACTTAGGATAATGATGGACGCATGACATGAATAATGAGTGTAAGTGAAAGAATCTATTTAGAAATGGACAAAAATCATTAACCAAGACAAGGATTCATAAAAAGTCCTTACCTCCCATCTGACGATAGCCACGTTTAATGGAGTCCCCTACTTTTTGTAGCCTCATAGCCATGTTTAATGGAGTCTCTGCTTTTTGTAGCCACATTAGGGCCCTTAAAAGAAAGAAAAAATGTTGCAATTGTCGCCCTCCCTATTTGGGTTTCCATGAAAACAAACACGAATTCAGAATAAAACTTTTAAATAAATTTGGTGTTTACTTTTATTAGAATAATGGTGAGTCAATCCAGATGTAAAGGTGACATCTCTGCAACATGTGTTAGAGATTTCGGCAATCGTGCAGAGATTTGGGACAATCCATCTGAAGATTTCTGCAATTGTAAGAGATTGGTTTCCAACTTTAATGCAGTTGATTTTATATGAGATTGTATCGAAAACAATCAGTGGTATCTAGTTTCAATGGAATGAATATATATATATATATATATATATATATATATATATATATATATATATATGTATGTATGTATGTATATATATGTATGTATGTATATATGTATGTATGTATATATATATGTATGTATATATATATGTATATATATATGTATGTATATATATATGTATATATATATATGTATGTATATATATATGTATGTATATATATGTATATATATATATGTATGTATATATATATGTATATATGTGTATATATGTGTATATATATGTATATATGTGTATATATATGTATATATGTGTGTGTATATATATTATATACACACACACATATATACATATATATACACACACACATATATATATATACATATATATATATATATGCCCACCTATAATAGCCTATCGACTATGTGTGTGTGTGTGTGTGTGTGTGTGTGTGTGTGTGTGTGTGTGTGTGTATACATATATATACACACACACACACATATATATATATATATACCTCAAAAATATTACTGTGGTAATAACACTATTCTAGGTTGGGAATCAATTTGAGAAAAAATGAGACTTTTATATTAAAAAAATTAATTGGGTGGACGGGGCCACCACTCCCTCTCCACCCCCCCCCCGAAGCCACCCCCACCCCCCTTTCCTTCCCTTTTCATCATATTTGGTTGCAATGACAGCCGAGGTTGCCAAGATAGCTAAGTCACACAATGGCCACCCCTTAATTAGGGGATTTATTAATATTATTCTTATATATATATATATATATATATATATATATATATATATATATATATATATATAATATGAATAAATAATAATAAATGTATATTAATATATTAAATATATTTGTGTATATAGATTTAATTAATGTTTTTGTTAATATTTTAATTGTTACCTTAATTAATGTTAGTTCAAAAAATAAAAAGAATTATTATATTATTTTTATTTTGGTGGTATTATGATTAGATTTTAATTAGTATTTAATTTTTGGTTAATTAAATATAGTTAACTTTTAATACAATTAAACTTGAAAAAATATCTTTTATAAGTATTTTTGTTGTTTTGTTTAATTTTTTTTCGTTTAAGGAATGTTTTTTTTAAATGGAAATTTGGAATCCTCATTCAATAGGGATACCTTCAAAAATGAAAACTTGAAAATCGCATCATGAAACAAATTTTTATGTTATGATATTGGAAAACCTTATTAACTATATAACTACACTTGTTTAAATACTTGATGAGATGTATAATTTATTTCGTGCTGGGGTTTTGGTTAAATCTAGTACTTTGACTAGTTAGGATGTTTACTAGAGGCTTGGGAGATCTTGTTTTATGCTGTTGTGTGTGTGTCGTGATTATTGTGATTTGACCCTTGAGGTATTGATCAATATTTATTGTGATTTCCAATTACTTGTATAGGACTGATGTAGTCATTATGACCTTATGAGATTTTATGTTATGAGCTTAGGGTAGGTTATCTTTATGTATGATGGGAAGTGGCTCACAATGGAGGTCAGAGCCCTAAAGAGGTTGCCTGGGTAACCCATTAAAAATTATATTAATAAGTTATAACCTTTCATTAAATGGGTTAAAATGAATTAACAAGAGTTAATATATTGCATTGTCCATGCCTTGAGCACTAGTATGGGCTAGGAGGGGAGTAGAGAGGATGCTTGGTTGTGACCTTGCCTTGTTAGTATGCCTTGTTTGTAAGAAAGGATATCGATGCCACATAGAGACATTAGGGGGTTGAAGACTACAAAGACTGCTAGGATAACCTTCAAGTTGGCCCATGCGTTGATACTTTCCCATTGACATAGTAGGTTTCCTACATGTCTTTGTTGCCTTTGGGATTAGATGTTATTTGTGTGTAGTCCTATGAAATCTAGTATGCTAAGAACATTAAATCTAATCTAACATTCACAACTAAATGATAAGAAAAATGTACAATAAGGCAAAATGAGACACTACGAAAGGAAAGCAGACCAAAAATGGTAAGCTCCTCAAGTGTAACCTGTGATGACATTGATGTGTCTAAGTATGGATGGATGTGTGTTAAAGTGTGCTTTAAGCCTTTAATGAGTAAGAGTCTCCAAATGGATGAAATGTGGTGTATGGGGTGGGTGAGGATTCCTAAATGGAAATGGTGTGATTTAGTGATTTTCTCTCTAAAAGGACATTATAATTTTGCATGGAAGTTGAATGAATAGTGAGAGGGGAAGGGTCCAATTTATAGGCTAAGGGGTGGTGAGATGGAGGGTCAAGATGTAAGGATGTGGAAAGGGTAAGGAAGGGCTAGGATGCAAGGAAGGGGGAGCACATGAATTGTGCTTATTCAAAGCTCTAGCCTTGTGACAAGTGTCACAAGGGGATTGGGTGGTTAAAGTGGGTGTCAAAGGGAATTATGAGGGAGGAGTGTAGAAGAGGAATGTAAGAGGGAGGGGAAGACATCTGACTTTGGTTTGGGTTATAAAGTCTTAACCCATGTTTAGAGTTATGCACATGTTTAGGAGGTGGATTAGGCTTGGCTTACGAGGGGATTATGAGGCAAGTGGTTTGGGGCTTAACGAGGTAGGTTAATCAACTGGTTAAGCGGGGTTTGTATGGGTGAATGGGTTGGATTTAGCTAATGATAGGGTTTAGAGATGGTTAGGGATTTGGAATGATTTATTAATAAATGGGTATGTGGGATTAAATTAAATAGATTTTTGTATTTATTTAATTTAATAGAGGAATGGCGATTTAATTGATAAATTGGTTTTGGGTTATTTCTTGATTTTATCAATTGGACTTTAGTTAATTAAATTTATTAATTAACTAGGGGATGATAATTAATTAATTAATTAAATAAAAAATATTTAATCAATAATGTCCTATAAGATGACTAAATAACATTGTCTAGTGGTGTAATCAGATTTAGGTGTCTACATTTTGCCCCTCTTTGATATAATGTTAAGACAACACTATTTCAAAGAAGTTCGAATATAAATGACACAAAGAATATTTTTACGACAATAGGTTTGCCTAAGTCTTGAGTAGAAGTGGACAGTATGGATTGCATGATGCCCCCTCAAGAAAGCGGTGAGGAGAGAAGGGGATGCTCAACAACTTTTTCAAAAAGGTACAACAAGTCGAGGTACATAGGAAGATGTGGAAAAACTAAGAAAGGATTTAACCAGGACTCATATTCTCACTATGAGAGAATGAGAACAAGGAGAACCATGTACACAAGAATAACCATGGGTTAAGAATTTGGGTTGGAGATGGGTTTTTGATTGGTTGTGGATACTATGGGAGTAATGGATAGAATTGTTTGATCATGATTGTAGGACTAATTGGATGGGATGCTTGGATATGATATGAAAAAAGGCTTGTGTTTCCATGGAATGGAGGAGTGAAGGAATACATTGAAGCTTGAGCATGGGGGTGTTATGAAGAGTAGCACCACCATGTAGTTGAGCACTTATTTTGATATAGGAATATTGGGTATATGTCAAGGTTACTAAGAAAATTAAGGCATGTTCACCAATATGACATAGGACTAACTCAAAACAAACACACAAGGATTACCCTAGCATCACACATGAATCCCAGAGGAATTAGAGTGGAAATGATACTACATAACCCACAAGCAAATGAGATTTCCTAAGTGCATCATGCAACCACAAGTGATCACATGTTTGGAACATGCATGGGTCATATCGAACTGACTCACAAGCATAAACAAAGATGAAAAATACTGGATCAAAACCTTACTCTTGAATTTCCCCATTCACAACACACCATGATATAAATGATCATGGCGAACTTGAGGAGGGAACAACCAAATTTCTTGGAAAAGATAATCAAGAACCAAAAGTGAAATCCACTATCGAAAGAAAGAGTAAATCCATAGAAAATAACCTTTTGCCAAAGAGATCAGTAGGATGGGAGACACACATTCCAAGATTAGTTGAGATTAAAGTTGTATCCTACAAGGGTCTATCAACGGTGTCCAAAGTGGTGATGGGATGTAGGAAAACTAAAACTTTTAGGACAATGTTTGGATGACAAAGGATCTCAGATGAGGACTTTCTGAAATGCATAGCTAGGAGAACGATAGATTCTAATTAGACATGAACTAGCACACAAGGATAGGATATATATAATGGGACTAAGATAAGGAATGACACTGAAGGAATATACAACTGACTAACTTAGGTATTTATAAGGGATAATCGTACAATTATCATCATGAAAATAGGATAACATAATGGATATGAAAAGATCAAGATAAGACAATAGTGAAAAAGTTCAGGATGAGTAGATAGAGGGGATGAAAAGATTAGGATGAGGAGATAATAGATGACAAGCTTAGGATGAGGAGATAGTAGAGATGAGAATCTCAAGATGAGGAGATAGCAGATGAAAATCTTAGGATGAGGAGATAGCGTGAAAAAAATAGGATGAGGAGATAGCGGGAGAAAAGGTCAAGATAAGAAGATAGTGGAGGAAAAGATAAAGATGAGGAGATAGTAGATGAATATTTCAAGATGAGGAGGTAGTGGATGAAAAGCTTAGGAAAATGAGATAGATAAGGAGATAGGTAATTGAGGGTGGATAGGGTGGTGTGGGGAAGGAAAAGATATACTATAAGACAAGGAGTAAGAAGGATGTATTCCAATGATGATGATTGGATTGTGACCAAGGCTTGTAACAAGGTGGGCAGAAGATTTAAGAATGTGATTACATGAGTTGAAAGATGTGTAATAGGATGGTATAGTTGATGGTAGATTTCTAAGAGCATTAGGATATGAATGGATGACATTGGAGTATATGGGGATGGCCTAGAGCTAGATACCAATGACAAGGGATGTACCAAGCGATGGAAAGATGGAGAGATGGTGGGAAGTGCAAGGATAGAAGAAAATGGTATGACTGGTAGAAGGTTTGGGTAGGGGAATGTGAAAAAGTGAGGGAGTGGGAGATGAATGAATTCAGGTATGACTAGGTGAAAATAGGACTAGAACGGGGGGACAGAAAGATGGACACAATATGATCTCCAAGGAATATAGTGCTCCTAGTTATCATGTGTTATCCAAGAGGAGGTTGTATAAGGGGTGTGGTAGGATAGAAGATTGCTCAACAAGAAGATGAGGGAGATACATGGAAGCTAAGAGGAGGTTTTATGAGGGGTGTGATAGGATGGAAGGTTGGACGATAAGAGGATAATGAGGTAGATGGAAGCTAGGATAGGAAAGGTGAATGAGCAGGGAAGATAGGGGATACTTATGGTTGGTGGATGAGGTTTGAAAAAGAGGAGGTGGATGGATTATATGGAAGAAAGAGTGGGTGGATAAAGGATAGGTGGATACAAAAATTGATGGGAAATGAATATCAAAAGGATGACCAAAAGCATGTATCTGGTGGTGGACTTTATTTTTATCAAGATCCAAAGGAGGATGGCGAGTGAAATGGATAAGATGTGGTTGGTATGGTGGGATGAGATGGATATGGTGATTGTTGGAATGTACCCACAAGTGAGTAGAGAATTTGGATAGAGGAAATACACATGATGCTTGTTTTCCAAGTTTTCATCACGATACTTGTCCAAGGTACTTGAATTGCCAAGTTTTCACAAGTGGACATTTATTTTTCTTTACTTGTTTTTTTGACTTTTTCGATTGATTTTTACTTATAGATGTCAGTAGGATGGGTGAAGCATGAAAAATATTGGATTGTATTATTGGAATGATGGGTGGGATTTGGTAGGTAACGGATGAGAAGATACTTGTGGACAAATGGATAATGAATTTGGAAAGATCACCATTGGCACACCCTGAAAGGTGATGAAGTAGCAGGAAAGATGATGTTGAATGAGGTTAAGGAGAAAATGGAGGAAGATAAATATAAGGACTAAAAGTAAAGTTGGAAGATGGAGGATTTTAAATCTAGGATAAGAATCTTATAGACTAAGAGTGGATTGGAGAGATGAAGGATATATATATATATATATATGGAGATTTGGATAAAGTATGAACAGATGAGGCTTTTTGAGTAGCAGGAATGGATGCCGATTGAGATTTTTCTTTGAGATGCATTTTTTTTATGAGCATCCTTGGTATCCACATGATTTTTGACATTTTCAGCATGGGTCTTTGTGGCCTCTTGACTTTTTCTTTTGTTTGGATCAAATTTTTCTCTTCTAGAACATGTATTTTAGAAGGGGTATGCCGATACTTAGATTTTTGTGGATTTTTGGATTTATGCTTTTTGATTTTGGCATCCAATTTGCTTCTCTTAGTCATGGTATGGGAACAAGAGCATGGGGGATATGGAGGGATTATGGATGGAATACTAGAGTTTGAAGGTTGGAAGGGATTCAAGGATGAGTTTCTTTGATGATCTAGCTTGTGGATTTAAGGGGATGGAGTGATGGATTGGAAAACAGGATATGGATGCATATAATTGCCCAAAATGGATGGAGGGAATGAAAAATAAGGGCCTAAAATAGATGGAAGCAAGGAAGGAGTAGGTCCCAAAATAGATGGAGGAGATAAAGGATTCAGATTAGGTATATAAGGATCTAAAATGGATGGAAAGTGTGGGTGATTTAGATAAGGGATATAGAGACCCAAAATAGAGGGTTGGAAAAAAGTAGTAGGATAAGTGTCCAAAATAGATGTGGAACAAGATGGATGGAAAATTTGGGGTGGAGATGGAAGGACTTGGGATCATAAAGAGATAGAAGGGATACCAACATCTAGAGATGCACTTTTGTTTATTTCTTCAATATGATGTTCATTATTTGGAACACAAGATATAAGTCCATTACTAGGTGAAGGAGTTGAAGCTTCATATGTGATAGCTAGATTTTCTTCTATGGATCTATCATCATGGATTATAGGTATGTATGATCATGAAGTAGAGGGGATGGAAGGATAGGATCTTGATTTGGATGGGTTGATGGAAATGGGTCTTGATACAGAGTAGGTATAATGGCAGGATTCAGATATGGAGGGGATGGTGATTGCTCTTTGGATGGAGTGAATGGTAAAAGTGGATCATGTAGGGGAATAAGTGAGATGGTGGGATATTATTTTGTACCATGGGATATTTCAACATGCTTTTGGACAAGATCTTGATAGGATTGGATTAGAGTGGATGGTGCGATAGGAGATGTATGGATTGTTTCTTTAAATGAGGTGGATGGATGGGTGGGAGGTTCTTCGAAGGGGATGAATTGATGGGGGATGGACTCATTAGATTCATTATATGAGATTTGGGTAGTGCTAGGAGGAGGACATGTGGATGGGATTTGGAGGGATTCAATGGATGGGATAAAAGGGGATTGATAAGTGGGGTGGACAAAATAGGCATGGTAGTGATGGGATGATGGAAGAGGAATGATAGGCATGGGAGACAGGTTTTATTTTAGTATCCTTGTATAATTCCTTGGAGATGCACGTGTGGGATTGGGAAGAGTGAGAGGTTTAGGGTGATGCATTGTATAAATAGGATTGGTAAGAGGAGTTGGAAAGGGGTTTGGAGGATATTGAGATGGTGGGTTTGGACTAGGGATGTAGCTACTAGCATTGTTTTGGAATGGTGGAGATTGGGATATGAATGTGGAGGAAGATGGAGACATGGCTGACGTATGAGGGGAATATGTGGGCATGATATAGGAAGGAGGTGTGGATGAGGACAATAATGGATTTCTCTTGTCAAAGGTATGATAAGGAGTAGATGGAGGCATGATGAAGTAGTTTGGAGGAATGTATGGATTTTGGAGGATGTTTGGATTTTGGAGAATGTTTGGAGGAATGTTTAGATTTTGAAGGATATTTAGAGTAAGATCTCTAAGGATTTCAATAAACCCATCATATTCAAGAAGGCTTTCATCATTATTGGAATAGGATAGAATGGGAAAATGGGTGGGATAACCAAACTTATCATAATAGGATTGTGACATCATGTGTTGATGATGATTTGGATAGGGATGAAGGATGAATATGGATGAACACTAAAGCTTAGAGTAGGATAATAAATAAGCCTAGAATGGGATTTAGATTAAGCTCATATTAGGAGGAAGTACTGACTCCAAGGAAGATGGAAATGTGGTGGGAAATGATGAAGAAAACTCAGCTAGTTAAGATATGGAGAGAAAATGAGGAGTTTATGGAAGACTTTAGAAATGATGATACTAGACGAAAATAGCATAGGATAATAGAATGTATATGATTTAGGATGACAAATTTTTTGGAAGCTTGAACGAATCTCTTATGAGGTAATGACTACGCTAAGTATGCCCTAGTTTGACATTGAGACAATGTTTTTGGATGAAGTGAACAAGAAATCCCTAAAAGGACAAAGCAACTTTGAGGGAGATAAATAATGGATCTCTTTTTGGCAAAAAGAAAATTTGATAACCAACTATGGCAGATGTGTATGTTCAACAATTATTTTCCATGAGGTCATTTCACAAATAAGGAAATTCAAGCACACTTTATCCCTATGGTCAATTTTGGATTTGATGTAAGGCTAAAAGGGTAGCTACTAGATTGGTTCATAATTAGATATCTGGAATTATCCACTTGATTGTTACATATGTGATCCACTTAAGAATCTATTCTAGACATGCTGAAATCATAGGAAAGTTTTCCTACCTTAGGCTACCCCAGAAACACACAGCCCGAACTTGTCTGATGGAGCAAGAAGGTTTACCCTTCCACTTATTTATATACCGGTTAGATTATTTACCATTTTGAGCTTCTATCCAAAGGGGATGCACTTCCCACATGATGATGAACTCACTAGAAGTACTCCTAGGTTATTGTGGATGATCTTGCTAACAACTTTCGGTACATGTGTAAGGTATTTTAAATGGTCCTAGTTTGCAAGAAATAGAGAATTCAAAGATGTGCTAAAGGGCACAATCTTAATACACATAAGGCACTTGATTCATTCTATTTTTGAATCTTTTAATATGTTAGTCCTAGTGACTACTTTGAAAACACGTGTGATTTAACATACAAGGTTCATTTCCAACTTACAATGATGGTCAACATAATAAATTGTGTCAACAAAGGAATTAAGCAAGTGAAAACTTTGAAAGAGATGGGAATAAGGATGCTTTTTCTTTAAGGCATTTGAGATTGTGTGGTGTTCATTTTAAGACCAAAATTTGAAGTGTTTGCCCACAATTTTCATTAACACTTAAAACTGAAAATTTATCACATTCATTCTTTTTTAGTACTCAGCATTTAAGATTTTGTTTCCTAATTACTTAATCATTCATTCCAACAATAAGCATGCTTAATTATTCAACCATTCATTCCATTAAACACATGTAAATTTTGTGCTTAAGCATTCGATATTAAGTTTTTGGCAACTAAAACTACGTAAGCCTGCAAAACCAAACCATTAGAATTCTAGCAAGGTACCTGTGAGATACCCTTGTAAAAAAAAATCAAAAAACTAACTGGTTAATAAAACTAGTAAACCCACAGCAGTCAACTTGTGATCCTGTAGTGTGGGAATGCAACCAAACAGAGTGGAATAGTGGTGTAGAAATAGAAACTAGTGAAAAATAAAGAAAAAGTGGGCCATGGGAAAAATACTCATAGTGTGATCTCGCGACAGAGCGATCCTGCAGGTTTTGGAAGATGTTCCCACTGACAAGTGTATCTGTGGGTTTGAGGGTGAAATTTATAAAGTAGATTTATGGGGTTGGCTATTTTGGCTAAGTGTTCTCGTAGGTTTTTCCAGCGAACTTGCTAGCAAAAGAACATGTTCCCATAGGAAGATTGAAAAACGAGAATGATGGGGAAAGTTTTAACTGCCACAAAGTAGTTAGGAATCATGATGAAGTGTTCTTGCATTCACAGGTTTGCAATCCTACGGGTTTGTTTCCCATGAACTCACAGCCACGGGTTTGCAAAAACTATGATGGGGAAAGTTTTAACTGTCACAAAGCAATTAGGAATCATGATGAAGTGTTCCTACATTCACGGGTTTGCACTCCTACGGGTTTGTTTCCCACGAACTCACAGCCACGAGTTCACAAAAACTAAGTGTATAGGTAGAAAATTGATGATATGGTTGGTAGCACATTTCCTAGACTGAGGTTTATCCACCTGCAAAAAATGTTAAAAAACCTAACACATACAAGACAAAGCACAATATGTTAGTTTGGTTGGTTAGCAAAATAGGTGCAAATATGATCAAAAGTGACCCAAATGTAGGGTCCCGCTGACCATTCCAAAATGTAGTACTATGAAATCTAGTATGCTAAGAACTTTAAATCTAATCTAACATTCACAAGTAAATGACAGGTAAAATGTATGATAAGACAAAAGGAGACGCTATGAAGAAAAGCAAACCAAAAATGGTAAGCTCCTCAAGTGTAACCTGTGATGATGTTAATGTGTCTGAGTATGGATGGATGTGTGCTCATGTGTGCTTCAAGCCTTCAATGGGTAAGAGTCTCTGAATGGATGAAATGTGATGTAATGGGGTGAGTGAGGATTCTTGAATGGCAATGGTGTGATTTAGTGATTTTCTCTCTAAAAGGACATTGTAAGTTTGCATGGAAGTTGAATTAATTGTGAGAGGGAAAGTGTCCAATTTATACGCTAAGGGGTGGTGAGATGAAGGGTCAGGATACAAGGATGAGGAAAGGGTGAGGAAGGGCTAGGATGCAAAGAAGGGGGAGCACATGGATTGGTTTCTTCAAAGCTCTAACATTGTGACAAGTGTTACAAGGGATTGGGTGGTCAAAGTGGGGGGTCAAAGGGAATTATGAGGGAGGAGGAGTGTTGAAGAGGAATGTAAGAGGCATTTAAGGGCATTTAAGGCATGTAAGAGCCATAAATGCTCTTGGATAGGAATGTAAGAGGGAGGGAAAGACTTTTGACTTTGGTTTGGGTTAGAAAGTCTTAACCCGTGTTTAGAGTTGTGCACATGTTTAGGAGGGGGATTAGTATGGGTGAATGAGTTGGATTTAGCTAATGATAGGGTTTAGGGATGGTTAGGGATTAGAAATGACTTATTAAATTATTTATTAATAAATGGGGACGTGGATTAAATTAAATAGATTTTTGCATTTATTTAATTTAACAGAGGAATGGGGATTTAATTGATAAATTTATTTTGTATTATCGTTCGATTTTATCAATTGGACTATAGTTAATTAAATAAATTAATTAACTAGGGGATGATCTAAATATAAAATATTTAATTAATTAATGTCTTAGAAGATGACTAAATAAGATTACCTAGTGGTGTAATTAGATTTAGGTGTCTACATGTTGTACTAGGTATTTTTGAGGTAGATTTCTATCAGGATTCCTTGACCTAGATTCTTGTTATGACTTTTGGATTGATTATCTATTTGGGTTGTGTCTACATGGTGTACTAGGCACTTTTGAGATAGATTTCTATCAGGATTCCTTGACCTAGATTCTTGTTATGACTTTTGGATTGATTATCTCCTCAGCATGGTGGGAGTGAGCCATTTAGGTTCTACGAAGTTGGGTGGTAGTGTTTCTTATAGCATTGAGATCTAACAGATGGAAGTCATTGTTGGATGTACTTGTGCAGTTATTCTATTCTTTTTTTCTTGTGGTTATGTTCTATGGTTATTGTACTTTAATTATTTGAGATTCCCTGAGACATTGTATTTTATCATGATGTATTTTCTTTTAGCATTTCATACCCTATGACTTGTACAATGGATGATTATGCATTTTGGTTATGTCCTATGACCATCTTATGTACTTGTATATTAATTCATTTGATTTCATACTTCAAGTTATTCTATGATGTGGACTTTGTTATGTATCAAATTTAATTTTAATAAAACTTACATATGTGATTCAATGTCATGGAATCCTTGAGATATGTAGTTGTTATTGTATTTCTTATCTATGCATGTGAGTTATTACTTCCGCTGTGTTATCTCTTGTCATTTTAATCTTTCAAAATAAAATTGTATAGCAAACTTAGTGACATAATTAGGTTAATTTCTTTTGGTTTCCCTAGCAAGGCATTATTTCTGGTATCAGAGCCTGAGTTTCTACATTGGGAGCTATGGGTATATTGGAACACCACTAGATGACAACTAATTAATTAGAAATAGAAAAATTAGAGTAAATCTTGATTTGATTTTTCAAACATGTTTCTTATGATTATGCTTTATAGTAGTATGCCCTTGTTGATTTTGTTTGTATTTTGTTGTTCTTTCCTAGATGTTGTAGGAGGATGGTATTCGAGACTAGATCTATTGTGACAGGTCGTAGCTCAAACCAAGGCAGAGGCTATGGCGAGGTGGAGGTATCAGCTTGCATGGGAGTGATCATAAGAGTCATGTTAAGGAAGAGAATAGGGAGGAGAACAACGGAGAACGTCAGGCTAATTTAGAAGAGGTATTTTGAAGTAGATGATGAGGATTTTCCTAGTGCACCTACCCCCTCCAAAGGGTATTGATCAAGGGGAATCACATCATGCTAGGAATGAGGAGAGATGAAGATCTAAGAGTCCTCGAGGAGATGCCTACAATGATAGACATAGGTCAACCAAGGCCACACAGATGAGGGACCTATAGCGGTCCAAGATCAAACCTTTCACTAGAGTAGGTATTCGATATGTTGTAGAGTAGTGGTTGATTGCCTTGGATAGATGTTTCATGATGCAAGACTTTGACTCTAATCTCAAAGCAAGGTATGCCATCACACATTTGGGAGTCATTGCGGCTACATGGTGGAATATGGAGGAAAAGAAGCTAGGTGTGGACATGAATACTATTACTTGGGAGTTATTTCTTGAAAACTTCCATGATCACTACTTACAAAAATAATGGAAGTAGAAGAGGGCTGATGAGTTTCATAATCAGAGGTATCATACCATGATCGTGGTGGAGTATGAGAAAAAATTCTATGAGCTCATGCCTTATGTAGGAATTAGTGATAGTTAACCAATGATGGTACCATTTAATTTGAGGTCTGAATAATTATTTCATTGGGGGTATAAAGGTATTCTAGCCTAAGACTTGGTGCAGGAGCACCTAGGAAATATGCCAAGTTTCCTAAATAGTTTTTGGCTTGTAGTGGTCTTGGCTAGACCACATGAATAAGGGCTATGGGATAAAGCCCCAAGTGTGTGAGTTGTGTTTGTAAATAGGTTTTTGTTGTGTTTGAGTTTCCAAGTTGCTTCTATGTTGGCAAAATTGCTTAAATTGCTTGTTAGAGCCTAGAATGGTCAAACACTGACCAAGACCCCAGGAGGATGGGAAACATGGAAAATATGTTAAAAGTTGTAATTACATGGAAATAGGTTCATTTAACCATGTTTGAGGTCATGGAGCCATTAAATGCACAATAGTGCAAAAGTTGCACTTGGCAACTTTGCAACTTTGCAAAGTTGCTTGACAACATTGACAAAAAGTGCTAAAACTTTATAAGGGCTTCAAGAATCAGTTGGAAACCTATGGGATCTGTTGATTCACGTGGGTAAGAGGTATTTAAGACCAATCCAAGTTAGTTTGAGGGTTGGCATATGCTTTTGTACGAATTTTGGCATTGGAATGAAGAGCAAACTGAGCATTTTGATGACAGTTTTCTGATTTCACCCTTCATCCACACCTTTAATGGATTGATAGGGTTGTTTTTTTCATGTGATTTTATAGTGTATGGAATGTAGATGCTTTGGTAAAGATTAGGAGTTTTTTTGATCAGTTTCATTACTAGTTTGAAAAATCTTTTTAAAGTTGCCAGTTCGCTGGTCTGTACACAGCAATCAGCAAAGAAATCTCTATAATTTGAATTCCAATGGTGGAACCATGATGGCCTTTTGGAATCAATTAATAGACTGTATAAACAATGTAAATATGTATTTTTGTCTTGTTTTGCAGAGGTTTGTTGTTTTTTCCAAGAGGCCCTAGGCGAGTTTGCATACCTGGCTAGGCAATGAAATCAACAAATAAGTGTTTGAAAGGGGCATAGAATGGGGTGTTGGGTGCAATACAAATTCATGGAAGGAAAGAGTGGTGAGTGAAGGAAGTTAATTCCAGGAGTTCAGTCATTTAGAGTCCATTTTAGTGGTGGAAGGAAGAACTCTCTATATTCCTGTTCATACAAACAAGAAACCCTTGTAAATAGACATATTTTTGGAAATCCCTTGTACGGATGACCTGGGTGTTGCAGACCTGAAAAATCTTCAAGGGGAGCCAAAAGGGTATCCAAATCATAAATTTTTTTTAGTACTTATTAAGGGTTTGAGGAGATATAAGCCAAAAATCAGTTTTGGAGGCCTAATTTTGTTATTAGTCTTGGTAGCCCTCTTAACTATGCAATCTTCAAATCGATTGGAAACCCAATACTCCAATTCACTTAGTGATCCTAAAAACTATTGAATGAGACCTAATACAAGCCTTGGAATTCAATATAGCCAAGAATGCACTCCTGGAAGCCAGTTGTCAAGAACGGTGCAATGAGAGCACTAGGGAGACCCCATGGTGAAATAGAGTTTTGAGTTGATTGGTGAGGATTAGTGTAATAAGGGAATAGAGAGAAGATTCCCTTGGAGTAGGGTATAGGATAAATACCCTAAGAGGCTAGGAGAAAGCCTAAAGTGAGTTCTAGTAGTTGAGGCTAGAACCTTGTTCAAGATCCTCCCCATCAAGACTCTTTAGGATGTGGTACATCAAGCTATTCTTGTGGAGCAAAACATCACTTTGGGACATGGTGGTTTTGTGGGGGCACCTGCAGCATCAGGGTCCAAGGGTACACAAAACTAGGGCACAAGCAATAATAGGAAGCCTCCTTACTCCAAAGGCAACCATGGTAATGGGAAAATCAAAATAATCAACTTGAGCAGAGTAACCACTTTTTTGCTCATAGAGATAGTCATTAGTAGCGTAGTGCACCTCCAGCAGGGAGAGGTTTTGATAGAGGTACAATGCAATTCTCTTGTGGACAAATTGGGCATATTACATCCAACTTCCTGCAATGTACATCTCAGTATTCAAGATTGAGGCCAACAACATCTAAGCCTACAATTTGTGACACTAGGAGATCACATAGAGTTTTTGTTGCAGTAGATCACTAAGGTACCATAATTGAGACTACAAAATCCATCAAAGGTACACTCGTTTCCATCTTATTTGACTCGGGTGGTACAAATTCCTTCATATCACCTTCTATAGTTGTAAAGTGTAAGCTTGAGGTAGTTAAGAAAAGCATAGGTTGTTGGGTGGAACTAGCTTCAGGAGCTAAGATACCTACAAAATCTCTAGTGCAATAGTGTGAATTGAACCTAGGAGGATTCATCAATTTAGTAGACATTCAAGTTATTCCCCTTGGTTTGTATGACATTGTGTTGGGCATGGATTGTCTTGGCTCACATAGAGCTAGCATTGATTATAGGAGAAAGACTATTTAGTGTCAGGATGACTAGGGTAGGGACTCCAAGATTACAGGAATCCAGAGACCCATATCCCTTTGGATGATCTCTACTATGTAACTTGAGCATAGCATATGTAAGTGTTGTTAGGTGTTCTCCATTAGTGTGAGTGTACTTGAGGAGGAAGACTCTAGATCACACTATCCTAGAAGAGTATGTTGATTTTTTTCCCTGGGAGATTCTAGGTATGCCACCTAAGAGGGACATTATTTTTGCATCGACCTCATCCTAGGAGCAAAGCCCATATCTAGAGCTCCTTATCGAATGACCACTCAAGAGTTGAGTGAGTTGTGCTTACAACTAGTGATGCAGGAGCATCTTGCATGAGAAAATTATTGAGGAAAAAAAAAATTCTAGAGGAGAGAGAAAGTGACAAAAATTAGAGGAGAAATAAAAATAAATAAAAAGGGTGAAAAAAGGAGAAAAGAAAGGAAAAGGGGATTTCTATTTTCGAGGTGCATAGGTGGCATAATAGAAAAAAATAAAAAATAAATGGTTGTCATTCCATTTATCGAGGTGTGTGGGAAGAATTCTAGAAAGTTATGAATATTGTAGAAAGTTGTGGATATTGTAGAAGGTTATGGAAGTTGTAGAAGGTTGTTAATATTCTAGAAGGTTGTGGATAAGTCATGCATTGAGTGGTAAGTGCCTATTTAAGCAAGGCATATCAGCATTTCTAATCAAGCTTGAGAAGTGGAAGCTCGAGAAGGAGAAGTTCAGGAAGTAGAAGCTTTGGAAGGAAAGCTTGGAAAGGTGAAAGTTGTGGAAGGTGAAGCTTGGAAAGCTTGGAAGGCTTCAAGGTGTGAAAGAGAAGGAGGAAGTGAAAGAGTGAGTTTTCCTGAGTCTGTGGACAGAGCACCGAATGTGAGGCAGTTTACAACAAGATTATGGTGGAGTTGTGAGTGTAGACAGAGCACCGAATGTGAGGTAGTTTACGCTTGGATCTTGGGTAAAGTTGGAGAAGAGCTAGTGGCTGCAGTTTAGAAACAAGGAGATTGCTTGGTGGCTTGCGAGCACAAGTTGAGATCTCAGAGGTTTCTACTAGAGTGTGGATCTAGACTAGCTTGGGTTTGGATTAGATCTTGAGAGATCTTGCAAAAATATTATTGTAATTGCTATTGGATTTTCAAGTATAATAAAGAGTTCTTTGGGAAGCATTTTATTTTCTTGGTCTTCATATTGTTGCATTCTTGGTTGTGAGTTGGTAAGGGTGGTGTGGCCCTTCATTAGTGGTATCAAAGCAGTACTTCATCAATGGTATCAGAGCGTACCTCCATCAAGTGGTATCAGAGTAGGAGTTCCTAAGTGTACAAGCAGATCGCCGAAGTGTGAGGCAGTTTGTACCAGGACCTTGCTTGGGTGAAGTTTATTAGAGTGGGAGTTCCTGAGCATGTAAACAGATCTCCAAAGCTGAGGCAGTTTGCACCAGGACCTTGGGAGGACATGCAGATTGATCGATGGATGTGGAGATGGAAGATTGAACTTGTTGAGGCATGATTGTAGAGAGCTTGTGGATTGCAGATTCGTTGTCCTAAACTTGTGATGTGGTTCCTGATTGTTCATGCGAGGTGGTGGGTTGCGATCTGACTTGCAAACAATTTGGTTGTCACAAGGAGCGTGGGAAGGATTTGTTACAGAGGGTTTACGAAGGTCTTGGGAGATGGCCCTGAGAGGATTGGACCCTAAGATGATTGCAAAAATCCATGACATAGTGGAGAGGAATTTTTCTAAGATGATTTCTCAGTTGGATGCTAGATTGGCTGATCAAGCTAAGAAGGTCAAGGTGGAAGAGGTTGGTTTTGTTGATAAGATTGTGGAGTCTGATACAAAACTTGTAGAGCAACTAGAGGTTGTTGCTAAAGATATTCATAACCTTGTTGATGTTGGTACAGAGGTTGGTTTTCATGATCAATTGGTTGAGTCTGACATGGAGACTACAGAGCATTTGGTCGTGGATGATCTAGTTGATGTTGGTGGTGACTTGTATGTTGCAGAGCACTTGGTCGTGGATGATTCGATTGTTGGAGGTGAGTTATGTATTGCATAGCATCTTATTGTGAGCAATGAGGTTGTTGGTGTTGAGAGTTTGGCATGTGTTGATAGAGATCTACATGTGGCTGCTGATGTGGAGTTTGTTATTGCTGGTATGGACTCACTAGTTATTGATTTGAATGGGAGTTTGCTAATGCAGCATTATGTTCAGTTTGTTCCTAGGAGTGAGCATGCTAATTGAATGGTTGAGATTATGGTGTTCGATAGAGTAATGCAGATGTGGAAGATTTGCATGGTGGTTTTCTTGTCCCCGTTGACGTGGAAACCTTTGATGAAGATGAAGATGGTGGTAGATCTTTCTTTTTTGGTGTCAAAGTGTGCGACACACTTTTCTATCTACTGGGGGACTCTGATGCAAGAGCATCTTGCATGAGAAAATTATTGAGAAAAAAAAAAATCTAGAGGAGAGAGAAAGTGACGAAAATTAGAGGAGAAATAATTAAAAAAATAAAAAGGGGAAAAAAGGAGAAAAGAAAAGAAAAGGGGATTTCTATTTTCGAGGTGCATAGGTGGAATAATAGAAAAAATAAAAAATAAATGGTTGTCATTCCATTTATCGAGGTGTGTGGGAAGAATTCTAGAAAGTTATGAATATTGTAGAAAGTTGTGGATATTGTAGAAGGTTATGGAAGTTGTAGAAGGCTGTGGATATTCTAGAAGGTTGTGGATAAGTCATGCATTGAGTGGTAAGTGCCTATTTAAGCAAGGCATATGAGCATTTCTAATCAAACTTGAGAAGTGGAAGCTCGAGAAGGAGAAGCTCAAGAAGGAGAAGCTCGGGAAGTAGAAGCTTTGGAAGGAAAGCTTGGAAAAGTGAAAGTTGTGGAAGGTGAAGCTTGGAAAGCTTATAAGGCTTCAAGGTGTGAAAGAGAAGGAGGAAGTGAAAGAGTGACTTTTCCTGAGTTTGTGGACAGAGCGCTGAATGTGAGGCAATTTACAGTAGGATTATGGTGGAGTTGTGAGTGTAGACAGAGCATCGAATGTGAGGCAGTTTATGCTTGGATCTTGGGTAAAATTGGAGAAGAGCTAGTGGCTGCAGTTTAGAAACAAGGAGATTGCTTGGTGGCTTGCGAGCACAAGTTGAGATCTCAGAGGTTTCTACTAGAGTGTGGATATAGACTAGCTTGGGTTTGGATTAGATCTTGAGAGATCTTGCAAAAATATTATTGTAATTGCTATTGGATTTTCAAGTATAATAAAAGAGTTCTTTGGGAAGCATTTTATTTTCTTGGTCTTCATATTGTTGCATTCTTGGTTGTGAGTTGGTAAGGGTGGTGTGGCCCTTCATTACTGGTATCAAAGCAGTACTTCATCAGTGGTATCAGAGCGTACCTTCATCATCTAGAGAACCTTTTTGTCTAAAGGTTGTATCAGACTGAGTGTTTCTCCACAAGGAGCACTAGTGCTCTTTGTGAAGAAGAAGGATGGATCATTATGCTTGTGCATTGACTTTAGACAGTTGAACAACATAATGATTAAGAATAGGTATCCTTTACTGAGAATCAATGACATGTTTGACCAAATTAGGGGAGCTAAAGTATTCTCTAATATATATCTAAAGTCAAGATACCATCAGCTATGCATTCATGATACCGATATACATAAGACAACCTTATGGACACTAGGAATTTTCAGTGGTTCCATTTGGGTTGGTGAATGCTGAGTTAGTTTTTATGTGCTTGATGAATGTAGTATTTTGATCTTACCTATACCATTTGTACTTGTGTTCTTGGATGACATATTGATATATTCCAGATCTTTGGAAGAACATGAGCAGTTAGTCATTTAGTGCCATAGAGACAATCAACTATATGCCAATTTTGAAAAGTGTGACTTCTTTCGGTCTTCGGTACATTACTTAGGACAGGCCATTTTATGAGATAGTATCTCAGTGGATTTTGTGAAGATCTAGGCAATGGTAGATTGGCTTGCACCCACTATTGTGTCTAATATTCGTAGCTTTATGGGTTTCACCAAATATTGCCACATATTTGTTTATAACTTCTTTAGAGTTACATACCCCATCAATTCCCTCCAGAGAAAGGGGAAGAAGTTCATTTGGACAAAGAATTGTGAGGAAGCATTCCAGAAGCTCAAGGAGCTTTTAACTAGCACATTGATTCTAATAGTACTTGTTCCAATAGGTGATTTTATGGTGTGTACTGATGCATCGCTAGAAGGGATTAGAGCAATCCTAATGGAGGACATACAAGTGATTGCTTATGAGTCTCACAAGCTCAAGGATCATGAGTTGAACTATCCCACTCATGATCTTGAGCTAGCTATAGTTGTTCATGCTTTATTGAGATGGAGACACTTCTTGTTGGGGCATCATTTTGAGCTTCATAGTGATCATTGTAGTTCACAATATATATTCACGCAGCTGAATCTAAATGCTAGGAAGAGGCGTTGGATGGAGTTTTTATGTGAGTATGACTTCAAGGTGAAGTATATTCAGGGAAAGAAGAATGTGATAGCCGACGCTTTGAGTCACAGGAGACATGAGACATTAGCACTGACTCTTAGTGTGGATTTGAGCCATATACTTTAGGCACTTCCTATGGATACTTGGTATCAGGAGGTGAGCCTTGAGAAATATTCAGGAAGATCTTTAGAAGGCAGATTTTTAGCCTATGTCCTAGAGTCAAATAGCCTTTTTCAGTATACAAGGAGGATTTATGTACCACTGTTGGGTGAGCTTAGCACATTGATCCTATCTAAGGCCCATCATGCACCTTACTTGGCACATCAAAGTGTCAAGAAGATGCATGCAGACTTACGATGATTATAATTTTGGATAGGGGTGAAGCGTGATATCATTGATTTTGTGTCTAGGTGTCTTGAGTGCTAGAGGGTTAAGGTAGAGCACAACGCCTTGCGGACCTTTTACAACCTAATCACATTCCTTCATGGAAGTGCGATATTATTTCTATGAATTTCATTGTAGGATTACCTATGAGTGCTCATCGACATGATGCTATCATGGTCACCATTGATTGGTTGACTAAGGTGGCACACTTCTCACCGATGAGGTCATCCTACACAACAACTTCAGTAGGTAATGTCTTTATGCATGATATTGTGAGATTGCATGGTATTCTCGAGAAGATCATTTTAGATAGGGATCTTGTATTCACATCAACATTTTGGACATCCTTGTAGCATGATCTTGGAGAATAGTTGAACTTTAGCTCAACATATCACCCAGAGACAAATACTCACACTAAGAGAGTGAATCGGGTTCTAGAGGATATGATGAGGATGTATGTTATGGATTGATAGACTCTTTGGGAAGACTATCTATATATAGTAGAGTTTTCTTATAATAATGGGTATCACATTTCTATTGGATGACACCTTTTCAAGCTTTGTATGGTCATCCTTGTCATATGCTATTGATTTGGGATAGTTTAGAGGATCACATCCTGTTGGTCCTGAGATGCTTTGAGCTATGGAGCAATAGGTTGTGTGTATCCATGAGCATGTGTCTACAATACATGATAGATAGAAGAAGTATGTCGATGCTTACAAGATGGATAAGTAGTTTGTAGTGGGAGAGAAAGTTTTCTTGTGAGCATGTTTGTGAAATAGTCCAATCCTTTATGGAAAGGGTTTAATGCTATCACCTCAGTTTGTGGGACCATTTGAGATTCTTGAGAGGATAGGTCCAATTGTCTATTGTCTTGCATTGTCGCCCAGTTTAGCTCATGTACATGATGTTTTCCATGTTTTTGTTCTTAGATAGTATATTCTGGATGTGATACATATTCTTGATTGGAATGCATTATAGGTTGAGGAAGGGCAACTAGCTTTGGAGCTGGTGTGCATTCTTCAGTAGTGGGACTTGACCCTTAGGGGTTGAACCATAGAGCAGGTAAGGGTTCAATGGGACCCTAATGATGAGTCCTTAGCTACATGGGAAGATGCATCTACATTATGAGATTTATATCCCTACTTTTTTATAGGCTTCTAGGAGTAAGCCTAACTCTAGGGGGGTGGATGTAGTGCTAACCCTTAGTTTACTTTTTATGTTATATTGTTGAATTCTTTTAGGCCATCTTTATTGTTATGTGTTATGATTTAGTCGTACTTAGTTACTTGATTTGATTGGATGTTATTTCATACTTAGTTATTTATTTGATGAGCTACTTGATGCTCAGTTATTTCATGTGTTCATGGTTATTTGTTTGATGATGATGATTCATATGTCCATATAGCGATTTTAGTTTTTTTCATGATGATAATTATATGGATGACTTATTTACAGTTTATGGTTACTTACCCCATACTTGCATGTGTATGGTGTATATGTATGTTTCACTTTAGGTTTGACATTTTTGATGTGGTTGAGGGAGAGATTCGTAGTCACCTATTAATTGGGATCTACACCATGTAACACTCCCCGCCATTACCTATTGTGTTTATATATATATATATATACATATATACATGTTTGACTTTTATGCATATTTTAGGTACCAAGCATCGACTTCCCTAAAATTGATAGGATGAGCATGCTCAATGGTAAAGAGGGGAGATAGTTCTCAAGTCCAAATCCTAACCCTAAGCCAATTGTCTTCGAATATAGAACAAGTATCTACGTTTTCTACCCTTCCAAATTCGTCAAGTGACATGAGTTTGAGATTTTCACCCTTAAGTTTGAATTCATACTTTGTCTTTTAGATGAGACTTCTAATTTAGTTGGTGGATCTGTTCTGATTTTTAGTTATAATTAAATGAAAATATATATATATATATATATATATATATATATATATATAGTGGTAATATTTGTTTGTATTAATATTGATAAAGAGAGTACATTATGGCAATATGGCTTCAAGCCTTACATTTTAAGCTACCTTTACCCTTACATAGACCATTAGATAAACAAAACAAAAAAATAGAGTATTAACACTTTAATAGTACTAACACCCACCCATACATTATCTGATCTTTATAACAAAAAGAAGTGCCACCACCTCTGTTGTCAGCTGCTCCTTGAACTAGTTTGTTGCTTCCTCACATGTAAAAGTTGGGGTTGTGCAATCATCCTCCATCGATAATCCTTGACCCATCCTACGGTGCTTTCTACTGCCTTTTCCCTCCTCTAGAAGTAGAGAAGCATCTACCCACATTTCCTCTATTGTGGACGCCCCCTCATTCAACTGAGGTTTCTTCACAATTTGATGTCAAAGTTGTTGTCTAGGGGCCAAAGTGCTCTTCCTTAGTGTGGCCTTCATAAAACCTTACCTCTCCTCCTTCGTCACCCAAATGTTCTTAGCTAGGTATTACATGATCAATTTCCATCCTTGTTCTGATTTAGGGATATGCACACCCTGTGGATTTGAAGACGACCACACCACCAACGGTTGAATGGAGGAATCCCCACTACTAGTCAGCTGCCAAGGTTCAATACCCATTTCAATTCCCACACCCAAAACAGCTCGCTCAATAATATCACCTAGTCCCAAAAGCCATTGCCTATCAATGCTTATAGCCACAACCTGTCAAACGTCATCTTTCAACCTCCCCACCATCAAAGCAAGCGCCACAAACAATGATGCCATATCCAAATTTGACCTCCTCTTCCGGAAATCATCCAGATACTCTGGCCCGAATAACTGCTAAACACCTTTCAAAAAACTTGGGTTATTGATAACGAAAATGTGTTTTAGGCTCCACATAGATATTTGGCCTTCATAGGTCTTTATTTGTGAATCCAAACCAAGAGCAAAAATTGCCTCCATTTTCGTCTCAAAGAAAAACAATGACCTTTCCCTACCTTCTACCTAAATTTAACATCCTCGCAACTCCCTAGAATAAGGTACCAAAGCAAACCAAACACTCCTTTGACACACACGAGGGATACATTGGTATCATGGAAATCTCTGCTTACTCTGGGATGATTAATATCCCTGTGAGTCAAAATCATAATGCTTCAGACTTCAAATTGAGGTACCATGAGTGGATTATTAAATCTATGGCCATCAAATTTCCCTCTTTATTTACTCTCCAAGGTCACAAAAATCCTCAAAATTTTCATATAGAGGACCCAATGTTGAATTGGCACCTAAGTTGACTAGTCAATTCGCCACTCTATTTGCTTCCCTAAAGTAGTGTGAAACTTTAAAATCCTTGAAGTCCTAAAGCAACTCCTTGATTTGTCATATACTTTGATCTAGATGACATGCCTCCATCTTTCCTTTCTTAATACCATTGATGATGATTTATTAGCCTCCTTCCAAATGTATATGTTGACATCCAATTTTAACTCCTAACCCCAAAGCTTCCTTAGCAATGAAACATTTTACAGTATTATTTATACCATCTAACAATCATTTAGTTGTAAACATAATTATGTTGCCTTTATGATCTCTTACCACACATCCACACCCTGTGAGCTGGCTATAGAACTAGTAGACAAGACACAAGAATGCAAGACATTATCGGGGTTACTCAAAATTAGACCCTGGCGCTGGTGGTGGCCTAATTTTTTTGTTCTTGAGTGAGTAGAAGGGCCTTTTAGCCCTTTATAACAGTAGGGAGTCAGGGAAAGCTATTCAAAATATGGGCAAGGTTGGAGCAAGTTTTTAAGGCTTGGGACAGACATAAATACTTGGGATGGAAAGCCCATGCCCCATTCCTTCCACTTTAGGGAAGCCTAGAGTGCATGGAAAGCCAGTCAATGTACAAGGAGGGAGTGGGCTTGCCAAAGTAAGCACCTGAGTCAACTGCCCCTCGGTTACTACTATGATAAGAAAGGGCGTCAAAGGAAGAGGTTGATCTAGGTGCCCTTTAGAATACTAGGGGCTCCAGTCAGTTGAATATGTCATAGTTTATCCAGTTGCCTATAGATAAGTAGGGATTGAACCAATAGCATAATAAGTAAATAATAAGATATAGATCCAAAGCCAGATCCTGCAATAGTAGATCCATCTATAGCACCAACATCAAAAACATAAGTAGCACCAATAGGATTAGTAGCGTACACCACCAGCGTTGGTAATGTAGGCAAAGGTATAGGCACTGATAGAGGCTAAGGCATAGTTAGCTAGAGCTACAAAGGAAGGAGCAACACCAGTAACTAAGGAAGCATATTCACTAAGACTCCACTAAAATATAGGGTTCCAAGTCCAGATTCATAGCTTTCAGTAGCATCTATTGAAGTACACATAGCAAAGACAAAAGCAGGGCATCTAAGCCATAAGCATCTATTAAAGCATCTGTATATGAACCAATCACTGATGTTGATGATCCATATCTAGAGACATACCCATCATAGCTAGTAACTATTGTTCTAGTCCTATACTAAGTAGAAGATCTAGCCCCAGCAACATAGCCAACAACTTAACCAGATCATGATCCAAATCCATAGCCTATTGAAGCACCACTTGTAGAAGCACCAATCACCATAGTATTTTATTAGGGCACCCCTACTCTTATATGGGCTAGCCCATCTCCAAATAAGGGCATAGTTTAGTTATTATGATTCATATCCAGTGCTAGTAGGTTATCTAGTAGTATCAGTAGCAAGAGAAGACGTCGCTATAGCATGGTAAGCAATAGCAATACCATACGCTAGTAGACTTAGCCCTAAAATTCTATGGGCAAAGGTACTAGTAGCAGATCTAGTAGCAAGTCCAGGATCAGTAGTTGTTGACTAAGTAGTGGAGTCACCACTATAATTTTTAGGCAAGTTCAGTTAAAGATGCGCAAGCAATTCCATGACAAGATCCAGGTGAAGATACAAATATATAACTATAAGCAAAGCAGATCTAGTAGCATCTTTTATAGTTTACATTTAACTAGTAGAAAAGGTAGCTAGAGCAACATAGGCGCCATAGGCATAAGTGCCCATAGAATAGTAGGGGGCATAAGCAAACCCATATACTTTTTAGCCACCAGCCAATCAATAAATAAGGGCTTATACACGAGCACTACCGATATAAGCAACAGAGTAAGCACCTTAACTATCCATTTGAAGCCATCACACCTATCCACTTCCTGCTTCTATTATAGTTGTGAAACTAAAAATAAAATTATAGGGACCATCCTTTCTTTACTGCCTAACTAACTAACTAATTATAGCCCATACAATTCTAGGGAAAACTAAACTATAGTTGCAAACACCTATTATTGTAGGGTTTGTTGGTTGGATAGATAAGGAGAGAGAGATTAAGGAAGGCAACTGGCTATAAGTTGACTAGCCTGCCTCAGTGGAAGGCAACTGATTCAACTGAAGGAAAGGAGCTCAATATACCCCATAGGTCCCTACAATTATATGGGCAAGGTTAGGAGGCAGGGAGACTAGTTGTATAACTGTTCACTCATCCTTGGCGAGGGAGGTAGTCCATTTAATTCTTATTGGAAGACCCTCTATTTTTTAGTTGCGTTGTTAGAAGTAGTTAACATCAATTGCCCTACTTGCGAATTCCACTCTATAGCCCTACTATTTGCCTATTATTATATTATTGCAACCGCCTAATTTTAGGCTAGGTAGGCCCAAGCTAGATGGTTGAAACCTTCCTCTCTAATTATAGAAAAGAGGGGGTGCCCTTTTTTTATAATTCAGATCTTTTGAAATAATCAATCTAAGAATAAGGCTCGATTCTTTACATGATAGCCTAGAGGGAGGGTTCTCCCAACATTACTTTCCCTCTGTGGGTGGATGGGACTTTCCCAATGAGTTGATTTCCCTCCTTCTCTGGGCGGGAGGCCCCTACTATTTGCTAGGGCCTCACCTACCCATTCCCATTTCCATTCCCATTCCCACTCCCATTCCCATTCTAATATAGGGTAGGCCCCACAATAATCTATTTAGGGGAAATGGTAGGAAGATTATTGTAGGCCCTAAATTAGATTATTGTAGGGAGTAGGGCCATTCAGGTTATGGGCCCACCCTACTATTCTAAGTTGTGCATGTAGAACTCCACTCATATTTAGGATGTTGTGGGTTTGGGTGGGGGGGCCCAAGAAATGTGCCATTGAAAGCCAAGATGTTTACGAATTAGCTATTTATGCAATGTGGTGAAGGAAACTGGAAACTAGAACTATAATTGTGGTGAGGACCGACCATAGAATTTTAGGGAAATTCTATTGGGGTTGCAGTTCATGCGGGAGGCTTTTATTTGAGAGTAGCTGATAGGAATCTGTCATTCAAACTCAAATAGCGGCCCTCCCACCCATGTTATGTATAGATCTTGATCAACATCTTGCCTGGGGATTAACCTACAAGGGTGATTGTATTATAGCCCACCCAAAGGCTAATCACATCCTATAACCCTACAATTCTATGGGACCTTTCTCGATTCCCTATATAATGTGGGGTAACATGCTGACTATCCACCCTGCAAGTTCCTCACCACCCAACTGATTTCCACTTGGCAGGCATGCCCCTAAACTTAAAATAGTAGGGCCTCCCCTCACCTTCACCCTACTATTCTAAGGGGCCCTAAAATTCTATGGCCTAGGCCTAGCCTATAGTTCCCCATAGAATTGCCCCTTCCAGACCATAAAATTGTAGGGGGCTCACCTTCTGGCATGTTAAATGAGGGCCTTCACAATCATGAAGATTACGACCCTAGCAAATAGTAGAGGCCTCCCACCCCTATTGTTTTTCCCTACTAATGTAAGGGGGCCATCTAACTCGACTACCCTAGAATGTTGCCGCTGGGTTCATTGGCCATTGTCTTTTTTGGGTGGGAATTTTCTACCAAGTCCACCGACCCCTGAGATACCTCAATTCATTCTAAGCTCCATGGGTTCGATTTCTACAATTCTTACTTTTTCTATAGATTCATCACCCCCTACCCCTATACTATTAAAGGGAAAGGCTTCCTTCCCACCCTTGCAGAGGCATCTGCTCTAGCTAATTCCCCACCCGTGCATGGAAGTGTACCACCTTCATTAAGCTTATGTCGTTACTAAGCCTTCTCTCAATGGAGGGATAATGGAGTGAATATAGTGAATAACCAATAATACACTATTAGGAGGGGGCTCCAACTATAGCCATAAATAAAAAATTTCACTTAGAATTATAGCTATGTTATAGTTGCCTATAGATAAGTAGGGGTGAATTGCCCTAGAATTTAATGGTCTATGTCAAATTTAGGTGTTTATTCAGCCAGTGGCTTCCAATATATGCATTTTGATACAGTAGACATTGAAACTACTGAATACCATAACCTCTTTCCAATAGGCCCATCTAGCTATCACCAACCAACTAAAGTAAGTTATGCCTGCCTGCAAAGGCAGATTCTATACGTAACATGACCACCTCCTTGATTAATGTCATTGATAGTTGGCCCATTTACTACCTCAATAATTTGTTTCGAGGCACCGATGCATGCATGCAGAGGTAGATTATTGCTCGCACTAACTGTATTTCTTTCCAATCAAGCTAGTCCTCCTCTATTTAGATCTCGCCCATCCTTGCATTATGGAGGGAGTTTCCATCCTCTCCCATAGAATTGTAGGGCCCATAGAATTGTAGGCAGGTGGGAGGAAGGGTAGTATCTATCCCTGCTCAGAGTTGAGGGCCCTTTGGAATAGTAGGGGCTTCTTGATGATTATTTATCACTTCTCCTAAGTATATCTGTCATCCGAGGTGTAAGCGAGAAGAGTTCTCTGGAAGGAAAGGCCATAGAATTTTAGTGTAGGGCATGACCCCTAGGACAAAAGGGTTAGTTTCACATGTGGAAGGAGCCCTGCTATTTTATGGAATTAAGCCGGATAGAGAATAGCAATTGAATAGCCAAACCCATAGGGCTAGATAGGACAAGGAGAAAGAAAGTTAGCTATTAGATTGAGCCTGGTTCCTTCCAGGCACAACTCCATGCATGCAGAAGCAGATGGACTAGAGAAGGACAGATAATCTAAGTAGGGCCCTACATGCCAGGAGGGAATTCTAGAATGATTAGGGAACTTTATTTTGGGAAGGAAGGGTTGGATGACACTACCCTGGGTTGGACCCCACTAAGAAGGGGGGCCTCTTTTCAAATAGTAGCTTATCCTACCATACCTCCTCTTACCTAAAGACACAAGAGGCAACTAGTTAGATTGGGCCAGAAGGATTGTTCGGTTACAATATTAGGGTAGTTAGGGCCTTAACCCTTCTTGGGAATCAAGACCCATGGAATAGTAGGGGCTTGCATTTGCACCACCCTACACTATCTATAATTCTAGGATAGGAGCTAGCCCATCTCCAACTAGAGTTTCCCATTACAATAGTAGGGACCCGTAGGGCCCTCAATAGGGAAGGAAGGGAGGCCCCTACTATTCTTTGCCAATGAGAAAGCAGTTCCCCTACTATTCTATGGGCATGCACAATTCAATTTATTGAGTTAACTAGCCCAACTACCTGCTCTTCGTCCTTCACTAGGGATGTATGAAAGTGGGAGAAAGCCCTTTGCACCCTTAGCCTTAGAATAATATGCCTATACCATACCTCACCATACCTAACCTAAAAATTATAGCCCCATCCCCATAAAATTATAGGCCATACCTAACCTACCTAAAATTATAGGGCTAGGGCTAGGTTAGGCTAGGGATAGGGACCATACCTCAAAATTCTAGTCATAAAATTTTGGGGGTGGCGCTCCTTAGGATAATATGCAATAATAGGCATACCTAAAAATTCTAGGGCTAAATTTATAGGCAGATCCTTTAGAATAGTAGGGCCCCTACCATATTATTGTTCAGCTACATTTGAACCAAGGCACTCTTCTTTTATGCTGACCTATTTGACTTAAAGGAACAGAGACAGGTTCAAATCACCGATGGGGGCCATGGCAAAGCTGCAATTGTCTCAGAATAGAGAGAAGAAAGAATACTAGAGCTCTTCTTGTTCACCTTCATTCCTTTGGATCTCCCAGCTATTAAGCTTTCAAGCTCGAGTGAATACAGGTCTATTCTAGTAGGATTAAGTGGCAAGCACAAGCCCCTTGATTTCCTTAAGAAAAAAGTGTCGGTTGGAACTGGTGGTCTTTATTTCAATGCATTGGTTATCAAAAACACTAGATTCTATCTATACAAATATTACTGAACCATGCCTTCAACATCCAACTGATTGGATTTTTCACATCCATCGACTTTCATCAGAGTTGGCAAGTTCCCCTTCACCCACCTTGTCCGGGTATGGGGGGGCAACCTCAAGAAAGAAAGGGAGACAATTGGAGCCCCTTTGCATGCAGAGTGCCTTCGTTCTTCTAGAACACCCTGCCTGGACTAGATATTCTATATGAACGGTTGGTCTATTGTTTCACTCCACCTCTGAACCTTTCGTTTCAGCTCCTCTTTAGCTCATAAGAGTGCCTCCCACTATAGATAACCACTAGGATCAATGTAAACTATTTATCTAAGTATCTTGAATCGAGAGAAAAGAGGGGCCGAGGTGGTGCAGAGGAAAGTTCTTCCACCCGACGCCGTAGATTGCATCCACATCTTTTAGTAGTATTACTATCACTAGTAAGCTGCTTGCCCCCATGCCTTGTAGGTATGTATGGATCCTCAAGTTCTGCCCTCTGCATCGATTCAATACCCCTTTGGTTCTAGGGCCTATAGAATAGTAGGCATCAGTCATTAATCCTAATAGAATATGCAGTGAATAATCTTTTTTTTTTGGGGGGGGGGGAGATACCAATACCCTAAAATTCTATGGGTCTATAGGGGGGCCCTATTCACATGCATACCCCTATAGGCCCCCCAAGGTAGGGTAAGGGGAAAGGACCCCCCTTCTATATTATTGTGGATACAAAGGAATTAGAATAGAGCGGCCCCCCAATTAGAATAGAGGGGCAGGGCAACCTTTGCATTAGTTGAGCGAAGGGGTTTCACCCTACCCCCCATAATGATTTAAAATAATAGGGTGTTCCAGCAAAATGCTATTGGATGTGATCGGTTGGAGTCAATATTCCTTTCTTCCCTCTCTGGAAAAGTAGTATGGTTCATCAATCATCCCTCTGCATGCAACCCTGCACCCCATAAAGGCCCTACAATAAGCTACTTCTACAAGTAGGCTTTCAATATTGCCTCTGCAAGCAATCCAATGATGTGGGCCTGCATGCAAAGGCACAACAGGAAGCTGCTTATTATTTTTTGAGCTTTAAAAACCCTTCTGGTGCATAACTCTGAAGACTAAAAGTCAAATCACTCACTCTGCAACATAGACTCTTATATATGTAATATGATTAGGAGGTTTATGAATGGGGGGATGGATACTTTGAAAGGAAGAGTTTAGAATCAGAGTTGGTCTACCCCTATATATTCTATGGGTGATCTTGCTGGTAGAGTGCTGGAATCAATAGCTTCTTAAGCAAGCTAGAGAGGTCGAACAGAGGGAATCACCCATAACCCATAAAATTGTAGGGTAAGGGCGAGAGGAAGAAGCAACTTTTAGCAAATCCTGCTTGCTTGAAATGTTAATCTGGGTTGTCCAGATAAAGCGGGGAATGAAACAACCAAATGACTAGAAATAATGGAAGAAGGAATGCTTCAACAAAATGCCCATCCCCCTGCAACCAGGTCCCAGAATGTTAAAAAACTAAAACTATCATCCAACTATGCTCCCTACACCCTAGCTTTCTAAGGGAAGTGGGGAAAATCAAGCTGCTAGAGGATCCGATCTTTTCTCTTGTTGCCTACCCCCATAAACCAAAGAGGAGAGGACTGCCAATGTAAGATGCCTTGGTACATGGTCTTTATCCTCTGGCATTGAGCCTTTGCTATGACAAACAAGCATGTAACTACATCAGAATGCAGACACCCCTACCCCTACCCTAGAATTTTATGGTCTCCCTACCCTACCCTATATTTAAAGGGAAAGGACCCTAAACAGATTGTTGCAGGGCCCCTACCCCTACTTTTATAAGGATAAGGATAAGGATAAGGGGAAGGGACAACATCCACAATCCTCTTTCAAATGCACTCTCCCATCCTTAAGGCTCTAGCAAGCAGACTGCAGCCTCCTCGATTTGACTACTAGTGTCCAATATCCAAGGCTCTAGTAGGATTATGATATGGATGGTGGGATGCCTAGACTTGTCTTCTTTTCATTTCCAATTCCCCTTCCTTTATATTAAGACAATGTTGGTATCAGGAGACCCAACTTTTCCATTGGTGAACATCCACTTGACCTTCCTACCTTCATTTATAACACTCAACTTAGAAAGTAACTCTTAGTCTATAGGCTCACTAATTCACTCCCAATATAGTAAAGGGCTCCCAATGGTGCCTTCCTTCACCTATAGAGAGTAGGGCAACTGCATCGAATCTCGCTCTCAAAGCTTCAGTCGCCTGCTTCTTCAAGCTGAAGCACTTTTTTTTAAAGTCTTTTATATACGTAATATGATTGGTAATGCCCTACTAAACTATAGACATCAAGTTATTTCATCCCTTAGAATAGTAGGGCCCATTTCTTACAAGTCACTCTTCCCTTTAGAATAGCAGGCCCTACTATTCTAAGGCAATGAACCTTCAAATGCTAGAGGGATGGATCATCTGCATGCAGAGTGATCTCACCCTGCATGCATCTCACATCCACTCTGTAGGGGCAACCTCTCCCTCACTTTGTCGTAGGACATTTAGGTAAGAGCTGCCCAACACGATAAATAAATTGAGAAACAATGGTGGAGAAGGGGTGGTCTTCCAGAAGCATGACTTAGAGGCGGATGTGGCTAATCCCCTACTATCTATAAGGGCTTATTACGATCCAACCATTGGAATGAGACTTAAAGTCAAACCTGCATTCTCCCCTATTGGTTCTTTGAACCACAATAATATATAATAGGGCCACTCTTAAGCATCTATCTTCCTCTCCTCTCCATTTCTCATAAGGTAGGCAATGAATGATACCATCAACCAACACTTCTGAATCAATGATTGTTCAATATGTATATAAGATGCAGATACCCCCATAGAATTTTAGGGTGTTCTGCCTGCAAAGTATCCTGCTCGCTTAGGCAAGCTATTGGGAAACAAAACAATGGAATTGATGCATGCCACCCATTCATGAAAGTTTCCTTAGAATAGTAGGGCGAAGAAAATTGCATGCATCCCTCATGCTGGGAGAATAGGACCCTACAATAGATTATTCCACTGAAGCCCTTTAGCCGCTGAGCCAATTTTAGGGTAGGGCCATTCACAGTTTTGGTGCAGAATAGAATAAAGGGCCTCCCTTTGCCCCATAGGGCCTTGCGCTACTTCCCATAAGGGATCAATCGTTAAATGTCGATAAGAAAGTTCCAGCTTTTGGAGCATCCATTTATGACTCCATTCCCTATCTTCCCAAAATAATAAAGAAAGAAAGGGGCCCACCCACCTCTGAGCCAGCCCCCTCGCTATCTCTGAGTGGTGCATGTAGAATCATAGGGTTCCCAATGGATTTAGTTGGTCACGTGCCCTTTACCTCTATCTTATGCCTGTAATGCCTTGGCAAGGGATCCAAAAGAATTAACCTAAAGTTTTAAATAAGTTTGCTAAACTTTTTTTTTTTTGAACAAGAAGAATAACATACACATCAACACATAGTAGCTAAAGCAATAACATGCCATCAACTAAAACATACATAACAAGTTACTTTCCTTAAGGATCCCATAACGTTGAATCATATTTAAATTTTAATACTAAGTCTAACAACTACCACATCCATATGAAAGAATAATGAAAAGTCTAATGTCCATTATATAAATTTGTTCTAAATGCCTCTTGGCAATGAAATTTGGAATGCTCAATCATCCACTGTACATGTCACAGGGTATGAAAGGTTTAAAAGAATATACATATGTAGAAATAGAAATACATCATCCTCTTCGAATCCATGATACAAAGTACAATAAAATAAATGAAACCATCTACGATACATGATACATCCATCCATCATAAAACACAACTAACTAAATGTGCAGTTCCTCCCAACCGTCAATAGCATCATAAGACCATCATGGGTCCTAGCCATCCCTCGTGCGTAACATCCCAAGCCACCGATCAGATCATCAGTACTATCGTAATAGGGACATCACTCCTAAAACATGCTACAACATATGCATAAGGAAATCTAACATGCTAGAATAAAGCATAAGATGATCCTACAAAGTAGATAACATCACCTATCACATGCTAATCATCAATATAAAGAAATGTGTCAGTAAATAACATCACCTAAACATGATAAACAAGCATCCCAAAAAGCCCCAACCACGATGACTACAGATAGATCTCAATGGTAAGAGTAAAAGCACTAGGACCCGACCGCATGGAATCTAAATGGCCCACTCCCACCGCACTAAGGAGATAGTCTCAAGTCCCAAACAGGATATCAAATCACATAACACAAGTACACTTTAAGTCCAATAAATCCTAAAAGTAATCTAACTTAAAAGGTTCCAAGATAGGTCGACATCTATACCTAGAGGCACACAAGATACGTAGGAAACCTACTATGTAAGCGGGCAAGTGTCATCACATGAATCATGCTCAGAGTTACCCGAGCAGTCCCTTAGGACTCTTGGGTCCCTATTTATCCTATTGTGGCCACTGGTATCCTCTCCTACTGACAAGGCATACTACAAAATGCAAGGTCGCAACCAAGTGTTCTCTCTACTCCCATCTTAGTCTGTACTAACACTCAAGGCATGGGCGAGAACATACAAAGACTCTTATTAGGTTCATTTTACTCTCATTTAGTGTAATGTTCTTACTTATTAAACAACTTACAACGAGTTACCTTGGCAGCCACTTAGGGCCCCGACCCTCATTGCAAGAAACTTCCCAACACTATATGCAGATAACCTACCCTAGGCTCATAAAATCACAAAGCAAAGAATCATAGTAAATCACCTAAGTTCTATACAAGTGACTGGAAAGCATCATAAGATAATCATAATAATCACATCAGTTCTTTGCGAGCAATTGGAAAGCATCAAAGATAAATCAAAATATCCATTGGTTCTCAACGAGCAACCAAAAAGTATCCCAATAATACTAATCAACGACTCAAAATGATTAAGTCAAACAAGTCACAACATGACATCATCAAGAACATAACCAACACTTCAGTCCCATCAAGGCAACTAGAAAGCAACTCAATTATAACTGATCGATGATTCAAAAATGGTTAGGTCAAATATCTCATAACATTCACCTCAATGTCGCAAAACAACACTAGAAAGCATTAACAAACAGTAAATACAAACATATCATAGAGCATACCATCACATTACCATGGTTGGGTTAAAAAGATTGAGATCAAACATCAGTATGACATCACAAACACATAACCCCCGAGCCTTTGGTAACAACCTAAGACTGGTCGAAGCTAGGACAAACCCCAAAACATATATAGTACATAGAAAACATCATAATCTCACAGTTTGGTTTGATTTGAAAATACAAAGTTGAGTTAAACAATAAAGTTTAAGTTTTTAGTTTTACTATAAGTTCCTTAGTTAACCCTTACAATCAAACCCCTTCTCGTTCTTATAATAAAAGAAATCGCATCATGACTTAAAAGTATTAATAATCATTTATTAAATTATTAAAATAATAATAATTGATTACTAAATAAAAATAATCCCAATTTCACTAATAGTCAAATTTTTAAATAATAAATATAGTTATGATATTTATCATTAATTCCAATTAGTCCCAATATCCATTTACCTTACTAAATTAATAATTAATAATTATTTGATAATTAATAATTAATTAATAATCAATATTTATTAACAAAATTCTTTAATGAATAATATTTGTTAATCATTAATTAATTAAATAACTAATAATAAAATTATATTACAAATTTCATTAATTAATAATTAAATCATTAAATACTAATAAAATTTATTAAATAATAAATAATTTAACAATTAAATATTTTTAATTTTTCAAAAAACTAAATTATAAATAAAATTGCATATAATTTTATTTGTTTTAAAATAACTAACTATGCGCTTAAGGCTCGTGTGACCTACAGACTTCGGTCTGCTACAACAAGGTACTACTGCTCAGCAATACCTGCTGTCGCAAGAGTATTGCTATTGCAACAGTACTTGTTGCGACATCAGAGGTAGGTAAGGGGGATGGGGTGGGGTAAAGCCCCCCCTCCCAAAGTATATATTTTTTAAAATATTTTTTTTTCAATATAATTTATATTTATATAAAAATCATTTTGTATAAAAGAAACCTCCCCCCAAAGGTTGTAATAATATATATAATTTTATTTAAATTTTATTTTTTTAATATAATTTTGAAAATATAGTCAGATAGAAGAATCATTATCAACTATTCGAATTTTCAATCTAGGATTTTCATTTCCAAATTCAACCTCTTCCCAAATTAAATACAATTTATATCATCTAGAACAAGGGTTTCCAATTGGGTTTTCTCTTGATCTCTTTGCAAACAGAAGGAATCAACATGCATATCAAGATTTTCCAAAAATTACAAGATTGATGGATTCGTCACAGAGAATTATTTAGACAAACATTAACAGACACGATGAAGACAAGAAAGAGAAAGAGCATATTAAAATATGCAAAAATCACAAGCATCTACCTAGACACTGATGCTAATTGCTACATCCTAGAAAACTATAGAGAAATCCGCTCCTCTTAGAATGTTCTCCTTTCCGGAAATTTCTTCCTTCTCCAAAATTCGTAGTGATTCAAAAATGAACCCCCAAGTTGTGATATGGAGTTCTCTCCCAAAAATCGGGGCGCTAATTGTGTGTTCACCCCAGAGAACTCCTTGCTCACAAGACTCGAACTCATTATTAACTTTTCTTAATCTTTCAATTATCTTTTCTCATGCACATTAAATTGAATTATTAAATTAATTAAATTACTTTAATTTTAATTTTTACTTGTCTCTTTTTACTTAATTGATAAAATATTTATTAACTTAAATAATAATATTTAGCATTTATTTAAAAATAAACTCTAAATATATTATTATTAAATTAATTAAGTATTATCACATTCCAAATTTATACTTATAACTTTTATCTTCAAATTTAATTATTTTTAATTAATTAATTTCCCAATTAATTAAATATTAAAATATCATAATAATTTTCCATTAAATTAAATCATTAATTTAATCTTTTAATTAGACTTAATTAATAGAAAATTTACCAAAGACTCATAAAGTAAGATACGAAAACCCATCATAGCAAAACACATACAAAATCAAACTAAAGGGGTATAATCATGAATTAACCTCATCTGATGTCTTCGAAGGGTACTCGACTTAGATATTTGCTTGAATTTTCAATTAGGACAAATGGCTTAAAGGTTTAGGATTTGGACTTAAGAATTTATCTCCCCTCTCTTACCATTGAGATAATGCAATAGGGTATGCTCATCATGTCAATTCAGGGAAGTCGATACCCAATACCTGCAACCTGCATAAAATTCACGCATGTACAAACATAATATTCTAAGCTAAACAGACAATGGCAAGAAGTGGTGCATCGTGTAGATCCTGACTAGCAGGTGACTACGACTCCTTTCCTTAACCACATCAGAAACACTATACATAAAGAAAACACACACACACACTATACACATGTAGTATGGGGTAAGTATCCATAAGAAAACACATATGATAATCCATCTAACTAATCATCATTCCATAACTGAAAAAACTTTAATAATCATCATGCATACATAAAATATAGAGCACCAAGTAATCTCATCATATATTCAACTGAATGTAAAACAATATCTAATAATCTCAAAACAATACTACTAATCATCAAACATAAAACTGGCCTAAAAGAGTTCGGCAATGATAGCAAAAATGTAACTTAGGGGCAAACACTATAGTGCCCATTATAATATAGGGCATCCGTCAGTGCATCCTCCTTTTCCCACCCACCTGTTCAATAGTGTATCAGAAACTTTTATTCGATCAGAAGCCTGGACACCGATGCCTTACTTTGACCAACAAAGAAAAGTGATGATCAGGCCCGACAAGAGTTAGACAAATAGATTTTGGGACATCCCCACAACTCGACCTTGGATCCGATGCTAGCTAGCCTAAATAAACAATAGGCCCTATAGTTTATTATGGCCAAGCAACCTTTAGTAGCAATCAACAGACTTCCCATCTCACTGATCCCCACCCGAAGTTATTCCACCGTCAAAATTAATTTTGATCCATCCCTCCTCTAGAGTTATCCATAATGCCTTCTCCCTTTTTGAGATTAGATTAACCCCAATACACCCATGAATGGTCCAATCAAATAAAGATATTATTAAATGATTTAATTTAATGAGAATTTTATAAGGAAAAATCAATTTTTAATAATATTTAATTAATTGAGAAATCAAATTAAACTTTTTATTTAAAAGTCCAATTTTATTTTATTTTGATCAGTAAACGGCCATAGCCTCAATTAATTTATTAATTTAAAATTAAAAGTACAAGCAATCCACCATTCTGACAAGCACTGGTAGGAAAGAACGGGGAAAGAAAACCTCCAGTCTAGCCCAGGATCGAAGTCCTATATTATACATTAGTAAAAGGGGCATACCCTAGTTTATTACATCATAATAAAGTCAAGAGCCAATATCTTTATGTTTCAGGAGAAGCTCGAAAAAGAAATGAAAGGCTACCATGTCTCTGTATACATGTCACCACAACCAGCAAAATGTTAATGGTTAGTAGAAAAGGAAATTCTATCATAACCTTAACACGAGGCCAGGAGGAGCCCATTCCATATTATGTCCAATAATGAGATTATAATGAGTTGAATAAATAATAGATTTACTTTTTTAATTATAATAATTATTCAATTAGTTCTTAGCAATATTGATAACTAAATGATTCAAGTGTTTAGGATTATGAATCATTGTTACTTAAAGTGATTAAGATAGATTGATATCTTTAAATTGATAGGAGTTAAAATTGTGAATAGCTTAGCGAAATTAAAAATTTATTAATGAATTCGAGGGGAACAAACCGAGATGCAGCTAATGTTAAGGATCATGGAACCAAAGTCAAATTGCTGAATTAATACAATGTGCCAGAACGAAGGAGAATATAATAGGCTATGCATTAGGTGAATGCTCAAAATTTAGAGCATGTATACACAAAAGCAGGAAGAAAAATAGATAAGGAGAAGCCATAATAATAGAGCTTTAAGTTTCATATAAAGCTAAATTGATAACGAAATCCAAAGACTGAAACGATAACTAGATTTTGAGGCTAAAATATAGTTATAAAACTATTATCCATTATATTTGTGTTGATATATACAATAACAAAAGCATTGCTATTTAATATTGAAAGGGACACATAATTAAAATGTGCCTTGCATGCTACTATTTGGCCAAAAATTAAAGCGGGCTACCTATCTACATATGAGTGCCCATGCCTATCACATAGCGCTAGGAACCAAAATTTTGGGTCGAAGTATCATACAAAATGACCCAAAATATATATTTATCAAATTTTCTTAAATACCATTATGATTTATGTGGCTTCATGCAGAGTGGTGGCCTTTGAGCTTGGGGGAAATTCATAAGTTGATCTTCCCCTGCTAGTCTTGTCAAAGTTAGGCAAGCAAAATTCTACCTCCTCCAGGTTGGAAAGGTCTGCATTCGGATGTATATACGCATCATAAGCCCTTAGATAGTTGGTGAGCTAGTCCCTACCTGGGTCTTCAACGATTCCCCTCCACCTTAATAGGAAGTTGATGCTTGACTCCATTCTTGGCCATTCACAAAAGAACTGATCGTTATCCTTAATAACCAAGCATGGGTGCCTCAGACTCCTACCAATTTTTGGGCTATTCACTTCAAACTCCATATAAGCCTCGGGGAGAGGTATTTGAGCCTAGCATCTATATTGGCAACTGCAATTTCCAGCCCCACTAACCAATAGGGGTAAAAAATGTTATGGGTAAGCTTGATGATATCCCATTTTTCCACTCTAGCCTAGCTAAGCAACCAACCTAGAGGCCTACGATGTCACTATTGGTCCTCCAGGAATATTCATAACTAAATGTCCCCTCTACTAATGCCCGACTAACTGCAACTCGAGTCATTTCATCTACTAGCCGAAGGAGCTGATTCCATCTCTCCTATTTAATCATCTCATAGAAGGCCATTGTATGATTTTCATAAGCATGGAAGATGCAAATATTGGAATCCATGAAGACCTAAAGCATATCTCTATCTATGGCTCTGTTAAAGGCAAATCACAAACTAAGTTAAAATGAGATTGAACCCCCAAATTCACTTATAAATATGAGAGGGCAAAAATTCTAGATGTGTAATTATTGTGATGGCATTCAAATAATAATTAAGGTTCCACTTAAAATCATCATGCAGAGGATATTAACACTCACAAGTAAGATTTCCCTTAAAGATGGGCACTCTGCCCAAATCATCTGAAATCAATTCACATGTAGGAAATAAAGTGAAAATGATTATTCCGATTACAATGAGGGATTAAGGATATGATTAAAAATTAAGGTGTTAAAACCATCGGTTCCCAAATTGGCTAATTTATTGGGCTCCTTATTGCCCTCTCTGTAAATATTCGAGAATCTTACTTCTTCGAATATTAAAAGTGTTTTGATTATAGTTTCTAATTTAGAATTTAAAACCCAATTTGGGGTTGCTCCTTTTTTGAGAGTGTTAATAATAATTTGGGAATCCCCTTCAATCATAATTTTATTAATTTTAAGTCTTATGCAAAGGTTGATTCCTTCTTCTACTGCTTCGAGTTCTGCAATGTTATTTGATGCCAAATCTAGAGATTTGGATCTTTCTGCTATCTAATTACCATATTCATCCCTTATGATACATCCAATTCCCGCTTTACCTAGAGTTCCTCTTGAAGCCCCATCAAAATTCAACTTCTTCCATCTCGATGGGGGAGGTTCCCATTTACAAGTTTGTTTGGCCAGGTCATTCTTCTTTTTGTAATAGAGGGGTTTTTGATTTCTGCATCCCATTCAGAGAAGGAACCTTCTTCTCTTGGTCTCTTCCTGAGATCACTATTCATTACTTCCGAAATTGCCACTTCTATTTTTTCATAAAGAGCTTGCTCAGTTAGACATTGATTTAGGAAAGTTTGACAATTTCGTTCTTTCCAAATTTCCCATAGGGCAATAGCTGGGGAGATATTCCAAAGTTTACCATATAGTCTTTTTGAGGCATCTTTAGGCCAGCTGAATAAGTGATCTACCCATTTGCTTGCTAATGGGGAGGTCCACACTAATTTACTTTGTAGCCACCTCCAACATTCTTGCATAAATTTACATGCATATAAGAGGTGTTCTGCATTTTCTTCTTCTTCTTTGCATAAAATAAATCTTGACGGTCTTTCAAATCCCATTTTCTTAATTCTATCTGTTGTTAATATTCTCTTTTGCATGGCTGCCCAGAGGAACATTCCTGCTTTACGAAGACCTACTGGATCCCAACATAAGTTCACGGGGAGGGTATTGACTGCCCATTTCTATGAATTAGTGATAATTCTATATCCTTCTTTAACTTTATATATCCCATCTTTAGATGCAGCCCAAATTAACTTGTCCTCCCTATCTTTGATTGTAATAGTTCGATTTTTTAGAATGGTTTCCAATCTCTCCTTATCTGACTAGTTAATTCTGTGTTCTGGTAATGCTTTCCATTTCTATGTCTTGCCCATGTCTAAGTCAGATTCCTCTATGTAATCTTTCACCTTTGTTCCCCATAAAGTTTTAAGGAGTGATATGGTTTTTGAAGATATGTCTGAACTAATTAGAGGGGGATATCCGTTCCAAGAATCTTCCCAAAATAAAGCTTCATCTCCTTTCCCTATGTCCCATGTAAGGTATTTGGAGATCAAACTTTGACTATTAATAAGGAAGTTCCAACCTGCAGAACCTTTGGGGGGGGTTTTGATTCTGAAAACTAAAGTTTTGTTTAAAGGATTAAGATATTTATTGAATAAGATTTTAGCCCATTTTTTATCCCTTTCTTGATATAGTCTCCATACTTGTTTAGCACCTAGGGCTTTGTTTTGCCATTCTAGATTTTTTATTCCTAATCCACCAAATTCTTTTGGTTTGCATATTTTACTCCAGCTTATTAAGGCTGCTTTTTTCATTTCCTCCAATCTTTTCCAAAAGAAGTTGCGCAATTTATTTTCTAGTTTAGAGTTAATATTTTTGGGTAGATGAGAGTAAGAAAGTTGGTATGTTGGGATAGCTGCTAGGATTGCTTTGATTTTTGTAGTTCTCCTTGCCTGTGTTAACCATCTTCCTTTCCAAGATTCTATTTGGTTATCGATTTTCTTAAGAATATGCTCCCAGCCTAGGTTAGTATGATTGCTCTTATCGAGATATATCCCTAGGTATCAGAATGAGAAATTGCTTTTCCAAAATCCTAATTTGTGACAAATTTGATCTTCAATTTCTTCAGCAGTGTTTAAAAAGAAGATTTCTGATTTCTCGGTATTAATCATTTTCCCTAATGCTTTTGTGTATGCCTCCAAGATTTGTTTCATATGATCTGCCTCTTGTAGGGTGTTAATTCTAGCAAGTATAGTGTCATCAGCGAATTATTGGTGAGTGGTGTTTTCTACTCCATTCGTGACCCTCACCCCTTTAATTTTACTTTCTACTTGTGCTACTTTTATTGCCCTTCTAAATGCCTCCGCCATTATGATGAATATAAATGGGGAGATCGGGTCTCCTTGTCTGATACCCCTCGAGATGTTAAAGAAACCTTCCAGAGTGCCATTGATGAGGATCAAGATTTTGGGTGTAGAGATACATTGAAAAATAATGTTGATCCATTGTTTAGAGAAGCTAAAGGCCTCTAAGGTTTTACATATGAATCTCCAATCTACCTTATCGTATGCTTTTTGAATATCTAGTTTAAGTAGCATACAGGCTCATTTAAAAGTCTAAATTTGGCATAATTATATATTTTTAATTTAATAATAATTAATTTAGAAGTTTCATGTTAATAATGAACTCTAAATATTATTAATAGTTAAATTAATAAATATACTTTTTATTTATGTCTTATTACTTAATGAAAAAAAGTGAATAATTTAAATAAACTTTATTATAATTAAAATGCAAAAAGTATGCAGATAGAATCAAGAAATTAAAATAATAAAAAGAAAAGGCTTTTGCATGTTCATGAAACCGAAACCCTAAAGGAGAAAGTTCTTTATTAGTAAATTAGAGTTCATTTCTCGACACACAGGTTTGGAGGAGCAAATTTCAAAAAGGGTTTCGAGAGACAAAAATTCTTGCAATTTGTGAGCGTTCATCTGGTTTAGCATCAAATCAAGGTAGGAATTCTATTGAGATTCTCACAGTTTCCCTTCAAATTACCCCTGTCTTCTTCATGTTTGTTTATGGATCTTGTTTCATAAATTATATTTGGATTGAAGCCCTTGTTTGAGAAATTTATTGTTCTTCATTATTGAACATCTGTGAAAGAAAAATAAAATTTGAAAACCCTCGTTGATAAGATTTGAATTGATGAAAATTAGTTTATGGGTAGGGTTTGGAAATTGAAAAAAGTTTGTTGTTTTATAATTTCGATTGATTGCAAATAATTTCCCTATCATACATATACTAGAAAAGTATATATATATATATATATATATATAAAATTACCATGGTAATAAAATTGTTATAGTGGTAATAATACTATTCTGGGCTAGGAATCGATTTGAGAAAAAAAGAGATTTTTATATTAAAAAATGTAAAAAAATTGATTGGGTGGGTTGGGGCCAACGCCCTCCCACCCCCCTTCTCCTTCTCTTTCATCATACTTGGTTGCTGCATAGTCCTTGACTGCCATGGCAATCGAGGCTGCCAAGACAGCCAAGTCATGCGAAGGCCTTGGGCCGCATGGCGACCACCCCTTAATTAGGGGATTTTATTTTTCAGAGTGTTATTATTATTATTATTCTTTATATATATAATAATAATAAATAATGTATATTAAATACATATACATTTAATTAAAGTTTTAGTTAATGTTTGATTTTCTAACTTAATTAATTTTATTTAAAAATAAATAAATTATTATACTATTTTTATTTTGATAGTATTATGATTAGATCTTAAATACTATTTAATTTTCGGGTAATTAAATATAGTTAACTTTTAATATAATTAAAATTGAAAAAATAATAATTCATAAGTGCTTTGTTTTGTTTTTTTTCCCTTGGTTTAAGGATCATTTTTTTAATGGAAATTTGGAATCCTCATTCAACAGGGATACCTTCGAAAACAAAAAATTGAAAACCTTATTGTGAATCAAATTTTTATGTTATGATATTGGAAAACCTTATTAACTATATAACGCCACTTGTTTAAATACTTGACAGGATGTATGCAATCTAGTACTCTGACTAGTTAGGATGTTTGCCAAAGGCTTGAGAGATCTTGTTCTATGATGTTGTGTGTGTGTTGTGATTATTTTGATTTGACCCTTGAGGTATTAGTCCGTATTTATTGTGATTTCTAGTTGCTTATATAGGACTGATGTGGTCATTGTGACCTTATGAGATTTTATGTTATGGGCTTAGAGTAGGTTATCTTTATGTATGACGGGAAGTGGTTTGCAATGGAGCCCGGAGCCCTAAAGAGGCTCCCTGGGTAACCCATTGTAAGTTGTATTAATAAGTCATAACATTTCATTAAATGTGTTAAAATGAATTAACAAGAGTTAGTATATTGACTCACCCATGCCTTGAATGCTAGTATAGACTAGGATGGGAGTAGAGAGGATGCTCAGTTGTGACCTTGCCTTGTTAGTATGCCTTGTTTGTAAGAAATGATACTGATGCCGCATAGAGTCACTAAGGGGCCGAAGTTCAGAGAGGTTGCAAGAGTAACCTTATAGTTGGCTCATGTGATGTCACTTTCCCACTTACATAGTAGATTTCCTACGTGTCTTTGTTGTGTCTGGGTTTAGAATATTATTTATGTACTTGATACATTTGAGATAGATTGCCATCGGGATTCTTTGACCTAGATTCTTGTTATGACTTTTGGATTGATTATCTTTTTGGGACTTGAGATTATCTCTTCAACACGGTGAGAGTGGGCTATTTAGGTTCCATGAGGTTGGATGGTAGTGTTTCTTATACCATTGAGATCCAACAACTAGATACCATTGCAAGATGTACTTGTGCAATTATTCTATTCTTTTGATCTTGTGATTATGTTCTATGTTCATATTTTGATTTATTGTACTTTGATTATATGATATTTTTTGAGATATTGTATCTTATCATGATGTATATTCTTTTAGCATTTCATACCTTGTAACTTGTATAGAGGATGATTACGCATTTTGGTTATGCCCTATGGGCATCTTATGTACTTATATATTAATTCATATGATTTCGTACTTCTGGTTATTCTATGATGTGGACTTTGTTATGTATCAAATTTAGTTTTAACAAAATTTATGTATGTGATTCAACATTATGGAACCCTTGAGAGATGTAGCTGTTATTGTATTGCTTATGTATGTATGTGAGTTATTACTTCTGCTATGTTATCTCTTGTTGTTTTAATTTTTCAAAAAAAAAAAAGTTTAGCAAACTTAATGACATAATTAGGTTAATTTCTTTTGGGTTCCCTGGCGGGGCGTTAAAGTTACACTCTCATTAATTGGTTGAATTTTAATTTGTTGATCTTATGTGCTAGCTTTGACAATTTTTGGAGCACTCAAAATTGCAACATTTGGGAGATTTTTCTGAGTTTTATGAAGAGTTGAATCCTTCAACAAGCTTATACCACAATTTTGGTAGGATTGTAATAAATATATAGTTTTTTATTTCACCTATTTGGTAACATTTTTAAAGATTTATATGATAAATTGTTACCTTTCATTTTGTGTTGGTAAAATCATAATAAATACTTAGGATTGGATTTTGACTATTTCTTAGATCTCATTTATTATTATATAGCAGTTTTTTCTCAAATTTTATAATATCTCTTCTTTACATGATTGAAAGTTATTTTTCTTGTTTTTATCATATTTTTCTACCAATATTATACAATAAACTAGTCAAAAAATTGACACTATTCTCAACAAATAGAATTTATAGAAAACCTTCCAAGGATTGTTAATGTTGTGAGGCATTCTAGAATGAAAAATAAGATGGAGTGTGATGGTGTGAGTGTGTTAATGTTGAAAATTATCTTTTTAGCTTAAATTTGACAATCATCTACATGTCAAAATTTTGATATTTATTATAAACACAAAATACTTATAAAAAAAATTTAATATTTGCTAAGATTATAAATTTTGGAGATATAAATAATCATTCTTTTTAGAAATTAAAATAAAAAGCTTAAGTTAATACTCAACAAATATAAATATTTCTGAGTGATGTAAATTAAATTTGAAACATTTTATAATTGATATTTCTCTATATTTCTTTAGATAGATTTATTTAAGATATCTATACTAGTTATATATCATTTTCACAATTCCTTCTACATATCATTAATGATCTACATTATTTCAAAATCAAAACTCCTATTTAACTACTAATTAAATAACTTTTATTTATCTAAGTTAAATTTAATAACTATCTACAAGTCATAATTTTAAAATAAAATTTACTTTTACAAATAATTTAATAAAAAATACATTAATTGTTAAAATTATAATCTTTAGAGATATTAATATCATTTTTTTTAGAAATAAAAATTAAAACTTAAATTAGTGTAAAAATAAATAAAGATAAAACAAATATAAATAATTTGAAGTATATTAAATTTAATTTTAATCATTTTGTAATCTATCAATTTCTAAAACTAATTTAAGAGAAATACATTTAAAAAAAAATTATTATATTGAAACAAGGCAAGGTTACAAAGAATAACAACTACACGAGGTAGCTAGAAGAGAGATACCTCATTTAAAACAAATCATTACAATACAATGCTAACAAAATAAGCCAACATCTGACATTACATTGAGAGGACACGATGAAACACTTTGTAAAGATCCATATGGCAATTACTTTGAAGCTGATTCACTTGGTTTTAAAGTTGCTATGCCTGGGCCATGGCTGACAGATTCCTTATAGATAAATCTGATATCTAGGACAAAAAAAAGCAGCTTGAAAAACTATATCAGAGTACAACATTAATATGTCCCTTTCCTGCAAATAATTGCTTGAAAAAACAACACTGCATCTAGCGTTCCAAATATGTCTTAAGATAACTTGCCTAATATAATCAACAATAACATCATTATGAAGGCCAACGCTAAGGAGAGCTTCTTTCCAATTCCATTTATGGTGAAAAATAGTTGAAAAGTTTTTAAAGATAACATTCCATTGTTTTTTAACGTAGGGGCGGTCCCAAAATATATGCTTCATATTTTTAATATGCAAACAAAAGGGGCATCTAATTGGTTGCACTGTAATGTATTTTAATTTGTCGCCAACAAGTAATTTGTGGTGTAAAACCTTCCAGGCCAGCAATTGCGAATTTGCATCAAGTTTGGATTTCCAAACTTGTGCATTCATGTTGATCCATCTTTTCACACTAAATTTGCATTTCCATTTCTGATTGAGATGGGGGAGGATAAATCAATGGGATAAGGAATGCAAATATGCTTTCTTAAGCGGAAGATTGTTAAAATGAGATGAAGAGAACCATTTCCAATATTTCAATAAGTTGCATTATCTTGGAGTGCAGATTTTAATGGACAACTCGAGTGGAACTAATGAATGCACAAATATGATAAATGGTTTGTACTTGTTATCTAGATCAATTGATTTTTAATCTTTAGTCATGAAGCCCAATCGAAAATATTGAAGTCCCAAATGTCCTTAAAGTTTGTCACACCTTTCTTGAACAAATAAGAGGCATGCTTTCGAAATAAATAGCAAGGGGTTGATTGTGGTATTGAACCGGCTTGTTCCACCAAATGAATAAAGAAGCAAAGCTGAAACCATGCTGCAAAGAAGAATCATTCCACTAAGAAAAACAACAAACACATTGCCAAGCCTTCCAACTGATTAAAAGGGGTGGAAAATGCTAAAAGATGCTAAATTCCGACCCTTATAGTTTACGGGTAATACTTGCCACATAACACTGTTGTTAAAATTAAAATCATTCATTAAAACTTTTCTCCCATTGTTCTCCGTTCCACAAAGAGGCTTTCTTAAAATACAACTAAAATGAACGTATGCTGAATAAAGGAAATACTTAAATTGGGCCTTATGGAATATCCAACGCTTAGATTCGTTATATTTCTCTGTGGCTTTTTCTTTCATAAATTACACGGAGAACACGAAGGTCATGGAGATCCATAATTTGGGAAACTCCGGCCATTTGATTTCTGCGCCAACTAATCGATTACCTTTGCAACCCAAGCTTACTCAATTCAGATTATGCTGTGTTACGAAGGCTTTGGTATCTGATAGGCTTCGATGCAACAGTTCTTGCACGAGTCAACTTTGGCCTAAATTTACTGCAATCTCGTCTACTGTCGACAGGGAGAGTTTCAAGGGCAGGGCAGGACATAGAAGGTGCTCTGCAATAAGTAAGCCAATCTTAATTGCTATACGCACTCTCTCACACTATAAGATCTAAGCCTTGGAATTTGTAAACTTGAAACCATTAAAAACGATCTGCGATATCTTTATTGAAGAACCATTATTGGCTTTTTTTAAATTAGTGGTGTAAAACAAGGAAAGCGTTAGGTATAACTGTCCGTAATGTGGGTTGTGTTGGATAGAGCGTTGAATTTCAGCAGCGAAGTCGAGGAAGGTTTTGTTTCAGTTTCTTTTTTGGATTTTTTTGCCTACCGCGTTGAGGCCCATTGTTTTTGTAAGCTGGTATTGTTCAGGGCTCAAATTTTTGGCATATGCCTATTAGCTCGTCAAGTTTACTAGGCTCTCATCCTAGTTCGCAGTCTCTGCTTTTGTTTGTGCCAGTAGCTAAACATTGGATATGCACCAGTCACTCCCAAATTACCAGTGAAACTCGGGGACTCACGCCTCGGGGACTTGCACTATGTCCCCGGGATTGGGTATCCGCTTAACCCACCCGAGCTAGTCTGCGCTTCTGGGTGGGCACTTGAATTTTTATTTGGATTTTGATTTTTGAATGTTATTGTTGGGTATGTACCATGTTACTCTGTTGAATGTTTATTGGTTCTGGTTTGTGCCATGTTCAAGTATTTTAATTCAATATGTTATTTTGAAACACCATTTCATAACTAGCATTTCAAGGTATACAACACCCCTGCCCCCCTCACCTTCTGCCTCTGCTGCCATACTCTTAGTGTCCCCCTCTGTCCTGAAATTGAGACCCTTTATCCCCCATCCTGGAAACTTGTCCCAGTGTCCGGACATCTCGATGCACCCCAGTGCTGGTGTACCCCCGTGCTGGTGTTATGCTGCAAATTACCCATCTGGCAAAAAGTTTTGCCCTATCTGATTGGTGTGTTCGCTCAAGCTCTACCATCAAGCTTTTACATTTTCCTATTTGTTGCACTGTAGTTCTTAAACTAAATCAAATTAAGAAATGTGCATTCGATATCAAGAGTGTAAACTGTAGAAAGTTGAAAAGGAAGAATTCCATAGTTTATTGCATAATATTCTCGGTTGAGTAGTTTACTTACAAGCTCCATTACTGGAAACCTAAGTTACCGATGTGTCGGCCCAAGGGGGGGTGCGGATGTGGATGCGCAGTGGTGCGTGGATGCTTTCGGAGGTGTGGTGGATGCTGCTAGGAAGCAGTGTTGTCTCTTGCGTATGCGTGCGGGGTGCTTTGCAGAGCATCGTGGAGCATCCAAAGAGCATCTGGGTGCATCCCGTGAGCATCCGATTGTTTCCAGCATCCAGTCACTTAAGTGACTTAAAAAACATGTGCTCAAAATGATTTTTTAGTGTTTTTTTCCCTTTTGTTTGCCTCACAACCCTAAAACGGCCCTAAAAGAGGCCATTCATTGCCCATTCTTCCCATTTTGTTTTCAGCTGGGCTCTCTTTTCATTTGGTCTCCATTGTGGAATTTTGAAAGCACGGTCATTAGTTTTGAAGAGGATCATTCGTAGGGTGTCTATTGAGTTTCCACAAAGGACAAATAAGCATCTAAGGTAAACATTCAATCCATTTTATGAGTTTTTTAAGTGATTTTTTTTTAGTTCTTCATGAATTTTTCAAGTTTTAGAAGAATTTTTTCAAGATATATATATTTTTGTAAAGAAATGAAGGAGTAAGTTTTTTAAAACATTTCTAAGTTATTTTTTTCTATTTTCTTATTAGATTCATAGTTTCTATTGTGCAAGAATGACCACTACTGATAGTCAAAGTTTAGTAGCAGGGCAAGAATGAAGTGATAACTTCAATATTGATGTGGCATCTCCATTATGGAGACACACCACAAGATCATCACAGGTTTCCGGAGGTAGGTCATACATTTGGAGTTGCAATATATGTCATAGTAAACCATTCAACAACTCATATTCTTGGGTCAAAGCTCATTTTATGGGCCCTACTGGTAAAGGAATAACATTGTGCAAGGGAAGTAAAGATGGAAAAAGGTTGAGCGATGCACAAATAGCCGGATTCATAAAAGAACAAGAGGCTATTGATCGTTTAGTGAGCAAATCAAAAAAAAGTTTGTACAAACCTTCATCTACAAAGAGCAAAGTGAATGTGTCCACTGATCACGTTGCATCCTCCAAACATCCATTCTTGGAAGTGGAAGAGGAGGATGATGAAGTAGAAGTTATTATCTGCAAAAGAGGTCCGTTGGATCAAACATTCAAAATGGAGGCAGGAGAGATTGCTAATGAAGCAATTGCACATTGCCTTTATGCCAATGGTCTTCCTTTCAATTTGGTAAGATCGTCATATTGGAGGGAAATGGTTGCAGCCATCCTTAGAGCACCAACTGATTACATTAGCCCCGAGTATGAAAAGGTGCGTACTACTCTTTTGCAAAAAGAAAAGATTTTTATAGACAAATCTCTTCAACCAATTAGTACATCTTGGAGAACTTCCGGCATAACTATTGTATTTGATGGATGGAAAGACACAAGAAATCGACCATTGATAAATGTGATTGCAATGTCCCCCCAAAGGGGCAATGTTTTTGTGGGCTATTGATTCTGAAGGACAAGTTAAGGATTCACAATTCATTTCTAGAATTCTCATTGAGGCAATAGAGATGGTGGGTAGTGAGAATGTGGTCTAGGTGGTCACAGAGAATGCTACGAATTGTAGGGGTGTAGGTGCTTTGGTTGAGTCTCGATACGATCATATTTTTTGGACACCGTGCACTGTACACTCTCTCAACTTGGTCATGCAACAAATTGGCACCCAAATAGATTGGGTGAAGCAAATATACCAAGAGGGAGAGGAGATATAGATGTTTGTGACAAACCACCACATGTCACAATCTATATTTAGATCATTATCCAAGTTGGAGTTGTTGAAGGTAGATTTAAAATTGTAATTATTTAGTTTCATTTATTTATTTATTTTGAATAAGTTTTATATTCATGTTCAATATTAAATTTCTTGTTTATAACTTCATTTTACATTTGATGTCATATTGTCAACTTGCTTATAGGTAGCTAAGACTAGATTTGCATCTCATACTGTTGTTCTGAAACAACTCCTCAAGGTGAGATCAGCATTGGGCCAAATGGTTATTTGTAACCAATGGGCTATATGGAAGGCTTTAAATTTAGAGAGAGCCTTGAAGGTCAAGGGTATGATCTTGGATGTGCATTGGTGGGCTTGAGTGCAATTTGTATTGGATTTCACTGAGCCTATCATGACTATGCTACGCTTTGCTGATACAGATGCACCTTGCTTGGGAGATGTGTATGATGGCATGGACACCATGGTAGAAAAGGTAAAGCTTTCTATACAATCACATGAGACTAACCCCACAGAATGTAAAGCCCTGTGCAAAAAGGTGGAGGATATCATTCATCATCGTTAGGAGAGGATGACTACCCCATTGCACCTCCTTGCATATGCCTTATCTCCAAGGAACTATAGCCAGGAAATACTTGCTATGCCAGATAGAATTGCACCATATGTGGATGAAGAAGTTGCTACTGGGTGCTACACTGCATTTGCAAGACTCTTCCCAGATGATGAAATACACAAAAAGGCGAGGCAAGAATTTGGCTTATTTGCTTCAGGATCAAAGCTTACTCCATATGCAATAAAGGACCAAAATGACATCGGAGCTATCACATGGTGGTACATGTGTGGTCAGCCATTCAAGCATCTACAACCACTTGCAATCAAGATCCTCTCACAAGTAAGTTTTCATTTATTTATTTATTTAGCAATTGTATTCTACACTTTAGTGTTTAACATTCTCTAATTTGCTTTTCATTTGTATGTTTAATTTTAAAATTTTAAATTTTAATGAACACTATTCAGGTTGCAAGTTCCTTTTCTGTTGAACGGAATTGGAGTACATACTCCTATATCCATTTTGTGAAGCGCTACTGGTTGGGCTCAAAGAAAGCCGAGGACTTGGTTTATATACATACCAACTTGCGTCTTTTGTCATGTAAGGAGGATGGATACAAGGAAGGGTCGACCAAGCTTTTTGGGATGTAGCCCCTGAATCTGCAAACTTGGATGCAACACTTCAGGATCTTATTGTGATGATAGATGATGATGTTGATAACATCATAGCACATGCATCTAGCACAATTGGAACCATGCATGGTTCAAATGAAGTTGCAAGTGTTGCAGCAGGAGGAGATGATGAGAATGTGGATTTTTTTGAGAATCCTTATGATTCTGAATGACTAAATGTGATTTGTGAATCTTGATTGATCAACATTGAACCACGAACTATGTTTTGGTTTTGTAATTCAAATTGCATTGGAATCTTGATGTTTTGATTTATGTTATTTCAATTTGATTATGATAATGATTCAATGAATGGTTTATTTTTGTATATTTGATATTTCTTGTATTTCTTTGCATACATTATTATAAATTATAGTTGACAACTTTATATATATATATGCAGACACACCCAAACGCATCATCAGCACCCCGCACACGCTTCAGCATCAGAACCAGAATTGGTAACTTAGCTGGAAACAAGAACATAATGATAACCACAATGCAACATAACGAGGAAAGGGGTTATAGAGGTTGCTTATAAGGTTTGATTTTGGAGAGATTTTGTCATGTTAATTTATATACCATTGGTACAGTAGAAATTCACAAAGTCATATAACCCCGTTTATGGGATAACTGCAAAAGTCTGAAAGTGGAAATTCCATTTCTGGATTCTGCCGAAAAAATGATACATCTAAGATTCAATTTTGATGGTGCAGTTAGAGGGAATCTAGGGCCAGCTAGTACACTGGCCAATTTGTTGAAGCAGTTTCTTCTAGTTATTAAATAAAACACTGATGCTGAGGTTTCCTGAAAAACAGTATAAAAAGACAGCAAAAATATATTATTAGTTTTTACAGCCAAATAAACAGATTGTAATACATTACTAACTGGAAATGGGTAACAAAGTAGAGATGCAAACCATAACTCCAGAAATATGTGGAGAAACCCTTTATGTAAAAACTCCATACCCAAAGAGATTAAGACTTATATTAATCCTTCAATTGAGTTACACTTCATTGCTTCAACAATCTGTGAATTAACTTGTTTATCCTTCAACTCAAGCACTAAATATATAGGACTGAGGGAAAACACAAAACACAAATGGTTTTTAAAATCGTTTAGGCATAATTTAACCTCCCTTTGTCAACTTTTGATCTTATCTGCCTTTTGAAAGATATTACTTAAATTCACCAAGAACTCATTTAACTTCCTATTTTTTCACGCTCTTTCTATTTTGACAACGAAAAAACATCTTGTAAATTTTCATAGTTGGATTTTAGCAACTTTCAACAAATTGCCAATAATAATTGAAAACTTTTTAAGTAAAAGCAAGGTTGAGACATGTTCTAAACATTCTCCTACTTGTTGATTACCTTGCAAAGAGCATAAAGGGAAATCAAATAAATCAAGCTTTAGAAAAAGTAAGGCCAATGGCCTTTTTGCGCCAACTAAATTTTTCTATGCTTACTAGTTTAATAAGAATTTTTTTAACATTTATTAATGTGCCTACTTTCTGTAAAGTGACTCTACCACCCACAATTGTTTTTGGAACAAAGAGATATTGAACATCTATGTGTTTTGTGCAGGTATGATACATTGGGTTTTTAATCAAATATATAGGACTTCGGCTATCACAACCAATTCTTACTTGTTTATTTCAAAAGCCAATATATGAACACAATCTTTCTAACCACATTGCCTCCTTATAAGCATGTTTTAACCACCATGTACTTTACTTTTGTAGTAGACAATGCAACTGTAGGTTGCTTTTTTCTCATCCAACTAACTGCTCCTCCGAACAAAGCAAAGGCATAACCACTTGTGGACCTTGCACAATCTACAGCGCCAATTCTGAATCAACAAAGCCCTGCAAATTAATTACCCTATTCATATCATTAGATCTACGATAACAAATGCAATGATTAAAAGTCCCATCGAAACATCCGAAAACCCCTTTCACACAAGTCCAATGTTCTTTACAGGATTTGCCATAATCCTACTAAGAATTCTCATTGCTTGCGCAATAGCTGGTCTTTTACTTAACGTACCTTTTTTTGACTTAACTATAATTTTCTGTCAATCCGATCCCTATTGGTTTCGGTACCCAAGATACTGCAGCCCCTAGATCTTTCATATCAAATGTACTAGATAATTGACTTTGAATTTCCCTAATCATTCTCTTGTCATTTCCAATAAATAACACATCACCAAGATTTAGGAGAATGATTGGTAATCAATCATTAATTAATTTGAAATAAACGAAATGATCTTCTTCATTTTTGGTAAAGTTACGATTTAATTCCAAATTATCAAATTTCTATTACCACATTTTTGGTGATTTCTTCAAATTTTACAAAGATCTTTTTAACCTGAAAACCAAGTTTTCTTGTCCCTTCACAGAAAAATTGTTAGACTGTTTCATAAATTTTTCCTCATCAAGATTCCTATATAAGAAAGTTGTTTTCGACATTGATTTGCTCTACTTGTATATCAAAAGCAGGAACAATAGATAAAAGGAATCTAATAGAGTTAGGTTCAACCACGAGAGAAAAGAATTCTCCAAAATCCACTCCCTCAACTTGTGAGTAACCTTTAGCCACTAATTGGGCCTTGTATCATTGCAACTTAATATCTGCTCAAAAATTCTTCTTGAATATCCATTTGCATTTGTTGGCTTTTCTCCCCTTAGGTAGCTCAACTAGATGCCATGTGTCACATTTGTCGAAGGCTTTTATTTCATCTTTCATTGCCTCTAACCAAGCGTCATACTCATCTGAAGATAATGCTTCCTTCACAGATCTAGGTTTGTTGCTAGTACAAAATACACCAAAAACACAATGAAAATCAGCTGCACTATAACCATACCTATCAACAGGTTTACATTGTCTTGTGGATCTTGTTTGAGGTGTAACAAGATGCTCTAGTTGTTGATCTTCAGAATTTTCTTCTATTCCTTCTATTTCACCTCCATGTTCATTAAACCGTTCTACTTGTGCATCTTCTTGAAGTTGTTTTAACTGCGTATGTGGTTGAACCTTAATATCAAAATGCACTATTTTGTTAGGCTTTACTTGAGGTTGTCATCATTTTAAAATTCCTTTAGCTCCCTGAAAATTACATTCTTGGAACATACCATTCTAACTGCTGCGAGATTCCAAAGCTTATAACCCTTAATATTTTTGTGATAACACACAAAAACACACGTTACCTTTATGATCAAGTTAGGACATTTTTCTTTAAGAACATGAGCTCGTAAGCCTCCCTGCCAAAAACTCTAAAATGAGAAATTAATGGTCATTTGCTTGTCCAAAGGTTTTCTAAAGATTTGGATTAATGGAAAAAAGGACCTAGTTCATCTTTTTCTTGGTAGAGTACGACTGGTTGTTTCTTTTGTACGAGCTGAGCAACTTCTTTTATGCCTCCTTGGGAAGGCTTTTCCTCTTTTGGGAGATTCACACTCTTTTCCATCCTTTTTCCTTTTGAGCTTTGTGAAATTTCTTCAGTTTTATCATTTTTTTGCTTCTGAGTTACATTTTCTTCATTCCTCATCTGATTTGAACTTGAGCTTGATAAACCAGATACACCATTCACAGATTGTGATTGGCCTTGAAGATTTCCTTGTTCTTCTTGAAAGTTCTTGGGCTCATTTTGAACCATATTCACATTATGAACTATGCCTGCAACGTTGTGAGTTGTGGTGGGTGCATTTTGAGTCATCTTTCAAACTCTCGAGAAATGCTTCACAAAATTCCGGAACCTTCATTAGTTGAAATAAGGATAAAATTTGATTCTCTTGATCGCCTCCGTCACATATTGACTTAATCTTGCTAACTGGTTCTTAGGAGTAGAAGTATTCACATTTGTCTTCTGTCTATACTCAGGTGCATGCATCCTTTGGAAAAGGAGAATTGTTGTTTGTGTCTAGATGTGGAGTTTGAAAATTATGAGGTGATAAAGATGAGGTTAAGGGTTCTTTACTTCCCCTCTGTAAACCTTTGGCTGATGATTTCCAGTTTGATGGAATGCCTGGACCTGTCTTGTTGCTTCTACTAACACAGTATTGAGTGGCAAAGGGAAGTGATACTTAACAACTTGAAGTGGCTGATTTGCAAATGCTGGAGGAGGTATTGGAGGTAGCACTTCCAATGGACCATTGGTGGATGCTGGTGGGAGTTTTCCATATTGATCTTGTGATTCATAATTTTGAAAGGTTGGCGGAAGTGTGTAATCTTCAAGCAGGAGAGCTTGATAATGTCTCACTATTGGGACTCTAGCTTTAGATGAATCCTCTGGCATTCCCTTTGTATCTTCTTTTGGAAAATATCTGGTTCAAGATGAAATTCCGGTTTCAACAAGAAGAACTTTATCAGATGGTTGACCCTTAGAAATTCAAGGAGCATCTAAAGGTGGTCACACATTTCCATTGTTAGGTGCAATAATCAATACAATTGTTGCCACAAAAGCCTTGATTGTTGCTTTGGGAACCTTGTTTATTCGTTTGATTACCACCCTGATAGCCCTGGTGATTTTTCTGATGTTCTTGATAATTTCTTTGCATACTTTGGATCTGATTGTTCTGATTCTGTAAGTGTGCGACCTCTGTTGATAACTTCTTGACTTGTTCAATCAATTCCTTCATTTAATTTTGTTCTACTCGAGTCTTTGTTATGTTTTGAAGTTAGTTTGGTTTTGATGGCTGTGAATGAGAAAGAAGCATTCCTAGATGCAACACTAGTTGATTTTTGGTAGTTGGAATAGGATTCATTACCAGTGTGTGATGAGCCAATGCTTGATTGATTCCAGTAATCTGATTTGGCATTGGAACATATTCTAAATGATAGATGCAACACTAGCTGATTTTTGGTAGTTGGAATAGGATTCATTACCAGTGTGTGATGAGCCAATGCTTGATTGATTCCAGTAATCTGATTTGGCATTGGAACATATTCTAAATGATTAAGTAGTCCAGTGACATTCATGATGAAATCAGCAGTAACCTTGTTAGCTTCTGCATAAACCTCCTTTAAATCAGTTGGAGCTGAGTTGATAACTTCTTGACTTGTTCAATCAATTCCTTCATTTTAATTTTGTTCTACTTGAGTCTTTGTTGTGTTTTGAAGGTAGTTCGGTTGTGATGGCTGTGAATGAGAAAGAAGCGTTCCTAGATGCAACACTAGTTGATTTTTTGTAGTTGGAATAGGATTCATTACCAGTGTGTGATGAGCCAATGCTTGATTGATTCCAGTAATCTGATTTGGCATTGCAACATATTCTAATTGATCAAGTGGTCCAGTGACATTCATGATCAAATCAGCATTAACCTTGATAGCTTCTGCATAAACCTTGATAGCTTCTGCATAAACCTCCTTCAAATTAGTTGGAGCTGAGTTAGCCCTTCTTACAAACATGGATGTGAGACTATCCAAGGCCACATTGTAAACTGGCAATGCTGCAACATTACGCAGGTGGTACAGGTTGAGCAATCATGTGTAAGCCTTATGAAACCTGTTGTCAAAGACACTGATTGGTTCATGCGTTTGTCTCTTTATTTCAACGCATCGGCTGTATAATTCGGCTGGGCTGGTCGACAACCTGAATTTTGCTGAAAATGCACCCTTCATTTGTTGCCATTCTGAATTGAGTTACTGGAGTTGACATACCAATAACATACTTCTTCCCCTAGAGAACAAGGGAATAATTTCCAAGCAACATCTTCATGCCGAATATCTCTGTTTTGGATCTTATCTTCAAAAACTTTGACATGTTCAATTGATATCTCCAACTTGGGACTTGGAGCAGGAATGTTCCGGATTCTTGGGCATGAGAGAAGATGCATGTTGTGGACGCCACTGTGGCATTACTATGTTTGCTTGAGGTCCTACATTGGCTTGAAATATAATTTGTTGAATGATTGACTGTGTAGCTACTTGGACTGGAATTTTAGGTAGTGGAGCTAGAAATGAATTGGAAATATCTTCTCCACTTGATACGTCTTCACTTGATGAAACAATTCCCTTGCTTGAAGGAAGTATCTTCTTCTTTTGCTTAGAACTGGTAGGGACTTCCAATTCTACACACTTTTTTGATGAACTTGGAGTTGATTTGGCGACTTTACAGAATTTATCTGGTGAAAACGAACTGATACAATCTAGTGTGTCTTTTCTTTAATTTTTCTGAGGATGTTTCTTTGGAAAACAAGTTCCCTGAGAAAACCATCTTAACGGCATTGTGCTTTCTCATCTTCTTTTTCTAGGATGAACTGTACTTGCATGCATTCATCTGTGCTTCTTTTAACTTTCCAAGCAAGAGAGTTTAACCAATCAATGATGTCCTTCTCGTTGTTGTTGAATCCCAAATTCGGTTGAAGTATTGGGAATAAATCCCCATGCAAATAAACCATTCCAACTCATTGGTTCAAAACTTTCGTTGGATGGAAAATTTCTTCTTTGTGCTTGCTTCGAATAGAATCTTTTAAAATGACTTCTTGAATGAACTTTGATAATGGAAGTTAAGTTTCTTTCAAGTTTTGAGATTATCGTCGCTAAATAATTGAGAATCATCCAATTATAAAAGGTACAAAAATATTGATTTCACAAGAAACATTCTCATCAAATCCTCCATTCAATTTAAGACTTGAAAATGACTCTATGTGAGAGACAAGAAACTATGCAACTTGCAAAAGGTATAAAATTCACCAACAATTGAACAATGAATTTAGCAATTTACTGAAGAAGTGTTGTGCAACAATCTTTTTGAAACTCTCTTTGCAAATGAGAGTGGAGGGTCTTATATCGGAGTTCAAAAATAGAGGGACCAAGATCAATTTAAGATTGACAACCAAGATTTAGACAACTATACCCTAGTTAGGGTTTTTAATGACTGGATAATGATAGCCAATGAATTAAACAACTCAGATGGAGCTTTATTCTAGAAGAAAGTGTCCCTTATCCTTTTCTCTGTCAGAAAATTCAATGAATCTGGTCACAACAAGATTAAGTTCATCTATTCTGACACTTGGCATGATGTATATCTTGTATTTATCACATCCAACTCATCAGCATATGTGGCAAAGAAATTTGTCCAGCCAAACCCTTGTTTTGAAAGCCATCTTCAATGGATAGGAAGGTGGATGCCTTGTTCAAGTGCTGCCCAACAATTGGACCTGCAAAAAAGAAGAAGTCATTTTGGATCTTGTTCTTTAAAATTTCCAAACTTATATCACTTTCCGGTATTTCTTCTTTTTCGAGCACATCTGTGACTACAATGAGGACTTTGTCTTGAATTTCTTTGATTATTTCTTTTGTCTGAGCACAATCATCTTTTACTTTCTCTAAGACCTCAACGTTAGCCATCCATGCCCTGTACCACATGTTGAAATCATATGCATTTCCAGCCTCTATTACTTATCCATCTACCAAGCCTTGTTTAGGAATTCCTTATAATGCTCTTAAGCATGATATTATTTTATTTTGAACACTTTGAAAATCATTCCATAACTCTGTTATGTCTTGGATGAACAGAAATAAAGAATTTTGTTCACAATGATGTCAATTGTTCCATAGATCTGATAGCTCTATCAGTGTTGTCTGCAATCCATTTCTTTGTTTCATTTGCTATCACTTCACTTCTTCAAAATCCTCAACCCATTCCCATGGAAGAGCCAAAGGTGGAGTGAATGTTGCATCTCTTTTGCTTTTTGATTTTACCAAATGCTGAATATACTTTCTTAACTGCTCATTTTCTGTTTTAAGTTTATCCTTCTTTTCCTCTTCTTTTCTTTTTCTTTTCTTGATTGCTTTGACTGAATTATCTAATTCCTGAACCTCCTACTCCTTGGTGGCTAAGCCTATGTCAATAGTACTTATTTCATACTCTTCAGGAGTAACAACTTTCTTTGCTTTGTCAACTTTTGTTTTTGCCACCTGAACTAAATGGGATCCTATGTCATTTTTTTGAATCATGGAATATTTCTCAGCCTTGTTCATTTCTTTGGTTTGGCTCATTTTGGCAAGGAATTCCTCCGTATCAGGTTCTTTCTCAATTTCTACAAGTTCTTTTGCTTTCATTGTTTCCTTCAATTAATCTGGAATTGTAGACTGTTCAATGCAACTATCTTCAATTCTTCATGAAATTGGCTGATATCCTTGGATAAGCTTTATTAGCTTAAACTAAAAAACTTCTTTTTTCTTTTTCTTTCTTTCTGATTTTGGCAATCTCCTAGCTTTTTCTCTTTTTTTCAAGGCGATCCTTTTTTTCGGCTTTCTTCTAGAACTCCTTCAATGTGGGTGGACTTTGCTAGAAATCGAAGATTTTCTATACTTAGTAAAATTTCATACGCTTATAGAGTTTGGTGGACTTCATTATGGATTAAGAATTTTCTCGCTTTTCTTGGCTGGGCAGACTTCATGCCACCTTAATTAAATATCCTTACTTAACTGGGCAGATTTGGTACTGCCTTGTGGACTTTCACGCCTTAGAATAATTTCTCATCCTTTCAAGCTTGGGCAGACTTCTCTTAGAATTGAAGAATTTTTATACATCCTTAACCAAATTTTCTTTGGTCTTTGAATTTCTCTCTTCATGGCAGACTTTGATGGATTTTGAAGAATTTCCAACCGTGGGGAGGGTGGAGTTCTGTTGGCATAACTGATGTTGATGAGATGAGGAATGTATTGCTACCATGATCTATTGGTGATTGCCATTGATGTCAATGTATGTGTACTTAATTGTCCATGTTCTTGATGTACTTTATCTTGATAGATTTGAAAATGTACGAGCTGTAAGGGGAATTGTTATGCACGATCATGCACAATGTTCCTAGAGATGTTCGTTATGTGACTTCTCTGAGATTGCACAGGTTCATGTCAAGTCTATTTCCTGTTATAATGGGCATTTGATAGGAAAATTGGCTTAGCAGTGTAGGAACAAAGAAAATGTTTCGATCAGTGCGGTTTACTATTTGGGAATCCAGTGTTGTGGTTAGAGATTTGGAATCCTAATGATTTTGCAACCACACATTACCAGTAATAGATAAATGAAGTAATTGGATTTTGATGTTTGGCAAGGAGACTGGTGAAGAACAATGACGAACAATCAGTTAGATTGTTGCTTGGTACGAGCAAATTTATTTGAGTAATCAATGGGTGATTGTAGGTGAAATGATGATGCGTCCATGCTAATGTGGAAAGTTGTGCACGACTTGTATTGTTGAGTTGATCAAAGATTCACGAAGGCATGTGTGTACCTAGGGAATCATAATACGTTTTGACTTTCTTGTCAATTCATTGTGTAATTGGATCCTGATGTTGGTGTGGCTAGAGATTGACTTAAACGTGTTTGGTGGACTTCTAAGAAGGAATTTGAATTTCAGATTCAAAGTTAAGAAGGCAATGGAAAACCCTAATTGATGTAATATATAAATATCATTGTGTCATTGGAAAAAGTGTGAGTGAAGAGCAGAGATCGTGTGTGCATTGTTGCCAGAGTGTGAATCAAGCAGTGTGGTTCACAGTAGTTGTGTATTTGAATGCGAGGATGTTGTATGTGCTTAAATGAGTATGTACTAGCAAGCAATAGTGATATCCACTAGATCATCTCACTTGTTGTCTCCTAATAGTTGTAACAAGAAAATCCCCTAATAGGGTAGATCCTAACGGATCTTATTTGGAAATTCTTTAACAGGCTCACTTTAGCTATTTGAAGTCCTCTTAGAAGGCTACTTGTAACAAGGTAAAGCTCACAATAGGGCTAGAGGGAAATCCCTTAAACTGGTGGCTCCTAATAGGGTCAGTCTCTAAGCAAACTTATTGTAAGCTCTTAACTGAACCAAGCCCCTCATAGGACATACTTCAAAAGAGTGCATTTGCATTTGTGGGCATCAATGACACTATGGTTTTCACCCAATTGGGTTTCCATGAGAAAAATCTTGGTGCTATGGGCTGATGTTGTGTGAGTGATTATTTGTTGTTGCATGTTCCTTCACAAGTTTATGTTTCTTGTTGCATGTATATGGTAAATACTTGATGGAAAAGTTTTATTAGATCTGAATCTAGTTTTGTGATAGATCATTGATACACCCTCCGCTTCCCCTCTCAGTAAGCTTTGGGCCTGTTTATCCATCAAGTTCATGTAGAAACATGAATTTCCACACTTGGATGAATCTAACTCAAGAATTTTCACAGCTTTTTGGAATCTAGAACTTTCACAACTTTGAATGCTTTTTCCATAAAATCCAAGATGAACTTGATGATGAAAACAATAGGCGATTTCTGCCTTCTTTCAATTGTAGACGCAACTTTGGCTTTACTAAAATAGAAACTTCTAAAATTAATTTTTTTGAGAAAGCAAAACAGAAGGCAAGGAAAAAGAAAACCCCAATTGGCCTAAAAGTGTCAAAAGTGCAACTTCCAAAAAAGAAAAAAAGCAAAAAGACTTTCCTAAAAAATAGAGTTGTTTGAATTGACCTCAAGCAATTGTGAACTTTGCCCCTTGGCCTTTCTTATAATACACATTTGGTCATGCTTTATTCCATTTTAGTTTTTCTGATGACATTCTAAAACTGGGTAAATTGAAATTGAAAACCTTAAACTCCATTCTAAACTTTCATTGGTAGAAGACTAGAGATTGAAACAAAGATACCAATACCTAATACCTCAAAGCATAAAATTGGGGTCATCATTTGTTGGGGCAATGTGTGAAAACGTCACAATAAGTATATGGAGTTGTTCTCTGCACTAGAGCAAACTCACCAACATCACCATTATCTCTTCCTATTTATCTATTTCTCAACAAGTGTTTTAAATTCTTGAAATATAGAAAAACAATAGACTTTCCCTTCAAAAAGTATATCTATGAATATCTAGAGTAGTCATCAATAAAGTCAACATAGTAGCAAGACTTTCCAATAGATTGTACATCCATTAGACCAAAGACTTAACTCATAATTTACCTCTAATACTTGTTTAGCTCTAGGGCTTCCAAATTATAAAGATACTCTATGTTGCTTTCCATATACGCAATGTTCATAGAAAATTAAAATCCCCAGAGTAACTTGACAAACTATCAACAATCTTTTTGAGGCTTTTTAGACTCTTTTTACCAATATGAACCATCCTATGGTGCCTTCACCTAAATACAAAGTGATCAGTTGGATTGGTAGAGTTACCAAAAGGAGAAGTGTAACTCTAAATAGGGTGTTAAAGTTTTATTACCAGAAATGAAAATAAACAACAAAAACAAAATAATGCACAATAAGATGCAAAGAATTATCCTAGGATAACCCTCCAATTTGAGGGAGAAAAAACCCAGCTGCAAATATATCACTTATATATTAAATGAAAGAGCAGAAGACTACTTTACAATGTCTTTGAAAAAAACTACGATATCAATTTGTATATATGTGTGGATTCCTTCTCGAAGTATATAAACTTGTCTTGAGTCTTCAATGACTTGTCCCTTCAAAGTGAGGACCCTTTGTTGTCTTATATAAAAATAAATTATTTATATATTTCAAATTTAGGAAAGAATGATGGCCCTTGATGCTATAACATCAACATAGGGTGCCATACCTATTACCCTTGGCTAAAATCAAATTCCCTTTGCTTAATTTTCAACCACTCTTTTCAAAATTGACATGCACAATTGAATCATTTATTTTAGGTACACAAATTACATTTCTAGCTAAACCAGGGACACACACAGACCTACGTATATGTTCCTTTACTTGTTACCCTTTTCTCATGTTTTTCTAATTTCTTGGACCTCAAACTTTTCTTGACTTTTGTGCAACCACTCCCATTTCTCTCTCCTTTTATTCACCCTTGGTCTGCAATCTAACCATTTTTCTCCTACAACTCTCTCATCCTGATGATGGATCACAGAGTCTGATATGAAAAGTTGATGCAAAAATTGGAACACAATCTACCAAGAAAATATAGCAAACACAATATATCTTTAAGGGGTTTAATCCTTCCATCACTGTAAACCAACTACACCTCTAGGCCTACAATTTTTTGTGTGCTAAGATCTTTGAGGAAAACTCCCACTACCATAAGCTGAACATGCTGAAAACCGCTCCTTATGAGGAATCATGTGGTAGGATGCGCTTGAATCTATTGACCAAGAGTCATCATAAGTCATACTAGCATAAACAATAAAAGCATCAATAGCTTCATCACTTGAGGATTTATCTATTGAGGAATCATCACTATTTTTCTTTTTATTCGTACATTCCTTTTTGAGATGCAGTTCCAATACCTCAATCTACTCTATCTAGGAGTTCTAGACCTCCCCTTGAACTTTGAACAATCCTTAGACTTCTCCTTTTCACTCTTCCTCATGTCCTTGTCTTTTGCCTTAGATCTACCTTACACTTGCAATGCATCTATAGACCTCTCTTAAGTCTTCATTTCCTCTAAAAGTAGAGTGGCAACAAGAGCATTCAACTTCAGATCATCTGAAAAAAACCACTGCAGCAAAAATACCCAATCAAACTCTACAAGAAAGATGCCCTTCTCAAATTAAGCCAACTTTGCTCTGATACCTATTGCTCGATTTTCACACATGTTCAAATGGAGGAAAACATACATGCTTATTACTTTTAAGTAATTCTCAGAAATGCATTAAAGGAAAGTATTTTATTCATATTGAAATAATATACAATGTTCGTATGATGGAACAAATCATGATGAAAATAAAGTACTGAAAGTAAATTTCTCCCACACATTTGACTGTGAGAGTAGTCCCTATGTGCTGACATACACTTATACTCAACTGAAATTAGTAACATGAAAGAGGAGTAAAGGAGAAAAAGGTCATGGGCACCAGTCATTGCCTGTAATGACTGGTGAAGTGGCATCCATACGCATCCACCTTCTTGTTGTTCCAGATCTCGCCCTTTCCGTGCTTCCAATCCCTACATTTATAAAGGAAAATAGGTTAGATCCAATGGATCTAAGCAATGCTGATAGCTCACTTCATCTCGCATTCACCATCCTACACGCTATTCATCTCAGTAAAATACAGGCATACATCAGGAGATAGAGAAGTCAATCATGAAGAATAAAAGTATTAAAGGGACAATTCATTTTGTTTTGAAACCTTTTACTTATAAAAACTGGTGAAAACAGGATAGGCGTAGCAGGTGGGATTGGTATGCATACAAATAACAGAAAATAAAGTATTAAATGGACAAACTAATTTTAGTTTTTGAAACCTTTTGCTTTAATAGGTGTAAAAGCAATAAAAGCACATCAAGAATTGCATGAACAGCTAAAAGAGAGCAGAGTGAACAATCTGAACATAATTCTCAAATGAAGACAACGAGAAAGCAATGCATTCAGAAGTGAAGGAAAGCACAGTATATAAGGTTTGGAATGATGCAATATCAAGAAGCAAAATGAGGATGCAGAAATGGTACTTATGAAGGTGTTATCAGCGTTTTGTTTTCTCACTTCAGTCATCATAATAAAAGTGTCATTTCAGATCAATATAGCAATTACAAGGTGGAAAAGTGCAAAAAAGGGAACAAATGTGTGAGATCATTTCAGAGCAACTCCAAATAGTATCAGTACGCAGATTTTAGAGGAATATATTCATGAATATCAGATGTGTTACTATCTCAGCAAGCGGCTAGCAGAAGTGAGATTGAAAAGAATCCAAACATAATTCAAGAGCATATATATCTATTCTGATATGTTACAGCAGGGTCAACAATATCTTATTTGATATCACAGTGTGCATATCTAGAACTATAAAATCACAGGTCTGAAATTTAAAAAGGATGCCATTTGATATTGAAAAAGGAGAAGTATGCTACAGCAATAAACCATTGATGCAATGAATAATGCCTAGAATCTGCAGTGAAATATTTCATGGCGTCTAAATTCACTCACAGCAAGAACCATTAATAAAGAAATCTGGTATGACTTTCAGCAAAGAATCACAGTCTCTAAGAGTTCAACCAGATACAGTCAGCAAGGAGTTTCATATATCATAAATCTATTACAAATACATCAATAAATATGGTGCCCATATGTCTATATGCAACTTTCAGCAATGAAAGGACCAGTAACAGAGATCATGTTATGACAACTTACAGCAAAGAACCCTCATCAATTTTGTTATGTATGAGTTCATACAGAAACCTAGCATGGAGCCAAGACAAATGAAATATCACAGATATTACAACTTGCAGCAGAAAATCCTCACAAAAATAAAATAAAAAATATGGCACAGAATCTGAAGTAAATATGGTATCCATATGCATAATAACTTCCAGCAAGGGCAAAACGTTGAGAAATGGTAAGTGAGTTCAAAATAAGTGGAAACCCTCATAGAAAATCATAGATCTAAGGTTGTATTACAAACATTCTTCCAGATTAAAACCCGTATGGAGAAAAGTGAAAATAGCAAGCTCATGGAGATATCATTAGAACCCACAAGACGGCTAAGGTGTTTTCCAGAAAGAACAACTAAAAATAACCAGTCAGCATGTGATTTTTTATACCCATGAAATAAAGAAAGCTCACAAGAAAAGAAGAGGGAAAGATCTCTTACAACAACCAACAGAGGGCCACGTTTTTGTTTTTGTTTTTGTTTTTGTTTTCAAACAACAAAATGGGTCTATTGGTGTTCCCACTTCCAGCTTGTTGATTCAGACCCTGTGGCCAAATGATTTTAGGGCGTCCGGTAAAGCCCAGCAGAGGAGAAGAAAACCACAAGAGAAAAAGCAGTTTGAGCTTTAAACAATACCAAATCACCAGTCGGCGGCCTGAAAAACCTTTCATTCTTCATGCTAGGGTTTGAGAATGCACCAGACATCTTCCAGAAAGAGCAATTACATCAGTAAACAACATCTATCAGCAAGAAAATATCAGATTATATGCAGGCCGCTAGGGTTTGAAAACCCTCACCCACGTTTTCTTCCATCTTCCTTTGTTTTTTCATCAAGGCATTTGAAATGACAAATTAAACCCTTGCTTTCCTTTTTATCAAATCTTCAATTGATTTGAATGATATTTCGGGTCCATGCAAGAGGCAAATATGGAGTCGTTTTTCTTTTTATGCAAGTTTATAAAATAATAACATAGACTTTATTTCCTAAGTGTCTATGTTATTAGTTTAAAAAACTTATTATTATTGCTTTCCATATTTAATGCTATTACTTCTCTTTAGTTGAAAATTTATATATCAACTAATAGATAATAATAAGTTTAAAATGCAATTTAATAATGATACCAAATAAAGAGGGAGAGTTTTGAGATATATTCATATGGGAAAGTTGCATTATAATATCAAGTTCAACTGACAGTGTCTAACAGTTGAGAGGGCCTTAATATTTTTTAATGCCAAATTTGAAGGGGCAGTCTCAGTTGATATTTTTAGAGGCCCAGTTCAGATTGAGGAGTTTAGAGTGCATTATGGAGTGATTTGTGGCAATTTGAGGGTCTTTTTTAGACTTTTCTTATGCATGGATGGTAGAAGCTCAGTTTGAGATATTTGGAGCATATTTTTCGAGTTTTTAGAGGTTCTTGATAATGAGTTAACTCATTCTTTCGACCCAGATTTCCTGTTTTGAGGCAGTTGGTATTGTTGTTATATACTCCTCTTATTTTTGAGGAAGGGGTTGAGATTTTGAGAGAAGAAGGATGCTTATGTGATTTTGTCCTTAGTATCTTTTTCTTCATTATTCTGAGCTATTATGCAGATGTATTATTTTTTGAGCCTTTGATTGGAATAAAGTTTTCATTTGAACCAGTTTTGGAGTGAAAGATTTGGTTGTATGCTTCAAGGTGATTGGCGTTATTCAAATTGTGTTTTTATTGATAGACCTTTCTGAATTATGTCTTGTCTTGCATCTTCCTTATCTAATATCTGTTTCATAGGTTTTGAGTTGTGTTTCCATTATTGATATATTCGATCGTGATTAGTTTCCTTTCGTATATTTTCAAGTTCGTAAACCTTCTCTTAAATTATTGATATGAATTAGCAGACCTTCAAGTAGGGGTTTTTGTGATTATCTGTTTAAAAAACTTTCACTGTGTCTCAGGTATAATAGTACTTTGTGTTATCAATCTTGGTGTATCACTTTATTTTAAATCTTTTAAGCTTTTCATGTTCAAGGTTGTCTTTTTACCCTTTTCCATATAAGTTTTCATGTCTCCATTAGTACAAGTAAGGTATCAGATATATCATACAGGAAATGACCTAGAATTTGGAGGTTCAACCAGGTCATAGGTTACCCACAACTTTTGATTGATCCAATGTTTCTCCAAAATCACTGCGAGTTTTAGGACTTAAAGCAAATTAGGGTGCAGATTTTGGAGATAACAATACCAAATGTCGAAAACCAAGGTAAAACATAGAACGAAAATGTGGAAATAATTTTTGCAGCCAAATAAATCGTACAGCAATAGATTACTGGTGGAAATGGATAACAAAATAAATGCAAACCACAACTCAAGGTTCCAAGAATTACGCAGAGAATTCAGGAAAAAACTCCACTTTATTCTCGACTTATGGTTTGCATTTATTTTTTTATCAATTTTCATCTCTAATCTGTTGCTATTTGTGTATTTGGCTGCAAAAAATAGTAGTATATTTTGGCTGTATGTTTATGCTATTTTCAACAAGGCTTCGACAGGTATGAAAGGGGGTCAAATTAGCTATATCACCTGGTTTCACATGACTAGAAGTGGAAGGGGATTCCTGTTAGTGATTAATGGTTTGGGTTAAAACCATCCACAAGATTGGAGTTTGAACAACATTTAGATGAAGTTTATGTTTTCTGCTGTCATTTTGTGTATGTCCTTTTCCCAAAAATAGAATCTCCAGAAATAGTATGTTGGGACAAGGCTTTGGCAGCTATTAAAGGGGGTCAAATAAGGTATCTCATATGGTTTCAAATGACTAGAAGTGGAAGGGGATTCCTCTTATTGATTAATGGTTTGGGTAAATAACAATCACATGATTGGAGTTTGAACAACATTTAGATGAAGTTCATGTTTTCTGCTGTCATTCTGTGTATGTCCTTTTCCAAAAATAGAACTCCAGAAATAGTAAGTTGGGACCATAGCGCATATCAGGAAAATAATATTAATTTTGTTATCTATTTGTTCTGATGCAAATCTGTATTTCTTGAACCAATAGATATTGAATTAACATCCTCATTTGGTTGGCATGGTTTTTTAGAGGTTTCCGTGGCATCTTGAATTGTTGTGACAGTTATGGCAACTCATTGGTCACACATGGCAGTTTTTTATGACAGATGCCGAAATTGATTATTTCCTTCACATGCAAGCATGCGCCAGTTTGAGTTGTGGGATTTGGGTGCCCAATTTAAGTTTGGAAACTGATTTCATATATGTATGGATTCGGCTCCATTTTGGATCATTGAAGTTGCAGACTTTTCTAAGCCTTGGCTGGCTTGTTTCTCCAGTGGCTGAGAAAACATTGGAGGAAGAGACTACAGAATGAGAGTTTAAAGGTTTCCTGGTGATCTAGGGACAGGAATCAGAGGATTATTGGACGATCTAAGATGGGAGTCAAGGATTGAATAATCTCATTTCAGACTTTGTCACTGTGCTGAATAATTAAGATTTTCTTTAGATTAAGTTGTAAAGAGCCCAAGCTGGCTCTAACTGGCAATGCTGAATGATATGATGTTTTTCTGTTTTTTGCTTTTTTGTGTTTTCAGAAACACACACACTCACATATAATATCTGAGTTACCAGATTCTCTCCTCGACCTAGGAATTCCTAGTTCCATTCTCTAAAAAGGCTGGTCCTTGTCAAATTCTGTCAAAAGTGTGCCACAGAGACCGAATTTTGCTGCGAATTCTCTCAGAAGAACCCTAGCAGAATTCAGGCGACTTTGGTTTCCAGCATAGGAAATCGAACAAAATAAATTAGACTGAAAAAACACCCTTTTGTTTACTATTTCAAAAAGTTTTTAATGTCAAATTAGACTCAAGCACATTGTTGGTTCCTCAAATTGTTGGTCGGATTCCTATGAGTCTTGACCACTCAATGCTGGGAAATCTGACACAATTTGGCCAACGGACAGGTTTGATCCTTTGAGGACTAAATACCCTTGCTCTTCATGCCCTGCAATGCCTAGGCCCGTACACCTTCACAATAACTGCTCACAATGATTCAATACTTTTGAATGCAGGCTTTCTGGATGATGTATTGAGATGGCAAGTAATTCTTAAGTAGAAATCTGTTAATGTTTTTATAGTTTCAGTCGGATAAAACTTAAAGCATAAATTTAACAAATAACTCCTTGATTAATATTATAGATTATGATAATATCCATTCGTCTCATATATCTTTATTTCTAACTAGATATATCCTAAGTCACAAGGTTCGAGTTCGAGTTCGAGTTTGTCAACTATAAAATTTGGATGAAGTTCGACAAGGCAAAAAAGTCGAAAAAAATTTGACATTAAATTCGCCTTATATAAATTTAATATTTTAAAAATATAAATAATATATCTATAAAAATATCAAAATAGATTAACATTTATAAAATATAAACCATAGTAAATCATTCTATATAAAGAAACACAATTTATAACTCGTAAAACTTTATAAATAATCTACTTAATTTAAACGAATTGAAATAAACTTAAAAATATTCATAACTTTTATAAGTTAAAAAAACTAATTAATTATTTATATTTTTTAATTTTATATACTCTTGATTCACTATCATAAAACTAAAAATTAATAATATTTGATTTTTAATTCACTATCTTAAAACTTAAAATTACTAAGTTTTATAGACCGTGATTAAATCTCTTAAAGAAGACTTGTGAAAAATTGATGCTACTGTGCGGGATGAAGTGGTGGTTGATTTTGTGAGAAAAGCTGCCAACGGGTTGATGAATGTGATGCTCATCTATTGAACTCGCTCCTTTTACAGCGCAGAAGGAAAAACATATTGAAACAAGAACAATCGCTGCAATTTTTTTTAGCTCTAGTTTTAGTGACTGAACAAGCTATGGTTTCCGGCTTTTTTTATTCGTAGGCTAACCCTCTATTGAACCAGGGGATTAAAAGACCTAAGGAAACGCTTTAGAAAAATACTTCATGAAAAAACTACCTGACTGCCATGCGAATTTGATACGCATTTTTGAAGAATTTTCTACCGCTATAAGATGCTCGCCGAATTTCAAACATCAAGCCAGAAATTGGCGAACCTTGTGACATAGGATATATCTATATATTACACCCATTATATATATATATATATATATATATATATATATATATATATATATATATATATATATATATATATATATATATCACTTTATATTTTTGCCTCTATTCAAACCGATAAAAGTTTTTCATGCATGAGCATGTTAATGTTGACTTGTACTCTGTCCAATCGATCATGACAATCTCATATTCACGTGAGCACATGTCTTATTCTGTCTGACATGTTACTAGTCGTGGTTGTTTGGCTGTGGTTATTCTTTCCTTCATAGTGCTTAGTATTGCACTTGTTATTAGCACATGAACTTGTGATCTATTAACTACTCAAACCTTGTTATGTTTGTGCGTCGTTATTTTGTTAATTAAATCATGCTGTCACATCCATCGGGTGAAATGGTATGTGTAGGGTTACAACCCTTTTGGGATATGTTATATATATTATTAGTTGCCTTCTCTTTTGAAAAGAATATAAAATATTCAATGTTATAACAAACGGAGGGATATTAAATATAGATATTTATAGAAATATATTAAAGAACTTTCAAATTATAATAATCCGATCAAATCAACATGGTATCAGAGCTGGTCTAAAGAGAGATCAGATCAGATTATTAAAATTATCATAGTTTAATTAAATCACACTATTTCAAAATGGTAAACGGCATGAGTCTCGAAGAGAGACTTGAAGGTGCTTCTAATTTCAAAGCATGGAAACTACGAATTATGCTATTCTGAAAAAGCATGATTTATTAATTATTGTGAGTTCTCCTAAACCTTAGGAAGACAATGAAAAGAATCAAAGGGAAAAGAACAACACAAGAGCAATGGAGTTATTGGTAGATGGAGTGAAAAATCACTTACTACCTATTATCACCAAGGTGGATTCTGCATGTGATATGCTAAAAGCACTAGAAGACATGTTTGAAGTCAACAACACAAGTAGGCGTCTTACTCTAAAGAATCAACTTGCTACAATAAAAATGAATACAAGAGAAACCATTACCTCATACCTTATGAGGATAACAGACTTAAGAAACCAACTCTTGACAATTGGTCACATTTATGATAATAAGGAGTTGACTATGGTAACATTAAATGGACTCCCTACGTCATGGGAAAATTTTAGACAAGGAGTATGTGCTCATTCCAAACTCCCGAAATTTGATCGACTAAAGGCCGACTGCATCCAAGAAGAATGTAATCTAAGATCCAAAGGAATTAATAATGAATCCAAAAATGAAGACTTTTAGGCTCTCACCACTAAATTAAAAAGGGAAAGTATTCGCACAAGAGACAAAGGGACTACTCCAAAGTACAATGTTACAGATGTGACAACTATGGGCATACTGCAACAATATGTCCTGACCGACTTAAACATCAAGCCTCTTTCGTTGAATTCGTTAATCCAAACTTGAATTTAGGGAGTTATCCTTTCTAAAATGAGTTAATGTAATATTGGTTTAAGAGGGAGTTCAAAATCAATTATCATTCACTGTCAAGATAAAACTTGGTATGTTGTTATTATTGAGAAGAATATCAAAATATTTGATAATTGTACTAATGAATTATTTTTAAATAGGCCCTATGTAAATCATAATGTAATAACTCTGCTTGGCTATAGCTTTAACAAATACTAATATGTCTGACTTTTGACATTACTTCAAAACATTTAACATACAATGCCAATATTATTGAAAAGAACTCCAAGGCTGACTTAATCACATTCACCAAGATTAGACAATTTTTTAACAATACTGATGATGACCAAGCTCAATTCAATGGCAACGATACATTTGCATTTGATTTACTTTGCCATGTAACTTCAAAAAAACTAAGCTACTTCATATTTATCTCTCAATTCAATTTATATCAGCATTGAAACAAATTACATCTCAGAATTTCACACACTTTCTTCCAAGCAACAACAATGACAGAAATGGAAGATGCAAACTTTAAGAAATTGATCCACAAGACTCAAATTCCAAAACTACTATATCTCAGCAGTAGGTTGGAAAATAATCAGTGCCAACAATTAATCTTTTCCTTAGCCATAGTAAAGTAGTAGGAGAAATGGCCAATTGTATACCTCAGCATAATTGCCAATGCAAACTCATAACAAAATCTCAGATTTGAATCTACAATACTTCAGCTGTAGATCCATTGGAAAAACTTAGAATTTAGACCCTTATACTTCAGCAAGGGCACAAAAATCAGAATTCAAAAAAAACGCCACAAATGCATCAAAAGAAAATAAAATATCCAAGCATGCTTTTCTCAACAAATGAGCTTGTATTTATAACTTTCAAATTCCCTTTTGTTGCCAAAATGTAACTACACTCAAGAAGCTTCACCACACAACATTAATTAGAAGCTTCCTTTAGATTCTCTCACTTGACTTGGCTCATGGTCAAGCAAGGGTTGCTCATGTGGATGATGATGCACAATCATTGCATTCAGAGGATGCAAAAGGAGGAGAGGTTCTAGTTAATGAAAGGGTCTTACTACATGGTGAGATTGAACTTGGACAAAGGAGGAGTTTGTTTCGTACTAGGTGCAAGTGTGAGAGTAAATGTTGTGATGTGATTATTGATGGTGGAAGCACTGACAACTTGGTGTCAAAGGAGATGGCCTCAAAGTTAAAGCTCAAGAGGGAGAAACACCCCCAACCCTATCGGATTGCTTGGGTGAAGGATGATCATAAGCTCCTGGTTAGTGAACAATGTTTGGTAAAGTTCAAGATTGGGAGTTACGATGATGAGGTTCTCTATGACATCATTCGAATTGATGTCTGCCATTTATTGTTGGGAAGGCTGTGACAGTTTGATAGGCATGCTGCACATGATGATCATGCAGATATATACTTTCTGACAAAGGATGGAGTTTGCCACAAACTGAAGCCCTTGATAAAGGAAGGTGAAAAGGTATGCAGTAGTACTAGGGTATGTCTTGTTGATGAAAGAAAATTTCTGTAAGGCATGAAACATCAGCATATGTGTTATGCTTTGATTCCTAGAATAGATAAGGAAGGTAGTAGTGAAATTCCACTTGAAGTTTTAGGTCTATTAAGTGAGTATGGAGATGTCATCTTTGATAATGTTCCAAAAGGGTTGCCACCAGTAAGGCAAATCAATCATCAAATAGATTTAATCCCTGGAGCAAGTTTGCCTAACAAGGCTGCTCATAGGATGACTCCTACTAAAATTGAGGAGCTAAACAGACAAGTTTAGGAGTTGTTGAGGAAAGGTTTGATTCGAGAGAGCCTGAGTCCATGTGCAGTACCTGCAGTGTTGGCACCAAAGAAGTATGGAGAGTGGAGAATGTGTACAGACTCTCAAACTATAAATAGAATAACCATCAAGTATCGGTTTCCTTTGCCAAGAATGGATGATCTTATGGATTGTTTGACTGGAGCACAGTATTTCACAGAGATAGATCTCAAGAGTGGCTATCACCGGATATGGATACAAGAGGGTAATGAGTGGAAGACTGCATTCAAGACTAAGGAGGGTCTATATGAGTGGTTAGTCATGCCCTTTGGACTGACCAACGCGCCAAGCACCTTCATGCGGCTTATGAATGAGGTACTAAAGAAATTCTTGGGAAAATTTGTTATTGTCTATCTGAATGATATTTTAATTTTCAGCAAATCTTTGGATGAACATTTATTGCACATTCGTAGTGTCCTTGAAAGGTCAAGGGAAGAGAAATTGTTGATTAATTTGAAGAAGTGTAGCTTTGTCTAAAAGGAGCTAGTCTATTTGGGGTCTGTTGTATCAGCCGAGAGTCTCAAAATGGACCCAGAGAAGGTAAAGGTCATCTTGGAATGGCCTACTCCAAGATCTGCTACTGAGGTGAGATCATTCCATGGCCAGGCTAGTTTTACAAGAAGTTCATTAGGAATTTCAGCAGCATATGTGCACCCTTGACTGAAACAATGAGCGGGAATAGAAGAGTTCAAGTGGACTACAGGGGCTGCAAGGAGTTTTGAATTGTTGAAGAAAAGGGTGACAGAGTAACCTGTGTTGGCACTTCTTGATTTCAATAAAGTGTTCCAGGTGGATTCCGATGCTAGTGGTAGTGCTATTGGGGCTGTATTTAGCCAAGAAGGTAATCCTATTGCCTATTTTAGTGAAAAATTGAATGATGCAAAGAAGAAGTATTCTGTTTATGATCAAGAGTTCTATGCAATAGTTCAAGCCTTAAAGAAATGGAGGCATTATTTGTTGCCAAAAGAATTTGTCTTGTATACTGATCACCAGGCATTGCAGTATCTAAATAGCCAAGATAAATTGAATAAGAGACATTTGAAATGGGTAGAGTTCATGCAAAGCTATACATTTGTGTTGAAACATAGAAGTGGAAGGTCTAATAGGGTTGCAGATGCATTAAGTAGGAGACAATTGTTACTAACAGTAATGCAGGTTGAAGTGGTTGGTTTTGATGAACTCAAGAATCTGTACCTTGAGGATCCTGGTTTTGCAGAAGCATGGAAGGCTTGTAAAGAACCTGTTACTCTAGAGAGGACCAGGTGGCTAGATTACTTGATTCAGGATGGTGTGTTGTTCAAGGGCAGTCAATTGTGTATTCCAAGGAGTTCTATGAGGGAGAACTTGATCAAGGAGAAACACAGTGGAGGGATGACATGACACTTTGGTTGGGATAAGTCCATTGCCATTATCAGAGAACATTATTTTTGGCCTCAATTGTCCCAGGATGTGAAGAAGTTTGTGTAGAGTTGTAAAGTATGTCAAATAGCCAAAGGATTTAGTCACAATATTGGATTCTATTAGCCATTGCCTGTTCCATCAAAGCCTTGGGAGGACATAAGTATGGATTTTGTTCTTGGATTGCCAAGGACACAAGGAGGTCATGACTCAGTGTTTGTGGTTGTTGATAGGTTCTCCAAGATGGCATGTTTCATTCCATGCCACAAGACTCATGATGCAATACATATTGCAGATTTGTTTTTTAGAGAGGTGGTAAGGCTACATGGCCTACCAAAGAGTATTGTTTCTGATAGAGATACTAAATTTCTGGGGTATTTCTGGAGGACATTGTGGAAAAGGTTGAGGACAGAATTGAAGTTCAGTTCTACACATCATCTGCAGATTGATGGACAAACAAAAGTAGTAAATAGAAGTCTGGGCAATTTGTTGAGGTGTTTAGTAGAAGATATAAGCCCAAGGGATGGGATTTGATTCTACCACAAGAATAATTTGCTTACAATAATTTTGTAAATAGGAGTATTGGTAGATCATCATTCCAAATTGTGTATGGGAGTAGTCCAAGGACTGCACCAGAGTTGAGGAAGATGGAGCAAGGGGAGAGGATAAGTGCTAAGGTAGAAGAATTTGCTGAACATGTCAAGAACCTACATGAGGAGGTACATGCACATATTACCAAGATGAACCAACAATATAAGGCTAGGGTAGATCAAAAGAGGAGACATAAGGAGTTCCAAGTAGGGGATCTGGTTATGGTATACTTAAGGAAGAAACAATTTCCAGTGGGTACCTACAACAAGCTGAAGATGAAGAAATTTGGCCCCTGCAAAATTTTGAAGAAACATGACTCCGGAAATGCATATGAGGTGGAGTTGCCAGATGGGATTCACATTTCTCCTATTTTCAATATTGCAGACTTAACAAAATATCATGATGATGGTGCGGATGAGGGGTTGATGCTGGAGCCATGTCTAATTCCTACTTTTGCAAAGGAGGAGATTGATGAAATTATGGATAGTCATGTGGGTTGAATTACACGAAACAGGCAGTATGAAGAATACTTGGTGAAGTGGAAAGGACAACCAATAGAAGACTTAACTTGGATATCCGCAACGGAGGTTGCCCATTTGGGTTTTCCTCTACTAGCTATAAAGTGATAGGGTCATTTTTCAATCTACCCTGGGTGTCTGATGTAGGAGCATCCAATGGTGTAAGGGCAATCCTGTATCACCCAAAAATATGCTTAGTGGGAGTTTCTGTTTAAAGTGTTTTCATTTCTAGATAGCTATTTGGGTCAAATAAAGATTCCAACTCTCATAGTTCCACTATTGGTTTTTTGGGCTAGAGTTTTTGAGTACCATGGGATACATGCCAATGCAGAAAATGAGTTATTTTGTAATTGAGCCATAGTTATGATGGGTAAGAGGGATGATTATACAAAGTAACGTGAATCGGAATCGTATCGGAATTGGCACGGCCGAATCGAATCGTGAATCGGGGGTGAATCGGCGATGAATCGGCAAATTTGAAAAAACTTTTTAAATGTAAAGATTTTAACAATTTAAGACTTATTTCATGCATCCTTTATTGAATATAACTTAAAAACACTATAACATCATTAAATAGAATCTAACATACATAAACATGAAACATAAAATCCATCACATACGTAACTATGTTATCATTATGTACTAAAATGTAAATTGTACGCTAGCTGAAGTAAATAAAAATCAAATGATCATAATGATTCAAATCATAGAATCAATAAGATGAAATCATGAAGATCTATAAGACATCAAATCATAAATGTATGTATAAATCTAAGATGAAGATCCATGAAAGTTTGAAACATATGTCTATCAGTGATTCAGTATCACTATCAATATCTATACAGTGTAAACAAAATATAAAAACAAGGCTCCAGCTCAAGCCTTATCATCCTCATCATCATCCTCTAGCTCTGCTGCAGCCTCAACCTCAGCCTCTGAGTATCCAGTTTGCTTATGAGAAAGTCGTGTAAGGTAGGTCCTAGAGGACCGCCGAGCCATGTCCCCTGCATGGGCAATGGGCTCATGAATAACGTTGCTAGGGCCTGCGTCTATGCGTGCGCGTGTGCGTCTACCAATGCCTGAATGTGCTCTAGCTGCCTCCTCTACCCTGGCCACAGCCTCAGCCTCTGCATCCACTTGGTCAACCCACGTGCGGTCTTCCTCAGTGAAGACTGGGTCCACGGTCTCTGTGATCCACTCTGATTCTGGATCAATCTCCTCCAGAATGATCGGAGAGGAGTCAGCGCCCAAAATCTGTCTGATCTTAAGACGAAGGTTGTAATGAACAAAGACAAGATCATTCAACCTCTGCACTGTCAACTTGTTTCTCCTCTTCGAGTGGATGTGCTCGAACATGGACCAACTGCGCTCACATCCAGAGGTGCTGCTCGGCTAACTCAGAATGCGGATGGCAATTTTTTGAAGGTTTGGGGTTGTGGCCCCATACATTTGCCACCATCTATCTGAAATAAGGAAAAAACAAAAACAATTAGTCTCATTTACAAATTACAACTCTAAAATTAATGCATTATATAATCAACTTTAAGTTTAGAATCTAGATTCATGAACATTGAATATATTATTTAATTTTTACGTGGCTGTAGTGTTGTCTGAGCATTTATGGCCATCCTGCCAGAGAAAAGTGGCCCCTCCTTATTGTTGAACTGGTCTAGCTCAACAATCGCAGCAACGCTATTTTCATCGCTACTCAATCTCTGAATCACTGTGTATAAGCCAGTGAGAACCTCCGCATCCGCCTTGAACTCAGGTGGAAACGAAATGCCGGATTCAGATAGTAAGCTGCTGCATGGATGGGTAGATGGAGCTGATTCTGCCATCTCCTATCGATGATGTCCCAAATAGGGCCATACCTCTCTTGCACTCCTGCATATTGGGCTCTGATGGCCTCCTTGGCCCTATCCATGCCCTCATAAATATAACCCGTAGAGGGCTTCTCCCCATCAACAGTTCGTAGCAAAGCTACAAGGGGCTCAGTGACCTACATATGAAGTAAAACAAAAAAATTGAGTCAAAACTTAAATATAAAATAATATAACTTAAAGTAAAAGCAAAATACTAAATGTTAAATTGCAATAAATTTACCTTAAGGATTTCTCTAGCGGGTTTCCAAAAACCATCCTCATCAAATATGCAATCCGCCACATCTAACCCTACAGTGGTCGTAGCATAGGAAGAGCAAATCCACTCCTGCCCAACAAACATGCTCCTCAATCCATCCCTTGATGTCAACAAGGACTGCAAGGTGATGAAATTCGAGGCAAACCTCGTGATACCTGGGCGAGCTAACTCCTTGCCTTTTGTGTACTTCCTCATTGTGCTAAGGATAAATGCATGATTATAAATGAATTTGCATATGTTTTTTGCCCTTTCCACACATGACTTGACAAACTCAAGTTTGCCAATTTCGTCCAACATGAGGTCAATGCAGTGTGCTGCACAAGGGGACCAAAATATGGTGGGGTGCCTCTCCATCAAAAGTTTACCTACAACAATTTTAAGTCAATTAGAAACTCAAATTTCAAAATTCAAATAAATTTATTTTCAAAACTTGCAAAGTTAAAAGTTTACCTGTTGCAACATAATTTGCTGCATTATCCGTCACCACTTGGATCACATTTTGTTCCCCCACCTCTGTTATAACTTCCTCAATAGCCTCACATAAATATGTGGCATTTTTCACATGTGCGGAAGCATCAATGGATTTTATAAACATGGTATATCCTACAAGTAACAAAACAACGAATTATAATATTAAATGGATCATTAACGAATTAGCATTCAACAAATCAAAATTTACAATGTATGTAGGAAAGTAGAATGATCAATCACCTCTACAGGATACAAGAAAATTGAGGAGTGTTCTATTCCTCCTATTGGTCCAACCATCAGTCATGATGGTGCAACCCTTTGCAATCCATTCCTTTCGGTTCTCCTCGAGGTCAACCCTCATGTCCTCTACCATCTCATCCAGGAGGTATCCGCTCAACTCAGCCTCAGTTGGGGCTTTAAACCTCGGACCAAAAATAACTACCGCATCTATCATATGTTGCCAATAAGGAGCCCTGCCACAAATAAAAGTTTAGATGTCAAAGACTCAAATTATAAAACAAGTAGATATAATTAAAGTTTTACTTTTACTTCTAATTTTAACTTTAAAGAAAACAAAGAAAAAAGAATCAATTACTTGGCTGCAATAAATGGAATGTTGCAAAAGTACCAAAATTTGCATATCTCCTTTTTGGCAGCATCGTGAATCTCCTTGTTCAAACCCATGCCCTCAAGTGTGGATTGGGAACCAGGAGTAGTGCGGGGCACAAAGTAACTATCCATTCTGTTTTTCCACACTCTAGGCTGCAATAGGTTGGTGTGGGACTCTTTCTCAGTATGTGATCGACTAGCACTAGCACTAGCACGAGCAGAAGAACTAGGATAAAAAGGAGGCCTAGAAGAACCCTCTCCAACACAACCTACGGATGCGGAAGTTGATGCAGATGCGGATGTGGATGCGGGAACATGGGAGCCAATACCCCTTAACCCTTCAACTTGCATTTTCCTATTTGCTTTGTCTTTTGCAATTTTTTCTAATGCCATTAAGCAAGTGCGTTTTGCCTCAGGAGTTTGGTGAGTGCAAACTGTAACATCGTGTCCAGGTATAGCAGCAATGTGGAATTTCAATCTATAAATACCCCCGGAAGTTATTTTTTCTTTACAAAACATGCATTTTGTTTGATATTTGGTTCTTCCACGAAACTCTTCATTATATTTTCAACATTCATCTTTTTTACCCATTGGAATTTGCGAAAAATGAGAGCAAAGGCTGCTGCAATAAATTTTTTAGTGTAAAATATCAAAGTTTGAAGCTAATAAAAATTAGAAAACAACAAACCCTAGCTTGCAACTTAGTAAAAATAAAGAACATTCAAGATATACACTAAAATTCTTGAAAACTATAGAAATTTAACAAAAAATGCATAATACACTAAAAATTTAACAAAAAATGCATAATACACTAACTTACAAGAAAAAAATAAGCACTTACCTCTTGCAAATGAGTTGAGGAGTGTTGATATTGGCTCCTTAATGCTCCCAAAGCAATTGATGGGCTCCCCAAATGGCCTGTTGATCTCTTTGGTGCTCCTCTTTCTTGCCGGTTGGAAACCTATGGCTTTTCTTTTCTCTTCTTCTCTCTCACTTTTCCTCTCTTCTACTCATGCTTAACAAATAGAAGGCCCTTTAGGGTTATAACAAAGAGAATAGGTCAAAAACAAAGTGAAAAAAACAAGTGATTTTAAAAAAAATTTCAACTTCACTTTTTACATGCCACGGGCGATTCATGGCCGATTTTTAAAAGTGATTTTGGCGATTTTTACATGGTGATTCATGGCCTAGAAATCGGCGATACTGATTCACGATGCAAAAAAAATCGCCCAGCATGAATTTGGTCGCAGAATCGCCGATTCAGGCGATTCTCGTTACTATGTGATTATATTTGTAATTTAAAGCACTCTAGAAAAAGAATTAGGTCAAAAGGCTTTACGGTTTGAAAGTTATTGTAGTTTTAAGTTGCCTAGAGACCTCTTAAGAGCGCTTCAAAGTTAGATTTGAGGCATTAAACGGCCTCGTATGGGCTCGAAAAATAGGGGTCAGTGGAGCTGGTCCACATGGCTATAGAGCACTTGGAGAGCTTTTCGGAAATGTAAACGGTTCGTCAATCAGAGTCTCGGATCAAAAATTATGCCTCCCAGAAGTTGGACTACCATTTCTAGATTCTTCTAATTTTACACCGACTTCTAACATGATTTCTAGAACCTTCTGTATCGGCGATGGATGCCAAATGACATATTCTAGAATGTATTCCTAACCCTAAACCTAATTGGGGTTTATTTAAGAACATTTCTGGCATTGTAAAGGCAGTTCTTGTTGGAGTTTGGGAGAAGGTATTGGAGGAAGATTTTCTCCAGATTCAGACAACCTTGTAAGCCCATAGGGCATGTCTTAGAGTTTATTTTCAGTGTACTGAATGTAATAGCAGATCACTTTTGATAATAATATTTTCCTTTTCCTATTGTGTTCATTCTAGTCTTGGGTTGATGCACAACTTCATTCTTCAAATGCTCAGATCAAAACCATTATACCTCAGCAATGGAATTGAAATCACCAAATTTAGAAGCCCTTACAAGAGACAATTAAAAAAAAAAAGACAATTGGATGATTAATTCTCTCAATTGGAGCCATATTTATAACCACAATTGTGCAACTTGGCTTCATCATCACATCTCGCACTTAAGAGGCTTCAACTTTACAATTCCAAATTATAACATAAAGTAACTTAAAGTGAAATAATAATAATGAAGCCTCAATAATTAATTCAAATTTCATATTATGAACTCCATCAATAAATACCTTAATCCAATGCAGTGATGACCACCTGCCAGTGCCACCAACTACGCTGCCAAATATTGCAGCTGCCCAAAATAGAGTTACTATAAATAGCAAGTCTACGATCGAGATCCTCAAATCTCATTGTTAGCTCACAAAGGTCGCAATGATGAACTGACCTAGCCAACTGCAAAAACCATGCTAAAAATGGGGACATTACAACCCTCCCTCCCCAAGATTGCTTGTACCCAAGCAATTTGGCAATACACCATACTCCAACCTTAACCCGAATCCCATAGGAAGAATCACATGACATCCTTGTCAACACTAAACCATCTCCATACCAACATCATCAGGGCAAGCATCATAACCTATAAGACCACACCCAAGACTTGTGCTGTTGATGTAGGAATCAAAGCATAACAAGGAAGCAATTCCATAGGAGGTCTCAGTATGTCCTTCGCTGCACCAACCCAACCATCCTGCCAAACATCAGTCTTAGGTACAGACGAACTCTACACCCGATATAAATCCTGCACATGTGGGTCGAATATGAAGCTATGCACACTCATCACTATATATACCCTATCACCACTCTGATCATCTCCATCTAAATCATCAAGCTGCTGCAATGACTTCACCTCAATCTCTTCATGGTAAACCCACATGGCACAGTTTGCTGCTCCCTTCAGCCTCAATGTGCAAGTGTAACCTTTAGAGAAAGGCCCCTTGCACCAAAAGCAACGTTGTCTTCTCTTCAGATCCTCTGGAGAAGACCCATCAATCTTCCCAAGTATTTCCCCTTGTTTTCACTAATTGGTGGGTACTCCTCATCAACAGGCGGAGGGGTGGAAGACTTTAGAGCAAACTTGCCCCAAGAAGATGCCTCAAGATCTCTCGCTTTCCGCATAGCCTCCTGAAGAGTAGATGGGTCCAATGACTTAACCTACCTATGAAGGGGCTCAATTTTGTCTTCTCAGACTTTCTCAAGAAGACTCATTTATCTTCCTTGTTGATTTCCCCTTGTCCTCACTAACTAGTGGGTGCTCCTCGTTAACAGGCGGAGGGGTGGAAGACTTCGAAGCAAACTTGCCCCCAAGAAGATGCCTCAAGATCTCTCATTTTCCACATAGCCTCCTGTAGAGTAGATGGCTCAACCAATCTCTCCATAAACAACATCACTCACCTTCACTCGGATATATTATATACCATCACTGAGAGCCTATATTTATATTATATAAAATAATTAGTAGGAAGATTTTGGAACAAAATCTCTGTATATTTCAGCACAACTACACATTTGATCTCCCAGTGACCACCACCGCTTAACTTGAGCTTTTGCTAATGAAAGATAAAGTGGAATTTATGATGTTCTTGGAAACGAGGATTATGCATGAGGATGATCAGACTTATGAGCTGAGAAAATTGAAACAATTGTCCAAATAGTTAAAACCAACCAACCAAGTGGCATTACATAAGATGTACCTTCAAATATAGCTTATTACTTCCCGAATAAGATATAAAGGTACTAACAATCCTTATTGCAATGTAATGAATGTTACAATATATATTTGGCATTATTCACAACGAAGAATGAAGTGAACGAAAGAAGTAACATAAAGATATCCAAGAACATTTGATATAGATCAGGGAATATTATTTTGGAAGTATATATATTTTAAATAGAATTGATATTCTAATAGAAAAAGAAAGGAAGTTATAGGTAGTAGATAGTTTATAAATATATACAAATTGATTAGTGAAGTAGATCAGAAACAAACAAGAAAAACAGTAAGAAAGGTACAGAGAATACAGGACTCATATACCTAGTAACTTGTAGATATTATATCACACATAGTGTTTGGGAAGTGTATAAAACCAATAAGAAAGGAAACTCTTCAATCTACATCTGATACAAATAGACATAAACCACCAACACAGAAGGAAGGATCTACTGCTAAGGCTTATGCATCTTTGAAGTAAGTATATTATCTATTATAATAACTAGAATTCAATTGACTTTCATAATATCCACGGCTAGTCCCATCATCAGTCTAAGCTAGAAGGAATAAGTAGGGATACAATGTAGGGAAGGCCCTTATAAATCCAACCACCAGGTTATTCCGAGATAGGTAAGGATCAACATCCCTAAAAATGCCTTGAGGAAATGTCCAAGATGGGCTTAAGGGCTTGGATCTAGAAAAAACTTGAGGGAGACCATTGAGTTTGGTGTCGAAGCGACCTATTGTATCTTATCATTCCTTCTGCGCTAGAGTTATAACCAAGATATCACGACCTTCGCAATTCACATATAATTTATTACTAACTTACCTGTAAGGGTAGCCTTAGGAGAGAGAACAAAGGTGTATTGTGAGAGAGTCTAGTATAAATCCAGCCAATCAGTTATTCTATGAAAGGATAGGATCAACATCCCTGAGCGCCTTGTGGACACGTCCAAGAAAGGCTTAAGGGTTTGGATCTATAAAGACTTATCTGTTTACATCCTAAGTATTCTTCTCGACTAAGAATAATAATAAGAGCAAAACAAAACAAGCATCTCGCGCCACCTTGCGTGGATACATAAACATTGCCATTGAGGCCGAGGGGGCCAAAGTTTAGCTCTTGTACTTAGTATGGGATTGGCTTGGAGTAAATTATCTTGACTAACTTTTCTTTGAAACTTATATATACACGTGCGTACTAATGATCACTTGTGGTTGCAAGATTCTATTGAAGAAGTAAATTTTGTAAATCTTTTTCTTAACCCTAGTTTATTATTGTAAAACATTAATCAAGAATGCATGCATTATATGTTTGCATCATGTCTACTTCATGTCTTCATGCATTCATGTGTCTAATTTGTGTTTTCATGCATTGAGATGTATTCTCCATAAATACTTTGTGTCTTCTTGCATCCAATTTTATGCTTTGTATATAGGCTCCATGGGAGAAGTTATTTATAAATGGTCTTTGCTTGAGGACAAGCACAATTTGAGAAGGGAGGACTGTCATGTCCCTGGTAAGAACCTAATTATAACATTCTCCTCTTGAAGAAATATTTAATAAACAAATACAAATAATAATAATATATGATAATAACAAAATTATAATATTTTAATATAAAGTAATAATAGTACAAATATTATATATAATTATATATTTGATACAATTATAATATAAATATTATATATGATCATGTATTTAATATTATCATAATATGAAAATTAATAGGAACTTAACTATATAATAAATAAATAGATTTGCTACAATAAAATAATGATATAACATATATAATTAGTATAATATAATTATTAACAAGATAATATCATTTATGAAAAGACATGACTTTAGAAAAGAAAATTATATATATAGAATATTAACATTGAGAAAAGATCATTGAAAAATATGGAGAAATTCAAAGAGTATAAAATAAGTCTACAAGAAGTCTTATAGGGAAATATTAAACTAAAGTCCCTACAAGGGATATTACAATGAGGGTATTTCTGGTGCATAATCCAGTGGTCCCATTGATGTCAAGAAGTTGTTAAGAAGAAGATATTATTGATCAACATTGGAGTAGGATGCATACCATTACAATAAGGATTATTTCATGTCAGTAGCATAGTGATCTGATTCATGCACTTTCACAAGAATTAAAGCCTATTACAACTCTGTGGTCTTTCTGTTAGTGGGGGCTTGACCTTGTTGGAAAGATTCATCCTTCCTCATCCAATGGCCATAAGTTCATCATTACTACTATTGAGTACTTCACTAAATGGGTTGAAGCCATTCCATTAACTTACATCATTGGAAAGTGTTAGATAACTGAGAGGGGGGAGAATCAATTATCCTTAGGGTCTTTCAAACAATTCAAAACATCCATACACATGTTGACACCATGATTTTAACGTGGAAACCCAATTAGGGCAAAAACCACGAGGGACTAGTCACCCAAAATATTTTCACTTTTCTGAAGTGAGCTCGCTTAAGAGTCAACTCTATTAAAGGTTACAAAACACACTGTTAGGTGTAATGCTATTAGGGGATTTTCACCAAAGATCATCTAGACATTATCACCCTTCAATTAGTGGCCTGTTTAAAGGACTTACACATTCAATGGAATGTCACCATAGAAATGGATTTACAAATTAAGAATGTTAAGTCCACTCAGATAGGAGATTTTTTGTTCCTATGGTTAGAGAGTAACAGTCAAATGATTTGATAAAAATACAACTCACTTTGCTTGTTCATATCTCCATTCTGCTCGATATCTTTGCTCACCGACTAGCCATCACACTCAACTCTTCACTTCACTCCAACTCGCACTTTGATCTACTAGGTAGGATCTCCTTCGGCTCCTTTGCATCCACTTTCCTCTTCATTGAACCAACAACATTCCATCCTTGTCTCTTCCTTATTTAGATAGATTTTTATTGCTTCATCTCATGAATTAGGGTTCCCATTAATTATTCTCCTCCACACAATCTTAGGTTCATTGTATCTGCGCCAAATTACAAATCTTGCCAACTGTATCTTCTCTTTGGAACTTGTACCTTTTCTTGGATCTCAAAACTCTCCTTAAATCTTTATCATTAGATCTTTTTTGAAATTCTCCAGCCGTAGATCTCTCTAACAAACTCTATTCTTATCTTCGAATCTTCTGGAATAGTCTTGATCTTCACTTTATGTCGTCCCTTAACCAATTTCTCACAAATTGTTTTTCATTTACTGAATGACGTTCTTTCACCGACTTTCTCCATACCCGGTTAACCCTATGCTCAGTTAACACTTAACTTGCTCGGTCAACACTGTCTCCCTTATTTCACCTTTCATCCTCTTCATTTACCAACCACTATCTCCAGCTCAATATATCTTATCATTTCCCTCTCCAACTTCATTCCTTCTCTTACCGACCAAACTAACTTGCTTATACTTGATCTTAATACTTCATGAAATCATGCAAAACAATCAACCAACATTACACTGTCATAGACTGATTTATCAGTTGCCCATTTAGGTTCGCATACTTAACATCAATTCTTCATTCTCATCTTCATACTTTGCCTTCAACTTCTTTATCCAACATCATATCCTTTAGATGATTGCAACTTACATGAATTAGTAACATGTGAAATAACTTGACATCAATGACAATATAACAACTGATATGACTCTTTTACATATAATTTGAAGCTTTGTTCTGACCTTTATCTTTATTAGCTTCAACAATCTCCCTTTTACTTTATCAGCATCAGTTGTGCCCAACAATCTCCCCCTTTTCTCATTTATGGCAACACATTATGAAATAGACCATCAAATACAAAACATCGTCTTCAGCAGTACATTAGTTGTGTCCTCTTCAGTTCTGTCTTCATCAAGTTCTCTGATCTGTCTGCAACTTATATCTTCATTCATATACTCCCCCTTAGGACATACCTCATTCATTGTTCAGCTCTTTCTTCTACACGAATTACACATATTCTCCATTACTCACACATATTCTCCCCCTTTATTTCCTATACATATATACTCCCCCTTTACTTATTCTCTCCCAATACATCATCTCCTCCTTTGGCAATAATGCCAAAGGTAACAATAAGCTTCAGTTAGAAACTTATAAACCTTGTAGTTTATACCTTGTATCTTGCATGTATTGATCACTTCTTTTTCATTATAACATCTTCACAACTTTAGGAAAACCTAAAGAGTGAACTCATGCATCAAATCCAAACAAATATTCTGATAAAGCACAAATTGATGCAATCCTGCATCTTCACTTAGTGAACATTGGATAGGGGAAGAACCCCTAATTTACCTCTTAGATACTCAAATGTATCCTTAGGTAATGGCTTAGTAAATATATCAACAATTTGCTCCTTTTACTTCACATACTCCAATCTGACTTGTTTTTCTTGAACCTGTTTTCTCAAATAGTGATGCTAGATAGATATGTGCTTTGTCTTTGCATGCATCATCGAATTCTTTGATATGTTTGTTGCACTTGTATTGCCGCAATAGATTGTCATTGGTTCAATCACTTCCTTTTGCGTTCCTTCCAACAATTGTTTGATCATGAGTAGAGCAATTAATAACAGCAGCTACATATTCAGCTTCAGCAGTGGACTATGGGATACAACTTTGTTTCTTACTTATCCATATCACAAGCCTTTATCCTAAAAAGAAAAGTCCACCACTGGTACTTTTTCTGTTATTAACATTTCCAACCCAATCAACATTAGTATAAACTCTCAACTCAAAATCTCTATCGTTCTTGTACCATAAACCATAATACTTTGTTCCTTTCAAATATCTAAAGATTCTCTTCACAACAATCATGTGTCTCCTTAGGATTAGAAGAAAATCTAGCCACAATTTCTACAACATGAGTAATATTTGGTCTACTATAAACTACATACTGTGGTTTGTCAATCATAGATCTGTACAATGTTTGATTTACCTCTTTAGTGTCATCTTCCTTAGATAGTTTACACCCTGTGATCATTGTTAGGCCAACTGGTCTAGAGTCTTCCATGCCAAATCTCTTCAAGATCTCCCTGATATACTTGGATAGAGTTATGTATAGGCCTTCCTTCACTTGTTGAACTTGCAATCCAATAAAGAATATTATCTCTCCAAACATTGACATTTCAAACTCTTTCCTCATTTCATCAGCAAATGTTTTGCACATCCATTCATGTTCTCCATATATAATGTCATCAAAAAATGTTTCAGCAATTAGGATCTTATCATCAGGTTCACTTTTCAAGTACAGATTATTGTTCTCACTTGTTCTAACAAAATCAATCTTCATTAGATATGAATGCAATCTTTCATATTATGCTCGAAGTGCTTGATTCAATCCATATAGTGCCTTGTGTAGCTTATGAGCTATGTTCCTTTGAACAGGATCAACAAAGCCCTTTGGTTGTTCAATGTAAACTTCCTCTTCTAGTATTCCATTCAGAGATGCAGATTTGACATCCGTCTAATAAACTTTGAAACCTTTGAAAGCAGCATATGCAAGTAATATCTTCACACCATCTAGTTTAGCAACAAGTGCAAATATTTCTCCATGATCAATATCTTCTTCTTGTGCATAATCCTTGCAAACTAGTCTAGCCTTGTTCCTTGTAACTTCTCCATTTTCATTCAACTTATTTCTGAATATCCACTTAGTACCAATCACATTCTTGTCGTTGGGTCTCGGTACCAATATCAATGTATTTTGTTTTTTCTATTTATTCAATCTCCTCATTCATAGCATTAGTCCAATCATCATTATCCAATGCATCTTTAATTGTTCTAGGTTCAAATTTACAAATCAAGCATGTATTCTCTCTCAACTTACTTCTTCTCAGTATTCCAACATCTTTGTCTCCAATGATTTGGTTCAGTGAATGGTTCCTTCTGGCATATTTTGGTAGGACAGACTCAGTTCTCTGTGGTTCTGCATTATCTCCACTCAGTGCATGCTCAAGATGTTGCTTGGTTTCAGGTGGTTGTTTCTTTGTGACTTCAAGTTGTAGCTCGACAATGTACTCCGTTAAGTATTAGGAACACCTTGCACATAGACAAATCTATTGTAATCTCCAGGTGCTTTCTTGCTTTGTCCATCATTCTTTTCTACAAACTCATCAATTGTCAAATTTGCACTTTCAATCATTTTGTTGTTTGCCTTGTTCAAACATTTATATGCTGTGCTCCTTGTGGAATAACCTAGGAGTATGCTTTCATCACTTTTTGAATCAAATTTTCCATTTCTATCATCTTTTAGAATATAACACCTACTTCCAAATATTTTCAAATAACTTACATTCGGTGTATGTCCATACCAGAGTTCATACGGTGTTTTGTTTGTACCTTTCTTCAATTGTACTCGGTTCGGTGTGTACATTGCAGTATTGATAAATCTATGCAACTTCCTTCTCAATCAACAATGTTCTAGCACAAACAACAATGGATCTATTTCTTTCAGCAATTCCATTGTGGTGTGGTGTCTCCAGTGTTGACAATTGTCTTTGTAATGAACCCATTTTGGGGGTCATTGTTTATTTCTGACTTGTCCCTTCTATTTGTATTTTTTTTCTTTTTTTGCCATATTTTCTACGATGATGGATCTTCAGGTTTATTCTTCAATGGCAATTGCTGATAATGTGTATTCTGAACCTTATCATATAACTATGGCAGTAGTACGTAGAGTCTATATCTCATTATTATAGTTGAGTTTGGATTGTTCAGTCCACTAGCATTCTCAATATCTAAAGTCTTATGAATATGTGTGATTGAAATCCGAGAAGCTACCTAATGCCCTTTAGATATGACAAGTATAAGAATCCCTGATTTTATATTAATGCTTGGATTAATGTGAGAAGGATTTTCTGGTCCTAACTCCAATTATTTGATAAAGAGTTTGTTCTCAAATTTGAATCGGTATGTAATCAGTAATAATACTCCAGCGGCTCCTTCTGGTCAATATATATCTTCATATTTCACAATAGTAATGTTTGTTCCTTGCCTGTTGGAGAATATCACATAAATAAAATAAGATATAAATATCTATCTGCATATCCTCTCCAATGATGTTAACTTAGAGTCTTATGTGTGATATTGATTTGTATGACAATACTTAGGACAATAATGACAAAATTATCTTGCTATCTCAGATATAAATGATTGACAGATATGCAAAGATGGTCTTGCTATCAGTATGGCTCACTTCTAAATGATATTAGCCTTCTCTGATATGACAATTGGAGATTTTGCTATACTGATCAGCAGCTGTGTCTGTTATAACAATATGAAATATGTTCCAAATTATATCCTCCTATTGCTTATAACAACAGATGATATGCTGCTTCAGGTATATTTTATACCAATATGCAATTATGTAAAATGATATGTTGTTGTTTCTGATATTTTGATATGGATATGCAATAAATATGATGTTGCTTGCAGCGAGATGTTGCTGTGTCTGATATGACGATATGAATATGCAAATATGAGGATATCACTTGAAACAGTTGGTTTCCATCTCTGATCTGAGTATACATTCTCGCAGCGATGGTAGATGATGATGTTTCTAATGTAACCTGATGTGATTGCAACAGTGGCGGTGCTCTCTGATATTGTCCTAGAGATATATGCAACCAGTTCTTACACTTCGGCCAAACGTTCGATTGAGCTATCCAAATAGTAAATGCATTAAAGGGGTTAAACTAGTTACATGATTGAAGGAATGGATTTGATTTGTGTTGTATATCCTGCAAGGCTGAATGTTTGTATCCTTTGATGGTGAAGAGACGAATCCCTTTGATCGCTTCTTTTCATAAACAATGACTAATCCTTCTAATTGCACCTTGCCACTATTAATTGTTATTTGGCTTTTAAGTCAAATCTGATCGGTTTGTTATATTATTGATTTATCACTATTCCAGTGTCATTGCGCACAACTTTGCTGACCAGTGATAAACTTGATTAAATCTTCTTCTCTGCCTGTAACTAGGTCTTGTCCACATGCATGGGAATCCTCCTTCTGATCATTGTTAATTGATGCTTTTTCCCTCATATATCTGACTCCCCGTCTATATCCCCAGAATAGTGTTCTTCAAACCTTATATATCTTGAATGATCATCGCTATTTGACACGCCTGACCATTTAAGGAGTCGCAACTCTTCATAAAAAGATTTCTATTAATCACCTATGTTGTCATCTATATCATATGAGCGATATATATTTTGCATGAATGATACTATATTATTTTATTAATAATATATAATATTATTCCTACCATTTCATTTATTGTTATTAGTTTAATATTATCGCTATATCCATTGATATAAGAGAATATTATATTAATTTTATATTATATTATATATTGATTTAATAATATATCAAATACTTTATTAGTATAGTATGTTGCTATATTATATTAGATTATTATTATTATAACATGATATGATATTATTATATAATTAGAATGTAATATTACTTTATAAAAATATTATTATTTTAATATCATTATTAATATTACTCTATATAAAATATTTATTTATTATTTAGATTATATATTAATATTGGGACATCACAGTCTTTTTATACCATTTTCATTACAAAAGACAATAAATTCATCAAACACAAATTCACCTCCTCAATCAGATCTCAAACATTTCAGTTGCTTACTAGTTTTCTTGTCAACTCTTTCCTCATACCATTTGAATATTTGAAAAGCGTCAGATAATTGACGTCATCCTTGAGAAATCATCAACAAATAGGATAAAATATCTATCACGATAGTAGCTTTGAACTTTCATTGGACCACATAGATCACTATGAACTAATTCCAATACATCATTAGATGAACAAGACTTACTTTTGAAACTTGACTTAGTCATTTTCCCAATTTGACATTGCTTACACATCACTTTATCAGGTTTAGATAAGCTTGGCGACTCTCTAACTCTACTCTTTCTACTAACATTGACTATGTTATTAAAATGAACATGACATAACCTCTTGTGCCATAGCCAAACATCTTCAACTCTTTCAATAAAACATGTGTTCTCAATAGGATCCAGTTAGAATAAGTTACCTCTTGATTGTTTACCTATACCGATCAGATTTCCAACATCATTTTATATCTTTATTCCTCAATTTTGAATCTCCAGTCAGTGATACATATTGTGCAATTGTGCCACACTCAATAGATTATGCTTTAGCCCTTGTACCCAATATGCATTATCACATTTGATCTTCTCATTCAACATCATCATTTCCAAACTTAACAAATCCACCATCGTAATGTTCAAGGTTCTTAAATTTATCAATATCACCAGTCATATGATGAGTGCAACCACTATCAGTAATCTATGTGTCATTTTTCTTACTTGAGAAATAAGAGCCTTTCCTTTTTCATACGTTTCTTCTCCTTCAAAATCTTCCTTCATTGCAACATATACAACTTCCTCACCTTCCTCTTGATAAACAATATCATACTCGGTGCCTTCCTCCTCAATCAGGTAGCAAATCTTCTTTCCTTTGTCTTTTAAGTCTCTATTTCCTTAGTATCTGTTCTCTCTCTTGGCATTCCTTTCATTTCTATCTCTGTCAAGACATCTAGCACCAATGTGACCAACCTTGTTACATTTAAAACAAATCAAAGGTAGTTTACCTTTAGACTTTCCTTTGCCTCTCAGTAACCTCTTAGCAAGCAATGCTTCAAGCTCTTCTAGATCATCACCATTAGACTCATGATCATTGTCATTCTAGATTTGATGAGTACTCTTTTCTTTCCTTGCACTTGCAATAGTCAGGGATGACTTGAAACAGATTCAACTTTAGGTATCCCACAATTATCAAAATTAACTCAAAAGCAGTGAGTCTACCGATCAAACCATCAAGATTAATATCATTTCTAGGGATAGATCTCAACTCTTGAATAGAAGACACTCAAATAGCATAAATAGGTAAAAGTGTTCTTAGAACTTTGCTTACCACAGTGTCATCGCTTATGACTCCATTGGCTCCTTTGATAGCATTAAAAACTTCCTTGATTCGGTTACAATATTGCACAATGTTCTCACTTTCTTTCATCTTCATGTCATCAAACTTTCCTCTTAAGCTTTCAGCTTTTTCTCTCAACACATTTTGATCTCCTTCATGAACTAGTGTCAACTTGTCCCACATCTCCTTAGCAGTAGCACAATCTTTGATATCATCAAATTCAGCATCTGTTGGGGAAGAAGCAATTTCTATCATCAGTGAGTTGTATTCTTGTTTTTCTCCCATCTGCACAATAGTCATAGGACCTGGGGTGGCGGTGTGTATTGATTGTTCAGGTAATACAATGTAGTCTTCAATACCAGATAAGTACAACCCCATTCTGCTTTGTCATGATGGGAAGTTCTCCTTGTTTAGCTTCGGTACCTCTCTCTTACAGATCTTTAGATCTTTAGCTTAAGTCTTTGAAACTTGTTCCTTCAAGCACTGATGCTCTGATACCAGTTTTTAGATAATTGAAAGGGGGGTTGAATCAACTATCGTCTGGCCCTTTCAAACAATTAACCACACCTATAACAACATATACTTGTCACATATCCAACTCGATAATCACAATAAACTTAATCTTTATTATACATCAAACAGATTTCACTTTCAATAGCGAATATCAGTAACTTTAACTGACTCACAAAAATATAAACAGTTTCGACATGTAACAACAAATAACATGTGAAACATCCATACACATGTTGACTTCATGATTTTTTACGTGGAAACCTGATTAGGGTAAACACTATTAGGGACTAGTCACCCAAAATATTTTCAATCTTCTGAAGTGAGCTCGACTAAGAGCCAACCGTGTGAAAGGTTACAAAACACACTGTTAGGTGTGACCCTATTAAGGGGTTTTCACCAAAGGTCATCTAGACCTTATCACCCTTCAATAAAGGGTCTGTTTGAAGGACTTACAAACATTCAATGGAATATCACCATTCAAATGGATTAATAGATTAAGACTATAAAGCAAAGTAACGTGACTCAGACCCGGCTCGGACTCAGCAAGGGTAACTTGACTCACGACTCAGCTCAGAGTTGACAGTGACTCCGCAAAGCGAAAAAACCTCGAAATTTTGAGATTATTTAGGATTTAAAGAACATTCCATGCATCCATTATTGAATAAAGCTTAAAGATGCAATAACATCATTAAATAGAAGATAATTTGATCATAATGCACATACTTAAAGTTGTTAAACATACATCGATTACGTAAGTACAAATTACAATACTACAAAGGTAAATTGCTAAATACTAAACAGTACCTGAAGGAAATATTATAAAAGTAAAACATAGATATATAAAATGATAAATCCATGCAACCCATCAAAATGTATATGAAATCCAACACATCAATAGTCATCGTCAAATGTTCCAAATTTCGATCATATGTTAAGTTAAACAAAAAGTTAAAACAAGACTATAGCTATGGCTCCTAGTCCTCATCATCATCGTCATCCTCATCGTCATCGTCATCCTCATCCTGATCCCCAGCCTCAACCTCAGGCTCAGTATAATCTATAAAATGCCTCTTAGTAAGGCGTCTAAGGTAGGTCCTGGATGACTAAGTAGCCATAGCATCAACCTGTGAGGTGCCTCTAGGATCAACTGTAGTCTCTAACTGTGCAAGTACTTGTGAGGTGCTACTAGGAACTACTGGAGCTCTCTAGTCCTCTTTTGTCATAGCCACTACCTCAGTCTCTCTGTCTGCGTCTTCAACCCACTCTAGGTCCTCATCATCAAAGACAGGATCAGTAGCCTCAGTAATCCACTCAGACTTTGGATCAACCTCCTCTAGAGTAATAGGAGAGTTGTCACTATCCAAAATCTCCTTGGTCCTAATGCGTAGGTTGTAATGCACAAAGACTAGCCTATTCATTTTCACCACAAACAACCTGTTACGCCTTTTCGAGTGGATGTGCTCGAACATGCTCTAGTTGCGCTCACATCCAGAAGCGCTACTTGGCTAGCTCATTATGCGGATGGCGATTTGTTGAAGGTTTTTGGTTGAAGGCCCAAACATTTGCCACCATCTATCTGAATTTTGAAAAAAGGAAAATAAAAAATATTAGTCTCATTTCAAAATTTGAACTTTAAAGTTTAAAGCTAGAAATTTACAAACTAGATGGTATAAGGCTTAAGCTGCAATTTTTACCTGGCTACAATTTTGTACGACATTCTTTGCAAATTTGACTTGAAAAAATGGGCCCTGATGCATTATTATAGGTATCCATCTCAAGCAATATATTTGTGGGATTAGGGGCCATTTTCGATATCACAGTGTATAGGCCACTAAGAACCTCCTCGTCCTCCTTGAAATCTTCACGGAAATGGTATGCCGGATTGAGGTAACAGGCTACTGCGTGGATGGGCTTATGAAGCTGATTTTGCCATCTCCTATCAATTATGTCCCAAATAGGGCCATAGTTTTCCTCAACTCCTACATATTTGGCCTTAATAGCCTCCTTGGCCCTATCCATGCCTTCATATATGTAGCCCATAGAGGGCTTCTCCCCATTAGCAACTCGGAGGAGGGCTACAAGGGGCTCGGTGATCTACAAAACAATTAAACAAAAAAACAATTTAGTGAATGATGAAACTTTGCAAAGTTGCACAATGAAAATAATACAAAAATATGTATGAGATAAATTAATTAATAAAAATTTAAGACTAAAGTTTTTAAAATTGAAATTACCTCCACAATCTTCGAACATGGCACCCAAAAACCTTCATCATAAATGCATTTTATTGCATCTATCCCTGCAGCGGTGGTGGCAAAAGAGGAGGAACTCCATTGTGGACTAACAAGCATGCACCTCAAAGCTAACCTTGAATTCAACAAGGATTTTATTGTGATAAAATTAGAGGCAAATCTTGTGATATCGGGACGAGCCAACTCCTTTCCCTTCGTGTATTCCCTCATAATGCTGAGAACCAAGGCATGATTATAGATGAACTTACAATTTTTTTTGGCCTTAGCAACACATGATTTCACCCATTCAAACTTGCCAATATCCTCTAACATGAGGTTGAGACAATGGGCCGCACATGGAGTCGAAAAGATTTTTGGGTGTCTCTCCATCAAAAGTTTTCCTGCAGCAATTTTAAATTAGTTAGTAAACAATGAAATTTTTTGATGTATTAAAAAACTTTTAATTTTCAAAATTTAAGGAAAAACTAAAATAATTTTTTTAGAACTTAAAAGTTAAAATGTTACTTGCAGCAACGTAATTAGCTGCATTATCAGTCACCACTTGGACAACATTCTCTTCTACCACCTCCCTTATGACCTCTTCAATAGCCTCACATAAGAATTTTGCATTTTTGACATGTGACGAAGCATCTATAGACTTCAAAAACATGGTGGATTCTGAAAGTGAAAATTAAACAAAATAATTATCATTCAAGAATCAATAGTCAATAAAACAAAATTTTAGTTGTTCAATAATAGTAAATACATTAAATTTTAGACTTTGAGAAGTAGAGGATGATGAATTACCTCCGCTAGAAACAAAAAAATTTAAGAGGGTCCTATTCCTCCTATTTGTCCATCCATCTGTTGTAATGGTACACCCCTTTTAGCTCCAAATCTTTCTATAGTCCTCCAACTCAAGTTTCATCTCCTCAACTATTTCTAGTAAGAGGGGGCCACTCAACTCATCTTCAGTGGGGTCTTTAAACTCCGAACCACAGATGAAAACCACATCAATCATCCCCTGCCAATAAGGAGTCTTGTTACATTTACAAAAATATTTTAATTAACATATTTCAAATTTTCAACATCAAGTTAAAATTATAAAATTGAATTTAAATTTTAGAACTTAAAAGTAAAAAACGTAAAACAATCAAATATAAATGAAGTTGAAGTCCCTGGCTGCTATAAATGGAATGTTGTAGAAAAACCAAAACTTGCAAATTGCTCCTACTCCAGCTACATGGATCTCTCTATTCTAGGCCAAGCTCTCAATTGAGGGTTGTGCACTAGGAGTGGAATGTGGTACAAAAAAATTGTCCAACCTAGATTTTCAGACTCTAGGACGAAAGGTAAAGCCAGTAGTACTAGAAGGGGCAGCCGCAACACCACTAGCAGTGCAAAGAATAGATGTAGAAGAAGTACAACTAGCAGAAGCAATAGGATGATAGGGGGCAAGGGAAGAACCTTCCCAACACAACCTATTGATCCCGAGTGTAAAACTAGACATAGAAACATTACGAGATGAGCGTAGAAGGGAATTGGAACCAATTTGAGCTAACTCTGCTAATTGTTTTTGTTTTAATTCCTTTTCTTGATCATATTTTTTTAAGGCAACATAACAAAAACGTTGAGCCTCAACAGCTACAGCTCTACAAGGCTTAGCATCATGACCACGTATGCCAACAATATGGTATTTCAATCTATTTATCCCCCCACTATTAACGACCTTACAAAATAGGCATTTTGTTTGAGTTCTAGCTCTACCCGGAAAGTCTATGGTGTACTTCCAACAATCATCTTTTTTATTGCCTTTAGAGAGCTTGGGTTTTTTAGCTAGAGGAGCCATTATGAGTAAGGAAAAATGTAAAGGTTTCTGCAATAAGACATTTTAGACCAAATATTACCATTTAAGCATTGTATTCTATGAAGATCTTAAGTAAAAAAAAATCCATAAACATACAAAAAAAATTCATCCAAAAAACCCATAAGCATAGAGAAAAAAATCATCAAAATCTAAAAAATCAACTCTTACCTCTTTCAAATGCTTTGGGAAGTGTTGAGAAGAGCTCCTATAAACTCCTTGATGATCTAAATGCAAGCTCCAATGTCACAAATGCAAGCTTTTCTCCTCTTCCTTTCAGCTGGTTGCAAAACAATGAAACTCTATTTCTCTTCTACTTCTCTCTCTCTTTCTCTCTTTCTTCTTCTCACAATAGAGTGTTATGAAAGCCCTTTTAGGGTTATAAGAAGAACAAAGAAGAAAAAAAAATATTAGAAAAAATGAGTTTTTTCATTTTTTTATCCAACCAGACGTCTGTTGCCGCGACTGGGTCAAGTTGCTCGTGACCCATGAGTCATGACGTGACCTGCGAGTCAGGCAAGTCAGGTCACTTGACTCATCGAGCCCGGGTCACGGGTCATTTTGACCCAACAAGCCATCAGTGACTCGCCGACTCGGGTGACTCGCCGGACACGTGGTGAGTCATGTTACACTGCTATAAAGTCCACTTGGTTAGGAGATTTTCTATTACAATGGTTAGAGAATAACAAACAAATGATCTGATAAAGATGCAACTCACTTTGCTTGTTCATATTTCCATTCTACTCAATATCTTTGCTCACTGACTGGCCATCACACTCAACTCTTCACTTCACTTGAACTCGCACTTTGATTTGCTCAGTAGGATCTCCTTCGACTCCTTTGCATCCACTTTTCTCTTCTCTGGACCAGCAACATTTCCATCCTTGTCTCGTCCTTATATAGACAGATTTTCACCACTTCATCTCATGATTTAGTGTTCCCTTGAATTAATCTCCTCCACACGATCTCAGGTTCATTGTATCTATGCCAGATTACAAATCTTGCCCACTGTGTCTTCTCCTTGGAACTTGTACCTTTTCTTGGATCTCAAAACTCTCCTTAAATCTTTACCATCATATCTTCTTTGAATTTCTCCAGCCGTAGATCTCTAACAAACATCCTTTTCTTGGAATCTTCTGGAATAGTCTCGATTTGCACTTTATGTTGTCCCTTAACCAATTTCTGACAAAAGCATTCTTCATTTACCAAGTGGTGTTCTTCTTTCGCCAACCTTCTCCATACTCGGTTAACACTCAACTTCCCCAGTCAATACTATCTCTCTTATTTCACCTTTCATCCTCTTCATTTACCGACCACTATCTCCAACTCGGTATACCTTATCATATCACTCTCCAACTTCATTCCTTCTATAACTGACCAAATTAATTTGCTTATACATGATCTTAATACTTCATGAAATTATGCTAAAAATCATTATATTGTCATAGACTGATTGATCAGTTGCCCATTTAGGTTCACAAACTTAATATCACTTCTTCATTCTCATCTTCATACTTTGTCTTCAACTTTTTTATCTAACATCACATCCTTCGGATGATTGCAACTTACATGGATTAGTAACATGCCAAATAGCTTGACATCAATGACAATATGACAACTGACATGACAATTTCACATATACTTTGGAGCTCTGTTCTGACCTTCATCTTTATCAGCTTCAACAATCTGCCTTTCACTTCATCAGCATCAGTTGTGTCCAACAGAAAGCAAGTAGCTAAATTCATCTTTCACTATATCATATGCTATGATATTACAGCCTTCATCATTACAGTTTGTGACATATACCAAGTGGTGTCTCAGCTCATGAGTTGTATTGACTTGACATTGTTTTCTATGTGACTCATGACCCGCAATGATTCATGCCAAGTTTTCTATTAAGAGGTTCATAGGACCTCCTTGCAGCCAGGTGTTCTTATGGCCTCCAAGGGTCATGCTGCATTAGGTTCCATTTGTAAATTTGGAGTGTAGGCAATTGTCATTTTGGGGGTTGGTTAGATCTTATAGTTGTTTTCTGGCTTCCTTAGTCTCTCAAGTCAGGTGGCTTGATACTGTGACCTTTTGTTTGTCTTGGTCTTTTGTAAATTTACTGGCTTTTTTCTATGTTGTTGACTCAGGATTTGGTTTGGGTATGGGTATGAGGACAAGCATGAACTTTTTCCCCTCCCTGGCTAGGGTTCAGATTCATCTGTAATATATATAGAGATGTAGATCTGTATGTTCAAACATGAAAGTTATAAATATTAAAAGAAGCGTGATATTCTCTTCATAAGAAGTATCATATATAGTCTTGGGCACTTCATATTTGCTCCTAAATATTTAAAGGCTTAATAGAGAGATTCACTTGATATATTCATCTGGAGATTGAGAATAAAAGTAATGCATATCTTAGTTTACATGCATACACAGATTTTGGTATATTTGCTTAAGTACCATCCTTAGGTACTCCCTAGGTGCCCAAGTTTGTTGTGGGTTCTTCACAGATGGACCTGCAGAGAATCCAAGCATCCAGGAAGGACCCAAGAAGAATCTAGGAAGAACCGTACCAGTACCAGGACCCAGACCTAAATAGCAAAACCAGATAACACGGTAAAGTATATAAGAAGCTTTTATTTTTTGGGAGAGGGCTCTCATTTAAGCTATATTTTTTCTCTCCACCAAATCATACCTAACAAATATTTATATCCTTGGCATCTCTACAGTGCACTGAATTTTATTATACTTTTTGGAATTCAACCATGTGGTTGGAGTCAGTCAGTATATATAACAGATTGATTGAAAACCAATTGAACTGAGGAAAAAAATCATATAAAGCAGATCTTGAAACTAATTAGTGTATGCGCAAGGGGTTTCGTAGGAGTCCAAAAAGCAAAAGATTGTGAAGGATCAAAATACAAACCACCCAACTTAGATAAATTTGGAATATCACAAAATAGACAGCAGTTGCTTATGAGACGCCTCTGGTATATAAGAGAATAATTTTTACGAACGTTATTTATATTGTTCAAAATTTCACCCTCTAGTTATTGACCTCCTGATTAAACCTAGGAGCAAATTGAACCTCTGCCAGTCTGCACTGCCATGGGCACAATAGCTGAACTCTAAATGTTCCTGGCATAACCTGGGAAGAGTAGCCCGTGGTAATACCATTAGTGACTTCAAAGAAGCTGCAAGTCCAAATGCATTTTTATGCCTCCATGGTTGAGAGCATAATATTCATCTCTTCCATATTGATTACTTGTGAGATGCCATGTTTGAAATGTAGCTCATCCTTACATCATCAATTTACCCTGGCCACACTGTACCAGCAGCATATAGGAATACGGCAAAACCAAACAGATAACTTGAGGATACTCTTCTTTTACAAGGTCCTCCTATCACACTATAGGATGGAAAAAAAAAATACCAGATCTCGTGAAATCATGAATGTTTTGAGTTTTCAACTGCAGTTTTTCTTCCATTAAGAATTCACGCATAACTGTTTGTGTTTAAGTTGAGATCTTCAAGTATACGGCTCTAATTCTTTCAAGCTTAAGATTTTTAGGCATTTGGAGCTTATCACTCGGGCAGTTTAGGCTCTAAATTTTCAAATTTGTGGCTCTTATTCTTTGACTTCTGAAGCATAATCTTGTTTGATTGCCTGAGTGAACTAAATGATGCTTTCCTTATATTTTGAAGCATCTGGATTCTAGATTCTAGGCACATTTGGGATATCAGATACTGTATAGTAGAGGTTGGGCAAGATTTTCAATCTCGAAGTGGAAGAATGCTCAAAGTTTCCTCTCCTCATTGGCAACTTGAATTAGCATTTTTCATTTGCATTATGTTCAGTTTTTTTTTTCCATCTACATTTGATGCATCATATGCTATCTAATTTAATTTTGAATGTAGATGCTAAATTCGCTAACTTGTGCCGTTTCAGGAAATGGTGATCAACCTGTTCCTGAAGAGGATAGCCCAGAAAACAAATGTGACATTGACTCATCTGAATCATCAGATGCTGGTGGAAGGTGCAAACCCAGCAATTTGGACTGGCGATCGTTTAGAGCAAGGCTTGTGGCCTCCGAACAGATTCAAAAGACTCAAAATAGTGAATCAGGAAGTGCAACAGAATTCTCAAATGTATTAGGCTCCAAATGGGCTCATCCGATTCTTGTGCCCGAACCTGGTTGTGTGCTTGTTGCAACTGAAAAGGTTGATGGTCAAAAAGATTTTGAAAGGACTGTAGTTCTGCTTCTTAATGCAGGTTCTGGCGATCCCAGAGAGAGACCTTTTGGGGTTATTCTTAATCGCCCTAGGCAGATGTGTATTAAGGACATGGAGCCAACAGATCCAGATTTGGTCGAAATTTTTGCACATTGCCCACTTTATTATGGTGGGCCATTAGAAGCCAGCATTTTTCTGTTAACTACAGAAAAAAATGTTTCTACAGAATTTGAGGAAGTCATTCCTGGCTTGTGTTATGGTGCTAGGAACAGTCTGCACCATGCAGCAGAACTTGTGAGGAATAAGATACTTCAACCTCAAAATTTCAGGTTCTTTCTTGGTTTCTCGGGCTGGGAATTAGATCAATTGAAAAATGAAATTTCCTTAGATTATTGGTATGTTGCAGCATGCAGCTCTAATCTGATTACTAGTGCCTCTACCTCAACGTGTGGGCTATAGGAGGAGATCTTGGAGCTCATGGGAGGTCAGTATGCTGAACTTGTTAGAAAGCAGAAGGAAGACAATTTGTAATGAAGTGAAGCAGTTAAGACCACCAAGGGAATAAAATCTGTAATATATTAGCCGTTGGCAAAATAGGATTATTAACCCATCTGATTTTCTTTCCTCGTGAAAATGATTTGTAGAATGCATGCATCTGCCAGTGAAGTGGAGTGCCTTTTGAATGTGTAATAAATCTCTGCCTTTTGGATTTAACCATTATAGATATATGGAAGTGGAATAATTTTGGAGCAGGCGTATACAATATGAGGAAGCAATGTGATATCACCATCTAGAAGGCTGCAATGTTATTTGGAGGCATGAAATATCTGGTAAACAGTGAAGATTGGCAGGTAGAAATTGTAGAAATGAAGGAATATTAAAAGACAATCATAATATTTGGTATTACAGACGTTATGGTTATCAGTGTTACAATTAACTGTATTTGTAAAACTCAGGGTACATCGATTATATTGTAGTATGTCTGTTCAAACCATTGCTTAGAAGTTTAGTTGAGGTAGAAGTCATGGGTGGTTTCCTATTGCATAACCTTTTGTCTTTCTTATGATTCAAATTCTTATAAATTTATATTTTGTTTTTCTGCATAAATTTAATTGCCAGTAAATTAGATTATTTATTATTTTCATTGCTCTAATCACATGGACATCAAACAAGTAATATCGTTCCATTTATAACATGCATGATAGAACACTTAGTGTATAAGGCGAAACACCAATTTTCAAAAGACAGTTCTTATTCTAAGACTGCAATGAAAGATCATAAGCTGACTTCAAGGTTCCTTCAAGCGATGGATACTCAGTGATATTAATGTATTTGCTGGTATCATGAGGGGACTTATGCTGTTCATTAAGACTTATCAACTTAACATTGGTCTATATGGCTTCACAATGTGCAATAAAAATATACTTTTGACTTCTGACTTATGAAATTGAACCTGAACTTAAAACTTGAAAATTTAAACTACTTCTACCTAAGGATGCAAGAAAGAGTGAATAACCCTTGGACTCTATTGGATGCAGTCTTATTATGGACTCCACCTATCGAGTGCAAGGCGTGTTCAAATTTTTTTCAAATCAAACCATTTCCTTAACCCTATCTATAGATGCAAATCAAAGATCAAGTATGGATTGAAGTAAGTGCTTTCAAATGCTATTCGAATCTGCAAGGAATTAATGGTTTGGTCATGATTGAGTAAAGCAAGGATGCATTCACAATTACTCTTATCTAACTAAATTGCTCAAAACAAATTCTATTTAATAACTTGAATCAAATCTATTTTAAGTAAGGAATGTAGACCATCATGCAATACTTCCAAAAAAGGTCCCAATTATTCAACCATGTAAGACAACAATAAATAATAGAGCAAATTTGGTAGTAACAATTATTGGAGGTTTCTCTCTTACAAATAATGAGAGTAAGCCTTATATAGGGGTTCAATTACAATGAATGAGCACAATTAAAATAAAATAAGTGGCCATGATTAATTCGCTACAAGCCCTAGTTAGGGTTGCCACCATTATCATCCAATGATATTAGAGAACCACCATGTGAGCAATAAAAATATTACAATGCTTTTAAGGAGCCAATGGCAAATGGATTATGCATAAACTACCAATCAAAAGGCACCAAAGTGTGGGTCAATCAAAATGAAGTACCTAATTATCAATCAATGAAAAATATAATATCAAGTCTTGCTTTAGAAGATAATTTTCTTTGACCGTTTTTATTTTTGCAAATTCAGTGAACCTAGACAAAATATCATTAAGCTTGTCTATTGGAGGACTTGGCACTCTCTGTATCTTCCAATCAACAATATCAAACTCAGTGATACATCTGGCAAGGATTATTCCCCAATTTGGCATATTGTCATGCCCAAAGGCAATGAAGGACTTGAATATTGCAAACTCTTCTTAATTGCCCCCTTCTAATGGGGTTGCAATCTCCAAGTGGAGAGTCCTCATTCTTTTCTCTTAAAAAATTTCAAATTCATGTATACTTATTTTCTTTCATTGAATTGAAATGTCACTTTCAACACTCCTTGTCTCATCTTGAATTCCCAGTACTATTGCACTGAGGCCTCGAGAAGCATCTTTTACCTTTTCAAGAGTAACTTTATTGAATTTTAGTGTAGGATATAACTCCTTAACATTGTTCCTCCCATTTGCCTTTATTACCTTGTTCTTTTCCAACAGTTGCTCTGACAATCCTGTCAACATTCACAATTGTGGAATAATTTTTACTTAAATAGATTGAAATTGTTCACAAATCGCACATATGCCCCAAGTTCTTTCTTTAATGGATGTGATTGCATGGTAATGCCTTGGGAATTCTAAAAGCATTTGCTGCTTGCACAACTTCATCCATGCCTTTGATTCTCGAAATGCCATCTTCAAAATTTTCAAATTATTGTTTGATTCTCTTTCAAGGGTGAAATTATGAGGAAAGAGAAATTTCACCCCTTACTTTTGCTTGTTCTTTTGAATCTTTTTGCATGTGACCAATAGTTTGACCACTTCCATCATCACTAATTTATGAGGATACTTTGGAATCTTTTTGGGACAACAAGTACTTCCCAACACTGAAATGTATGTAAACTTAGGAAATTGAGTGTACCATAAGCTATGTTTCTTGATCACCTTTTTAGCTTCTTTGAATAACCTCTTATGTGGAGCTTCCTGTAGTTTTCTCACAATCCACATGGCAAAAATGAAATAAAAAATCTTGAAGTGTTTGTTGTTATGGAGATGCAGTTGTGTATATCATTCATATATAAGAAATTGTTTTGTTCCAATCTAAACTTGTCCTAAGCTATTCAATCTTGCATACTTGAATGTAATACCATACACAACATGTAGAACAAATAGGAAGGCATATGAAATATCTTTGTGTTTTTTATCACCCTCAATTGAAGATCAAGGTTATCACTAATTATCTTGACCATTCAAACTTAACTTCCCCAGTATACATCTTGTCCATGAAATAAAACATTCAAGGCTCAAACCTAGCTCCTTGTGTCTCTTTCATAACCTTGCTTAACATAATGACAAGGTCACCATAGCCTTTCAAATTCAATTTAGTTAACTTGGATAGTTTCCAAGACTTGGATGGTCCTTGGCTCAATTAGTCATTCCTCATTAATCTTAATGGTGCAAGCATCTACTTGATCATTATAGCGCTTTAGAGTTTGCTCCATCTATTTGATCCATAAATTTGGGCCAGCCTTTGACACCGGAAACTATAGGACCATCATGGTTGGGCATACCTTCGCCAAACTCTATGCGACTGTGCTAAACAGTATCCTGTCCATTGAGCTCGATCAAGACATTGTCGAGCTAGACGTCAGGTTGAGTTTCGTTCAGATTTTCAGACCACTGATCACATTTTGACTTTACAGGCCATCATTGAGAAGCCTTGCCACCACTCAATAAAAGTTTATTGCTGTTTTGTTGACTTCCGCGAAGCTTTCAACTCTGTTCCTCGAGCGGCTCTCTTTTAACATCTTAGAGACATCGGGATCTCAAAGATTCTTCTTACAGCTATTATGAGGTTATATGAGCGCATTGTAAGCAGATTCAGGAGTCCACAAGGCTTCTTTGATCCTATCCAGAGCACTATTGGGGTGAAACAGGGTTGTCCTCTCCCCTGCACTCTCTTTGGCATCTGCATCGACGATCTTGAGGCTTTTCTTTGTGATTGTTTGCTCCATGGCGATGGTTTTTATTTACATCAGGTATTGATCTCTCTTCTCCTATTTGCTGATGATGTGATTCTCCTAGCATCTTCTCCTGATGGTCTTCAGTAGCTCCTTGATGGCTTGGCCTCTTTCTGCGACTCACGTGAGCTAGTTGTAAATCTGGGCAAGACTCAGGTTATGGTCTTCAATTGTTTAAGGACATCCCATCTCCATTTATACTTCCAAGGTACCGAGATCGAGATTGCATCTTCATATACTTGGGGGTTAAGTTTTTTGGAACTCAATTCAGCTTGAGACCAGCCATGTAGCCTAGAGTCAACAAGGGGCTCAACTCCCTTGCTCTTCTTGAGCAACAGTGCTTTTGACACCACTTCTAGGACACCATGATTAAGATGTCTCTTCTTGACTCCCTAGTCAAGCTAACTATCCTCTATGGTTCTACTGTTTGGGGCCCCTCTCTCTTGGAGTCTGATTGAGCCTCTGTTGAGAAAGTCCAAACTCTTTTCCTTCGGTGCATTATCAGATGTCATCGGTTCACACCACACACCATCGTTCTGGCTGAGTTTGGTGCTCACCCTTTCAGATTGGGGACCATCTTTGATTTAGTTTGGCTACTTCACCGGCTTCGGAGCTTCGCTGATTCCTCCGATTATCGTCACAGATATTCCTACTTGGCTTATTGTTCCTCTATGGAGGTGGTGAGTTTAGACTCTGGTCACATGTCTCATTGTTGGTACATCTAGGTCTCTGCTCTCTTGGGCTCGATTGGTGTTAGTTTGGATCGTCTTCCCCCCTTCCAGTTTTCTCTGGATGCTCTAGCTCATCTTCTTCCACCTTAGTGGGAGTTGAATGAGCATGTTAGACTTGACATCTATAGACAGTATGTTATCATGACCTAGAGGAATCCCCTCGGTGGGCTCTGTCCACACATGGCTTTCTATGCTGAGCACTTTCTTGAGATCTAAGATGAGATCATCTTACGTCCCTGGTACCTCACCCACCATTGGACTCACGCTCTTTGCATCTCCTTGGGATCTTTTGGTGAGTTCTCACTGGCTATGTATTTAGATTGATCACCAGATTGGTAGGGAGGACATGATCTGTCAGCTTTGTCACATCGAGGAGGTCGAGACTGAGTCTCACATTATTTTTCGTTGTCCCATTTACTATGAGGTCAGAGGGAGATTCTACTATTTGTTCAGAGAGTGTCGGTCTCTTCCCTCATACTTTAGATATATTGACCAGCATTGTCTTGCACTCTATCTTTCGGAGACTTGCAGCTTCGTGAGCATACTATACATCTCCAACTTTGCTCGACATCGACCGCTACACAACTTATCACCTCTTTCTTCAATCCTACAGTTCCTACCTGAGGATTGAAGTGGCCTCTCTACACTATCTCAGTTCACACCAGATCTGTGAGACCTCACAAAGATTACACTCGGCAATGTCCCTCTAGTAGACCTCAGAGGCGACCTTCCAGAGTACCTGATTGCCCTAATGTCCACCTTTCCATTCTGGACTAGTTCTCGCCTATGAGGAGTTCTTAGCTATTGTTATTCCCTTTTCTTGGTTATTTTGTTGTTTTTCTTTCATGTTCTTTTTGCGAACACTATCTGGTGCTCCCTCTGCTGGTGTTTGTCCCTTTGTACTGTTTCCAGTCCCTTAGACCCTCGTTGGTCTCTTGTTGGACATTAATAAATTTATCTTATCTTATCTTCGTCATGTAAACATCCAACTTGTGGTAAGGTATATTGAGTGTATCTCTAATTGCACACACATTGAGGACTGTCATCACTTGTTTGGCATGCCCATAGTGAATTACCTTGGTTTGTGTATTGTAGTACATGGCACAATTAAGTATTAACTCTGTCCATTGTATTGTTAAAGGAAAATAAACAACTACAATTCCATTCTTCACCATTTGTTTTGCCATCCTTGAAGGATTGCCTTTGAACATCTGATATTTGACTTGCGACATATTCACTAGTCTCCAATCTTCTCTTTCTTTGATGTGAATCTAGTCTCAAGTATCATCTCCTTTGTGTCATTCTTCATTTGGGTTTGTCTATCCTTCCTTAAGTTCCTAGGTTTAGCTCATGATATCCTCAAACTTGTAATCAACATTCTCTAATATAACTTTGAATTTCAAGATTTCATTTAGAAATAAAACTTTGTAATCAAGAAAAGAGTTATTAAAAATGTAAAATTTGTTTTGATTGAAATTCAAAGTTTAAAGAATGTTAACAATTATTATTAGAAAAAATGATAAAATAATTGATAAGTAGTTCTACAAGAAGTCAAATTATGATATGACAAATTTCATGAGTAGTGGTTCACATAAACCCATCTCTCAAGTGATGTTCACAAAGGTGAAGCACCTGGACTTCCAAATGAGATCACCACTCAAATGCGCTTAACTAAGGAGTTATCCCATGGTTAAACACCCTCTACTTGCAACCCAATTTGCAAAACTTTCACCAAATGTTGTGCCTTATAAACCATTCATTAGAAAGCCCCTTAACCTCATTATATGATAAGTAGGAGATATGTTCCACAAGAAGTCAAATTATGATATTACTCTCAGAATTTAACTGCATAATTTTTTTTAGTGGAACTAAATTATTATTAAAAACGTAAAAAGTACCTCTGAAGTTTAAAGAACTACGCAGAAGGGACATGACTGAATGGCCATGTCACTGCTTGCTGACTTGGTCAGAGCGGGCGGTGATAAACCATGAGGAGCTGGAAGATGATGCCAAAAAAGGGATTTGAGCATTGCATGGTAAGATATGGAATGAGACTAGCTGGGACATGTAGGGTCGAGACTTGATCACCCAATCCTACCGATCGGGAAAATGACAAAAACATAATGCCCGAGTGGAAATGAATGCCTGCAATGCCGACGAATAAACTGAGAGGAAGCAGTAGAAATTGACATGGGAAAAAGCTAGCGAGTGGTTTCAAACAACTAGCAGGAGGAGCAATTTTTTTTTTCCAAAAGAAAAATAGAAGTGAGCGAAAAGGATAAAACTAAACAGAGAGGTCAAATTCTTGAAAACTATCATTTTTGATTGGATAGAGATCAACATGCACTGGTTGGCAATGTTCTTCCAATGTTGGGTGATGCCAAATCGGCTGTGGGAATGCAGGAAGTCAGTGACCTAACTGTGCTGAACACCAAAGTGGGGGGATTAGCAAAATAAGGAGCTCGACCAAATGCAACGTGATAAGAGTAGAGTGAAGAGGCAAATAAATGATAATATGTGAATATTTGTATAGGTGTTAGACAAGATGGAAATAAATGATGATAGAATTTGCATGCAAGAATGTTAATGACGAGAAAGCCTTTAAACAAAAAACTATGTTAATGCATGTCAGTTTCTATTGATGCAAAAATCAGAATAAAACTGCCACACAACATTTAAATGAAGCCTCATAGGGAAGAAATTGATAGAAACCAGGAAGCATTAAAATGCAGATACCAACGTATGCATAGCGAGAAGAAAGGAAGACACTGAAGTAGAGCTGTGACACGCACAAGGAGATCTTGAAAACATTGACCAACAACTTTTTCAGGAGGAAAAAAACGAAACCTTTAGAATAAGGAATAGAGCGCAACACAAATTTGCAGAAGGTAAGAAAAATGGAAAATTAATAGTGTGTTAATTGTAATAAGCTTCTATTTTTATTATTTTTGATTAAAGAGCTAATCAATGATCAACTCTAAGGTTTTGGATGACTTTTTTTCAACCCGCTATGTACTTTAATCGAAGATAGATGTGAATGTTCACAATAAGACCTTTGCTGGTATCTATCAATTATACACAACTTTGATGAAACATAACCACAAAACCAATACATTTTTGTGTTTTCTGATTTATGATGAATGTAATTTCTTATCAATGCAACTATATGAATTCCTATTTTAACTGTGTGTTTGAAAAGAAAATAATGAAGATAAGGTAACTAGAGATTTTTAAGCAAATTACTAAAAGAGAAATACCTGACGGATATTAAGCAAATTAAATTATCAAAAAAGCCTAGTAGGAAACCAATGAAATTAGGACCAGCGCTTCTTCAACTCCATTGATGCAATCATCGATGAGAACTTTAATGAAAACAGAAAATTGTTTCACGATTCATTAAATCGTGCAACCACAAAAAGTGCATGTACATGAGGCAAAACAATATATGTAAGAACAATGGTGGTCCTTCCTCTAGTTCGTCACAATAGTAGAATTTGTTAACATAAGGTAAACACTAGAACTAAAAGATTGCACAATTATCACTACGAAATAAAACTATTAGCTCCATTATTATTCATGAACATGAATTGACAAAAATAACACACTCCAACAAGATTTACTACACTTAGAATAAAAGCACCAATAACATTTATTATTGCATCAAAATATTGGCCTGAAGTACATATTACATCCAAGTATTTATAAGAAACCCTCTCCTTATTTTGTGTTAGGAGTGAGAGATCTTCTATTACAAACACTATGCTAAAAACTAATAAAATAAAGTTAATCATATACAAATTGATTCTCTAAATGGTGCTAAGTAGGTCCGCACCCTTGTTTATATCTATCAATGGGTGCATGAGCCTTTACATGATTTAAAATAATGAAAGAAGAAGAATATAAGAAGAGAGAAGCCATGAGATGATCTGAGAGTCACTGAGACTTCTAAAAATGCAAGGTTGATCTTCTCTAGGTGTTGAACTACCATCAAAACGTGTTTCTGGTGCATGATATTCTCAAAAATAATAATTGACAGTTAATTGTCAGCGCACTGCTTTATTTTCAAAACTATTGGTGCACCTTGTGAAAAGAACACCTTTTGAAAAACACACCTCTAAAAAAAGCGCAGCTTGTGACTCTGAACAAAATGATAGAATATTTCTAAGTGTCAAAACTCAATTTCAAGCATTTGGGTTTTCTTCCCTTTGGACCTAAATGATGTCTAGATGTGTTGTTATGAACTTTTGGATGATGGTGGTAATCTCTTGAGTTCCCAAAAAATCTAAGGACTCATACTTACTATGTACCACTTGGCAGTAATTACCAATCCCCAACCTAGTATATGCAAAATCCTCCAACCTAGAATCTAACTCCAATAGTGCTCCTTTAGTTTTGAAGATCCGTCTAATATCATCTTCGGAGGAACCTGCCTCAAATAGTGCTTTGAACTATTGTACTACTATTTTTACTGAAGACAAATGAGTTCTTGATTCATCCCCAAAAATCTCTAGACCGGCAGCACTAAAATACTTATTTGCTTCCAAAAATTGATTTTGAGCTTTATTCTTCATGTCTTGAATATACTCATAATCCTACCATGACCCTATTGCTGGTTGATACCTTCTCAATCCAATCATCTATTTTATCTAATTCTTTTGCTGTATATACCTCCATCAATGTCTGGTACCTTTGACCTTTGATAGTCTTCAACACTTCCAAAACATTGGTCCAGGTATGCACTTCATCTATTAGCCCAAAGTCTTGGTTTATTATTGTGACCAATTTTTCGATATTATTCTGGATGATATGTAGAAGGTTCAAATTACCCTCAATTATCTATACCCTTTTATCTTAAAAAATGTGATGCCACCCTTTGCAAGCGTCCAAAAATGAATCATTTTCTTCCACAATCTGTCCTTGCTCTTTCTTCTCCAGAGAAGCCCCTAAAGCAACCTTTAGATGATCGGGGTCAATTGGGCTTACTATTTCACTAACATATCCCCTTAGCAACTCATTCTTCTTTCGAAATACCAAAATATCTGACTCACCCTGATCCAAGTCTGTAAAGACTTGCTTGAGGCATGTGGTGATCAAAACCTTGCACACATCAACTATGGGCCTTCCCAACACTATCTCCTTTATCCGATAGTCTTTTGGAGAAATAGATTCAGTATGGGAGGTAGGATGGCAATATGTGCTAGTAGATCTTTATTTTTTTTTTTCATCATAAAGGCCAGTCTCTTAGCATCACCTTTAATAGGTTTCGGTACTTTGACTGCATTTATCAACTCAATCATACCCTCATCCTCTGTGTATTCCATATATATTCTTTGGCGAGTTAAGACTTTTTTAAAAACATGCTAGGGTAGTTCCCATGAGGGACATGTATCGAGCTAATGATGTTGGTTCTAAAGTTAGCCCTTCCCCTTTTCTCCTCATTCCAGAGTCTTCTCTTATAATGAGAGCACTAATGATTGAGCCTTTGTTTTCGCTTGTGGCTAGGATCTAGTCTCTTCTCTAGTAGGAATCTTTTCTCCTTCCTCGATAATCTGTCCTTCTTCTGATACTTCATCTACATGTAACTGGACATACTCATCTCCTTCCATGGTCTGGCTCTCAAGCTCTATTACTAGAGGAGGTATTGTAATTGCTTCCTGTTCTTCTCGAGAAGGAGGCACACATGGAAGGTTCACTAATGGTGGAGGGGGTATATTAAGTGGCCCTTTGGGTAAGGAAGGCAACTAATCTTAATCCTCTCCTAGTTATTCATTTAGAAGGGTATCCCTGATCATTTCCCCTACCATCTGCATGCCTATTGGCATGAAGTCAAAGTCCAAAATATTGAACATGTCTACTCCATCTCCTCCCATCTCTTCAGTCCATCCTTCCTTTTCTTGACCAGAGGATTCTATTTGAATTAGTTGTTCTAGGATGGAAGACAGTGTTTGGGATAAACTCTTCCTCCTTTTCTCTTTCCAATTGGGTTCTCCTATTGAGTGGGATATACTCAATTTCCTCCCCTTCTTCCACATTTTGAGCCTTAGGTATGGTTTGCGGAACATGAGGGGATGAAGTACTTTTCTTCTCAACTTTCTCCTTTTCTCTCCCACTACTGTAGTCTCAGTTCGAGTTCTCTTAGGTACTGATGAGGTGGTCTCTGCTTGGGCTTTTGAGGCTTCCTCTATTAGAGCCTCAGCTTGCTCAGGTTGAGCATGTTCTTGTTGGGCCTCTTCCTATTGTGTTCTTTCTTGAGTAGCCGTTTCCCTCTTTTCACTCTTTACCCTCTTAGTCTAGAAGTACTCTACTTCCCATTTGTGTTGATGTACTATCTCGGGCCTTACTAGTAACTTTGCTAGATATGTAGGGACTCTGACTTTCATTCCTTTACCCTTCTTTGGTCATACGGTTGCTTGTAGAGTTGGAGCATGGGGAACTACATCAAACCATGAAGGTTTCTTGACCCACTTCTTGGTTAATGTTGGAAATAACAATGGGCAAGTAAGTTCTGAGAGGGGAGGGGGTGAATCAACACTTATAACTTTTGCCTCTAAAACATATCACCATGCTCCATCTCATAACTTAACATATAAACTGAAATAACTTAACCATGCATCACATTCATAGCATAAAGTAAATAACACATGACACAATAAATTGGTTAGCTAGAAATCCTCTAATGAGAATGTAAAACTGGGGTGGGGATGACACCCAAAAATCTTCACTACTGTGGTTGTAAAGTGTGACCAATTATGGTTACAAAGTGTTTGATCATAAACTATGATCTACCTTGTGAGGGGTTTGCCCTGTCAAAGGCTTACAAAGATTGTTAGGTTTCACCTTGCTAAATGATTTTAACTCACAATTAAGTAAGCACTCGGTTAGGAGATTTACAAAAGCTTGTTATGACTACTCTATTAGGAGATTTACTCTGCACCACCTATTAGAATGATTCAACACCATGATCCTTCGGTTAGCACTCTGCTACTTAATGTCAAATCTTCTCTATGTTGTTTGTATCTTGATCCTTCTGAAAAGATCTATCTTTCCTTAACCTTTCATTGCTTATCTCTATTCCTCCTAGATTGATTCTTCATTACATAGCTCTATTATAGCCTCCATAACCAGCATGAATGCTCTCTCTACTCTTAGCATTCGTCTCTTATGCACACACTACAAACTCTTTACGGTTTTCCTTCTTAAATAAACATATGCGGAATGACCTAGGTCAAAATCAATGGATGTGGTTGATCCTTATTTCCACCTAATTCATCTCTTAATTTGATTGGTTGCATGTACTACATAGAGATTCACAATATGACTCAATTTGTATCTTCTACAATCGAAAAATAATGTTTATGTCAGCCCAAAAATGGTTTACATGGTAGTTTGTGCTATTACAAACAACTATGTCTTTGTTTGGTTACTCAACATCCAGAGACTCTGATGCTCGACCTTCACTATGCTCTTAATGTTGTAACTCGGCTTTTGACTAACTTGACACTCAATGTTTACTCAACACCTAGATCACATGACATGTACTAACTTGCTTGGCTCCTGAATGAATCTACACACAGAATTCTTGACACCCACTACTGTTGGACACTAACTAGTCATATTGCTCGACATATATTGTCTGGCAACTTATGGTCAACATGCTTTGATCACTCGAATCACACTGATTGCTCAACTAGCTTTGATCACTTAGCATGCACTACTCAGTCAACTTGCATTGTAATTCTGCTAGAGAATGACTAAGTGTTTTGTCACTGCCTTGTCAAAACCAAAATGAGATCAACATTCTCCCCCTTTGGCATGAATGGAAAAAACACTTTGTCATGGCATATTCATCCTTTTTATATGCATAATTTACACAGTGTATCTTCGTTTGCTCGGCTTCCATACAAAATTTTCAAAACTTTACAAATTTGCAAAATTTTGTCAATTAGTCAACCTTATGACTTCATTACTCCCCCTAAGTAAATGTTTCATTTTTGTTTCTGCATCTGTTACTTCCCCTGAGTAAATATGTCTTATGCCTTATCAAACCTTTATTATCTTATACCCAAAACTTTCCTATCCCCCTTTTTTGATAGTTATGTCAGCTGGGTGGTACACTATTAGTGTGTTTATTGAAAAAAGATTTGTGGATCTCCATAATTATCTTCAATGTTGCATCCCAATTTTGGCTAGCTGCCGCTAGAGATTGATAGTGAATGTCTAGCTGGGAAGCAAGGTCAACTATGCCATCATGTGTAGAAAGATGGGAATCTTTCTTCATCAATGTCTCTGCATAGGCTAGTTCCTTGTGCAACACTTCCATGTGCGAAGTCAACATGGATTGGATAATGATCAAGGTAGATATGATGTTTGCATCCTGTGCTTGTAGCTTGGTAGCCTACCTTGAGTTGACAGTAACCCTTGAAAGTGTGTCTGACTTTGATCAGGAGATAGTTTCAATGTAGTACCTGTGAGTTGTAGATCTCCCTGCAATTGGTCAATAGCCCTTTGAACTTCCTTTGTGAATAATTCAACATTGCATAATTTTGTGTATAGAGAAAAAATATTCTCTAACACCTTCCTTACACTTTCCACTTTGGTTGCTAGATCAACCTGTCATATTACAATAGCACTAAATATCTTCTCCAATACCTTTGAATGAAATTTTCTTTTTGACCATTCTAATAATTTGACATTAGAATCTAGGTCTTCATCCTTTATCTTGTCCACAATAGTGACAAGTTGCTCAATTATAGGCTTATCTTCATTCATTTTTGGGAGACTAAAAGCTTCATAGAATATGTCTTTAATGTCATGCAAGACTTGATTTTGCTTGTACTCCCTCCTTAGTAGTTCTTGCCTCTTCTTCCTCTATAAATTTTCCTGAAGAATTCTCATCTCCTCAATAGTGATTGTATTAAGATCAAACTTGGGTAGCTCAATCACTTCATCTAAGCTGACATCCCCATATGATGTAGCTTCAACACTAATGGGTGTACTAGCACTCGACCTTGATATCTATAAAGGTGTGTCCTATGTACTAGTCTCTAAAGAGCTTGACTACTGAGAAGAGTAGTAGAAATTGGTAATGTAACTGGAGTCTGTATTGCAAATTTTTCCTTTGGTGCAGCAGCCAACTTCAACTCTTTGGTCTTATCACCTTCCTTATGAGTTTCACCTTGTGATTGTGGAATAGGTGCAAGACTTGCTTCCTGACCTATGTGCAATTCAATTCTATCTTTATGAACAATAACTAATGTTGGAAAACCTGAAATTTTTTAGGCTTAGCACTAATATATCTATTTGCTATGCCTCTGCCTCTTTCATCTAGAATACAACTATGGACATTGTAGATGGTGTCTTAGTTGTAGCAAGTGTCTGTGCTAGGTTTACACTTTGATTTGTTTGAAGATCCTCTGTTTCTTTATCCTTCACTTCTGTGGATTGAGGGGGCACATTTTATGTTTCTTGTGGTTTCTCCCCTTCAGATGCAAGTTCTGCCTTCTCAATCTCATCTACTCTCACCAATATAGGGTTATTTCATAAAAGTGCTACATTGGTAGAGTCTTGTAATATTTTCTTTAAATCCTCCTTAGTCAAAGGATTAACATTTTGTGGTGTTGAATCTAGAACATCCTTGATGCTCACTGAGTCCTCTTGACTCACTTGGTCTTTATGTGGAGGACTGACACTTGACACTTGTACATCCTATACATCTTGCTACTCTTCTTTAGCTATAGCCTCCTCTACTGTTTCCTTAGTACCATCCACATTACAATCTTTGACTTGGACCTCTGATTCTTGTCCACCTTTCTCCTCTTCACCTTTCTTCATTGCATCCTTGGTGGATAACCCATAAATGTCTTTCCAAAGCAATGTGCTTTGAGTCACCACCTCTTCTATCTGATTACTCAAAATGTTAAAGGCTCGGTACTTGGGGGAAAATCTCCCCTTATATTTAGTCATGACTTTATCCATCATCTTCTTATCAAAAGCAGGCATCTCTTAGGCTAATGTAACCTCTCTTATCTATCTTTCAGTGGTCAAACTATATGGCCACTTTTGCTCAACTCAATCATATATACTTTTAGGTAAGGAGTTAAAAATCTCTAGTGGATTAGATTTAAATGTAGCCATCATCTCATATATGGCTTCTTCAACCTTATTCTTATCTACACTTCCTAGCTTATCAAAATCAACATGTGTGAAACCAGATAAATATGCATTGGTTTTGATGTTATCACACAAGTTGTCAATATCAGAAGAGAGATTGTGGCTTACCACCTTAAATTGGATCAAGTCATCTGACTCTGTCTTCTCATCTGACTCTTCCTTCTTTTTCTTTTTCCTCAACCTCCTATAGGTCTTCTTAGCAGACTAGCTCGACTCTGCTATAACAATTGCCCTTTTCCCCTTAGACTTAGCAACTTCAATAGCCTATATAGTGGCTGCCCTAGTGCTTGACCTAGTTAAAGGTACAACAAGCT